>CM042545.1:1743914-1928914 GCA_023630585.1 Cranoglanis bouderius
CAGATTTTTGTATTTATTGTATTTTAGAAAAAAATCCCAACTTTTATGAAAATGGGGTTGTAATTAATGGCTCCTCTATTTTTTTCTACCAATCAAAGAGACCGAAATCCCACCCACTTGGTTTCTATTGGCTCACAGGTCCAAAGCTTGTGAATTCAAAGGTCAAAGTTCACTTACATAAAGTTGGCGTAAAGCAAAAGTAATGGCTATCAGAAGCAAATGCGTATTTCAAATCCCCCATGCTTTCCCCTTCAGTGGTGTTTGGTATTTAGATGTTGGCACCGCTGCAAACCCAAAGACTGAGACCTTGGCCGGCATGTATAAAGCCACATTTTCAGTGCCCAAAAATTTTTAGAAATCAGGAAGATCACTCGGATACTTAGGCCTAAAAGAAGTTGTTATACATATGGAATGTTATTCATATACGGTGGTGCTTGAAAGTTTGTGAACCCTTTAGAATTTTCTACATTTCTGCATAAATATGACATAAAACATCATCTTTTTCACTAAAAGTAGATAAAGAGAACCCAATTAAACAAATGAGACAAAAATATTATACTTGGACATTTATTTATTGAGGAAAATGAACCAATATTACATATCTGTGAGTGGCAAAAGTATCTGAACCTTTGATTTCAGTATCTGGTGACCCCCTTGTGCAGCAATAACTGCAACTAAATGTTTCCGGTAACTGTTGATCAGTCCTGCACATCAGCTTGGAGGAATTTTAGCTCATTCCTCAGTACAGAACAGCTTCAAGTCTGGGATTTTGGTGGGTTTCCTCACATGAACTGCTTGCTTCAGGTCCTTCTACAACATTTCTATTAGATTAAGGTCAGGACTTTGATTGGCCATTCAAAAACATTAACTTTATTCTTTAACCACTATTTGGTAGAACAACTTGTGTGCTTAGGGTCGTTGTCTTGCTGCATGACCCATTTTTTTCTTGATATTCAGTTCACGGACAGATGTCCTGACATTCTCCTTCAGAATTCACTGGTATAATTCAGAATTCATTGCTCCATCAATGATGGCATGCTGTCCTGGCCCAGATGCAGCAAAACAGGCCCAGACCATGATACCACCATCCCCATGAATCACGGATGGGATAAGGTTCTTATGCTGGAATGCAGTGTTTTCCTTTCTCCAAACATAACACTTCTCATTTAAACCAAGAAGTTGTATTCTGGTCTCATCTGTCCAAAAAACATCTTTCCAACAGCCTTCTGGCTTGTCCACATGATCTTTAGCAAACTGCACAGGGGCAGCAATGTTCTTTTTGGAGAGCAGTGGTTTTCTCCTTGCAGCCCTGTCATGCACACCATTGTTGTTCAGTGTTCTCCTGATAGTGGACTCATGAACATTAACATTGGCCAATGTGAGAAAGACCTTTAATTGCTTAGAAGTTACCCTGGGTTCTTTGTGACCTTCAGACGTCTTGCTCTTGGAGTGATCTTTGTTGGTCGACTACTCCTGGGGAGGGTAACAATGATCTCAAATTTCCTCCATTTGTACACAGTCTATCTGACAGTGGATTGGTGGAGTCCAAACTCTTTAGAGATGGTTTTGTAACCTTTTCCAGCCTCAGAAATCTCCTTTGTTCATGCCATGATACACTTCCACAGATATGTGTTGTGAAGATCAGACTTTGATAGATCCATGTTCTTTAAATAAAACAGGGCTCTCACTCACACCTGATTGTCATCCCATTGATTGAAAACACATGATTCTAATTTCACCTTCAAATTAACTGCTAATCCTAGAGGTTCACATACTTTTGCCACTCATAGATATGAAATATTGGGTAATTTTCCTTAATAAATAATGACCAAGTACTTTTCTTTCATAAGTTTAATTGGGTTCTCTACTTTTAGGACTTGTGTGAAAATCTGATGTTTTAGGTCATATTTATGCAGATATATAGAAAATGACAATGGGTTCAAAAACCTTCAAGCACCATCGTACATATATGGAAATAACAGACTCTTTAATTGATCTCTGATGTCTTTAATGTAATTTTTAAAAATGCTGTGATCTGAAACTGCCATTTTGTTAGCACATCATTTCTTGCTCTTATCCCATTATGCTGTGTACCACAATATGAAGCATTAGTGGGCTCTAACTTCTCATTGCAAAACCAGTTTCTTATCCTGACTATATCCTGACATGTTGAACCCAGCTATGGCTTTTAAGCTGTTCATTCTTTTTTCACTAGATCAGCTATAGGGTTTGTCTGGTTTCAGTGGAGCTTGCTTATGAACAGAGAAATATTGCATGTAATAATAATGGAAATAAATCCATTATCAATGACACCATAGATTTTATGCAGGGGATGGGAGATCAGACTTCACACAAATATAAAACTTTAGTTTTATTATTATTATTATTATTATTATTATTATTATTATTATTATTATTTCATAAACATAAGCTAGAATGTAGCACTGATATTATTGTGTTTTGTGCTCCTACTCTTCCCTAAGAGTTGCTCAGGGAACTTATTTACTTCCAGCTTTTAACTAAGAATTTCTGTTTTGTTTTTTTTTGTTTTTTATTTAGTGTTTAATTTAAAAAGTTAAAATCTTCTAACAAAGTCTTGAAAATCATTATTCATCAAATATGCACTAACAATTTTTATTTTTTTTTAAAGATGTCTGTGTGTGCTTTGGGCACTGAAAAACCTATTTCGGCAGTTTCAAGCCACTGCGAGCTTGGAAAAAGGGTTTTCTAACAAACACATGAATGCATCACGGACATTGACAAGTTGTAGGTGGAGTTTTCCAACAAGTTCTCACCTCTACCCGGTTGCACTAATCTGATAGAGCACCACACAGAGACGCCCCCAGGGGTGGTGGTACACAGCTGCCCCTATCGTCTACCCGAGCATAAAAAACAGGTGGTTCGGGATGAGCTCAAGTCCACGCTCGATATGGGAGTAATCGAGGAGTCCTACAGTGGCTGGTCCAGCCCAGCAGCTTTGGTTCCCAAAACGGACGGTTTGGTCAGGTTTTGTGTGGAATTTAGAAAAGTCAATGTGGTGTCTAAATTTGACGCATACCCAATGCCCCGCTTTGACAAAATCTATAGGTTAGGTGCAGCTCACTTTTATTCGACACTGGATTTACCAAAGGAATATTGGCAGATCCCCTTGACTCCAATATCTCGTGAAAAACGAACTTTTCCACTCTGTTTGGCAGCGGCACATTCAGCACCTGAGGGCCATTCTGAGATTGCTGAGGAGGGCGGGACTCACTGCGAACCCAAAAAATTGTGCGACTGGATGGTATCTGGCCTTCTACTTGGGCCATGGGCAGGTGCATCCCCAAATTGATAAGACAGCAGCAATTGCAGCCTGCCTGAGATCCAAGACGAAAAAAGAGGTGAGACCATTTTTGGGGCTGGCTGGCTATTATCGTAGGTTTGTTGACTGCTCTCACTAAAAAGGGAGTGTCAGACCTGGTCCAGAAGACAGAGCCCTGCCAGCAGGCTTTCACCAGGTAAAAGCTGCACAGACACGTCAGACAGGGGGCCGTGTTGTCCTACGGGTGGAGGAGCGCCCCGTGCTGTACATCAGCCACAAGCTCTCCGTGCGGGAGACTAAGTACAGCATGATAGAGAAGGAGTGTCTGGCCATCAAATGGGCGGTTTGTGAATGGAAGGAGGAGCCAGAGAAGGTGAGTGGTAAGGAATACACACCTGCAGGAAATTGTACTGGCGAGGATAAAAAAGGAGAGGAGATGAGCGCCTCGAGAGACAGAGAGAGCCAACCAGCACAGAGCCATGTGTGTGCATGTGTGTGTTTATAAAATAAAACCGCTGAAATGCAAAAGTGAAAGATAAAGAATAAAGCGCCTTTTGAGTTGTTTCAAGTCTGCCTCCAGCTTCCTCACTATCTGCCAGAAACGTGGGAGAGTGTCACAAATTTATAAGTGATGTATTGAGTATAAACATGGAGATGTTGTATAAAATAAAAAAGGTTTTCTTGGGCATAGTTTTTTTAAAAAATGTGTTTACATACTACTAACTAGTTTGCAATGTTACTCTAGCTGTCAGTTTGTAATTTACTTTATCATTCAGCAAATTTAGCCTTCATGTATCTCTTTATGTCCATTCTCTTGGTGCCAACAATTGGATGCCAGTAGTAGACCATACATGCTTGCTCTTATTTTTATGAAATAAAACTATTACCATGCCAATCTCTCTGGTCACACCCTTCCCATATCTGACATTAGCACAAGCCATCTGAAAACACAGGTAAAGGAATCATCAGAATCTCTACAAGCCATTTAGAAAGCACAGCATAATTAACGAGCTATAAAGTGAACATTTTACAGACCTTTGCTATTATGCTACAATTAATTGGTTGAATGGAATAACACCAAGTTATGGTATACATTATAAGTAGTAGGACGGATACCAACCTCAAAAGCATAGTCAGTTTTTCTCCCACTGGCATGACCTGCACCTGGCCACAAAGAAAGTGGTCATTTCAGCTCATAGTACGAGTTTAAATGCAAAAATGTCTTCTGAACAATATTACTAATTGTATTTACTTGTACGTATTTACGTGTATTGTCTTTCACAAGTGAAATGTACCTGACTGATAGATGTGGACAGAATGCGTGGAAGAGTGAGCAGGACATCTGCACCTGTTAAAAAGTATCACATTGGACTTTAACAAACAGAAACCACAGGCAGACAAAGAAGTCGGACCTCTAAATAAAGTTATCCATGAGTCATGCGTATTTGTCCTGAAATATAAATGCACAAGCATGACAAATATATTTCTCAATTCATAAATAAACATGTTTGTTTCATATACATGGGTGATTGAAAGTTTGTGAACTCTTTAGAATTTTCTATATTTCTGCATAAATATTACCAAAACATCATCAGATTTTCACACAAGTCCTAAAAGTAGACAAGGAGAACCCAGTTAAACAAATGAGACAAAAATATTATACTTGGTCATTTATTTATTGAGGAAAATGATCCAATATTACATCTCTGTGAGTGGCAAAAGTTCTTTTGGAAATTCTTTTTGGAAAGCAGTGGCTTCTCCTGATGGACTCATGAACATTACCATTAGCCAATGTGAGAGGCCTTTAGTTGCTTAGGAGTTACTCTGGGTTCCTTTGTGACCTCACAGACTATTACACATCTTGCTCTCTTGATCTTTGTTGGTCAACCACTCCTGGGGAGGGTAACAGTGGTCTTGAAATTCCTCAATTTGTGCACAATCTGTCTGACTGTGGATTGGTGGAGTCCAAACTCTTTAGAGATGGTTTTGTGACCTTTTCCAGCCTGACGAGCATCAACAACTCTTTTTCTGAGGTCCTCGGAAATCTCCTTTGTTCGTGCCATGAGACACTTACACAAACATGTGTTGTGAAGATCAGACTCTGATAGATCCCTGATCTTTAAATTAAACAGGGCTCTCACTCACACCTGATTGTCTTCCCATTGATTGAAAACACCTGACTCTAATTTCACCTTCAAATTAACTGCTAACCCTAGAGGTTCACATACTTTTGCCACTCAGAGATATGTAATATTGGATCATTTTCATTAATAAGTAAATGACCAAGTATATATATATTTTTTGTCTCATTTGTTTAATTGGGTTCTCTTTATCTGCTTTTAGGACTTGTGTGAAAATCTGATGATGTTTTAGGTCATATTTATGCAGAAATATAGAAAATTCTAAAGGGTTCACAAACTTTCAAGCACCACTGTACAATACAAAATACAGTTTAAAATACACTTTAAGCATAAATATTCTTAAGATATTTGCTGTTGAATTTGCATTTATAAATGACTGAATATACATGGACATTTGATGCTGATAAATGTGCTTCCATGTATCCTATCTT
The DNA here is from genome assembly GCA_023630585.1 of Cranoglanis bouderius. Lineage (NCBI taxonomy): Eukaryota > Metazoa > Chordata > Actinopteri > Siluriformes > Cranoglanididae > Cranoglanis > Cranoglanis bouderius. Next base: position 1,749,788 of record CM042545.1, read on the forward strand.
TAGGAAACTAGGCATTCAACTTCAGCCAATATATTTTTAAATAAACAAGGGTCATGACAAAGCTTTATTTCTATGCAACTTTACATGTGTAAGGCTATGGCTTAAAGGGTCCATTAATGCCAGAAATATGTTAACTGTTTTGTACAGAGCCTTCAGGATCTCTGGACTGTCATTGTTTACATTTATGAAAGTAATAAACTGTTGATCTTTAGTCTGGCTTGTTGTTCACCCTTTAGTCTTCTTTACTGACCAAATAATGGCAAGTAGCAAATAATTCCTCTGACTTAAGCAATAAAAAGGCTCCAGACAAACTGGGAACTGCTACCCACACTACATGGTGTTCAGTAACAGACGTGATAACTTGCTTAAAAACAAACAAACAAACAAACAAACAAAAAACCCACTGTAAATAGGCTAACTTGACCTCAGAAGATATTTACAAGCAACAGTTGAGGAAACGAAGAGCTTTAAAGTTATGCAGCATGCTATTATACTACCATATATTATAATTATTATGTCCCTATAATGTTATGTATTCGCTTAGGCTTGCTATGCGGATGTTGTTTGACTTACGCCTGAACGGTAAGCTGCCTCAGTAAATGTGTCACCCTGTCGCGACTAGCCATGACTGCGACCTAAGCGTGTTGTTTTCCCAATCCGCGTCCCCTGCCCGATTTGCGCACACTTCATTTATGCTTTACGACTCTACCCGATCTGTACCTCGCATGTGCGTCATTTTACGGCAGGGGTCTTCAATTTTATACACAAAGGGCCGGTGTGACTGCAGACTTTCTTCCCAGCTAAACAGGAGCCGCATATGGGGTTGGCAAAACAAAATGACATCAAGATAAATTAGCACAAACACCCCTTGTTTTAGCCCTCGTTTTCCAGGGTGGATAAGTGTATTTAAATGTTGTATTTATAGATTTTTTTTTCCAATATAAGAACATAAAAGCTTCGCATTTGTCTGTTAACCGTGCTACTCGAGATTCACAAAAACGCCTGCGCGGTGGATTCACTAGTGCCGTAAGCCGTTAACGCATGCGTAGTAAAGATCGGCCAGCATAATCGCTACCTTATCTGCGCCCCCTCAAGTTGAAATTCCTTCTCAGGGTGAGATACACACATCACTCATCACAGTTAGCTGGCTAGATTGTCACAGAGATTTTACCCAGCTAAAGTGTTTCTGAAAAGGTTTAACTCAGACATAGATACAAGCTGTTCTTTTTGTGGTGACCCTAATGAAACTGATATGCATATCTTTTGGGATTGTCCTCACACACAGCTATTTTGGATCGAATTCTCTAATGTTATCAGTCGCAGTGTGCTCCAGGGTTTCTCTCTGCTTTTTAAGGATGTACTGTTTGGCTTCTTTAATATACAAAAAGATAAAATTAATGAATATTTTATTATTAACCTATTATTACTTCTTGCAAAATTTCATATCCACCACAGTAAATTCACTCATCAAAATCCTTTATATATTGCTTTTAAAAAACAGGTTCAACAGTATATCCAAACTATTTCATCTTCCAAGAATCTTAAGGCTTTTAAAACAGTTAATTTATTTAATATGTTTAACTTATTTTGTTAAAGCTTTTGTTTTGTATTGTTTATTTACTGTTACATACGTCTGTAAATGGTGCTTTGCATGTAATGTCACCTCTTTGTACGTAATGTTGATATTCTCTGTATTTTTATCTTTGGTACCTTGGCATTAATAAAAAATAAATAAATAAAAAAATAAAAAGTTAGCTGGCTAGCTTGTTGCTAAAAGAAGAAGAAGAAGAAGAATTATGATGGTGACGTCTATGTTTTTCCGCTCGAAATGCAAGGAGGTCGAAAATGACGCCATTCCGAGTTCCCTCTTCCCACTACCGTTGTAAATCGAATGCAGCATTAATCCTACTGGTTACCACAGGCTCTTCTCTAATCCATGCATCATTCGTTCTTTTCATATTCAAATATCAGAAAATGAAAAAAAATTACACACACACACACATATAACTCTAATTTAATAACTAATAACTAAGAAACTTGGGGCTCAAAGAAAATCCTGAGTTTCCCACTCCTAATTATGACTTTGTAATGGCGTTCATGTGCGTTCAACTCATAAATACGATCTTTCTGACATGACTTGAACGCACCATTAGAACCACTCACCTGCTGTTACTCCTGCTGATTGGCCATGTTGCAGAACCTTTATAATATACGAGTTCGGTGCAATATGACTCTGTTCCCACCCTGATTGTAAAACAAAACGTGATTAGTTGGCATGAGAACACGCTACTATTGGTCAGCACAATGTGGCCAGGATCTGATTGGCTTGAGTAGATGGTGAGTGGAGTATTTGTGACCTATTTGTGTGCACTATTGATGCTAGAAATGTTTCAAAATCCATAAATGAATTCCAGGCAGAGTTGTGTTTGTGACATACATATTTGTACAACTGTTTTTTTTTTTTTTTTTTACTTGCAAATCTCATTTTATTTATTTGTGAATTTAATTCATTTTTGTGAAGCTCTTAATATATATTTGTGGAACTTATTGAGGAAAGTGATCTAATATTACATATCTGTGAATGGCAAAAGTATGTGAACCTTTGTTTTCAGTATCTGGTGTGACCCCCTTGTGCTGCAGTAACTGCAACAAAATGTTTCCGGTAACTGTTGATCAGTCCTGCACATCGGCTTGGATGAATTTTGGCTCATTCCTCAGTACAAAACAGCTTAAACTCTGGGATGTTGGTATGTTTCCTCACATGAACTACTTGCTTCAGGTCCTTCCACAACATTTCTATTGGATTAAGGTCAGGACTATGACTTGGCCATTCCAAAACATTAAAAGCACCTGCCTAATATTGTGTAGGTCCCCCTTGTGCCACCAAAACAGCTCTGACCTGTAAAGGCGTGGACTCCACAAGACCTCTGAAGGCCTGCTATGGTATCTGGCACCAAGATGTTAGCAGCAGCTCTTTAAGTCCTGTAAGTGGATTGGAATTGTTTGTAAAGCACATCCCACAGATGCTCAATCAGATTGTGATCTGGGGAATTTGGAGGCGAACACCTTGAACTCTTTTTCAGGCTCCTCAAACCATTCCTGGACAATTTTTGCAGTGTGGCAGTGCACATTATTCTGCTGAAAGAGGCCACTGCCATTAGGGAATACCAGTGCCATGAAGGGGTGTACTTGGACTGCAACAATGTGTAGTTAGGTGGTGTGTAAAAGTAACATCCACATGAAGGCCAGGACCCAAGCTTTCACAGCAGTGTGCGAATTAATTTGCATAAAATATAAATAACAAACACAGAAGACCAGGTAAAAACATACTGTAGTTTATTAAGGAGTAGAATAATATAAAAACACGCCCTTCGCTGTGCATTGGTGTGCATGACTGAGGAGCTCCGTGGACATGTCGAGGTCAGTTTGTGATAAAGCCATAACGGCTGCAGCTGATGACGCATGTCCATGAGAGGCTAGGAAAATGGGGAAAACAACACGCGTTGTTATATTATATTATATTATATTATATTATATTATATGTATTGTAAATAAATATATATACACACATGCAGAAAGCATTATGAAAGCATAATCCTATAGCAGTGAGCATAATCTTAGAATCCTAGCAAATATGTGTAATCTCAAGACTTAGATTATAATAGAGCTTTAAGTAGTGTGTAAAACACAAAAATATGTTAAAATCATGCACAGAATCTGTAATACATAAAAACAACACTTACCCATGTAAAGAGATAAAATTGAAGCGAAGAATAACAGTTTAATATGATAACCGAAGAGAGAACACAGAGAAAGGTTTGCTTGTCTACATTGTTGGGAGACATTTTGGTAAATTGGGCCACAGAGGTCTTTTATAGGGGGCGGGGCAAGAAGGAAAGAAGGAGAACAAGGGGGAGCGTGTATTTTTTTTCTTCTCACCTGGTTTTAATGGTGGCTGAAAAACCTGGTTTTCTGAAGCTAATGGTAGCTGAATTTTCTGAAAATCAAACATAATGGGAAAGTGTTTTATATGAAGGAGGGGAAAAGAGTATAAATAGAGACCGAACCCAGGATAGATCGGATCATTCCTGGGACGTCTCATTTGAATTGATCTCATGTTGGCTGCTGTTTCTGGGCAATAAATCTGATTTTTGCTTCTCTCATCCACTGTGTTGTTAACTGTGTTATTATTTTTTATTGAATTTAGAGTGTTTTGTGTAGAGGGTACTGTATATCCAGTGGCAGAAAATGCCACGGCAGAACATTGCCCAGAGCATCACACTGCTTCCGCTACACTTTCTTCCCCAGGTAAGCACCCTGCTGTCCACATAATGTAAAGGAAAATGTGATTCATCAGACCAAGCCACCTTCTTCCCTTGCTCCATGGGCTCTGATGCTCACGTGCCCATTGTAGGCACTTTTGGCAGTGACCAGGGGTCAGAATGGGTCCTCCAACCAGTCTACAGCTACACAGCCCCATACGTAGGAAGCTGCAATGCACTGTGTTTTGACACCTTTCTATCATAGCCAGCATTAACTTTTTCAGCAATTTGTATAGTTCACAGTAGTTCTTCTGTGGGATCAGGCCAGACAGGTTAGCCTTGCGCATCAGTGAACCTTGAGCACCCATGACATTGTCTCCAGTTCACCGGTTTTCCTTCCTTGGACCACTTTTGGTAGGTACTAACCCCTGCATAACAGGAACACCCCACAAGGCCTGCCATTTTGGAGATGCTCTGACCAAGTCGTCTAGCCATCAAAATTTGGCCCTTGTCAAAGTCGCTCAGATCCTTACACTTGCCCATTTTTCCTGCTTACAGCACATCAACTTTGAGAACTGACTGTTCACTTGCTGCCTAATATCTCCCACCCCTTGACAGGTGCCACTGCAATGAGATAATCAATGTTATTCACTTCACCTGTCAGTTGTTTTAATATTATGGCTGATCAGTGTAAGTATAGTGTATGTACAACTAAAAATATCAACATTTAGACAGTTATTTGCAGTAAGTTATCCAGCTGAATGAAGAAGTGCCCTTTTATGCTTTGATCATTCTGTTGGTGGATTTTCTTTAAAAAGGAGTGACAGACTAACCGTACCAAGTGTTCACTAAGGTCATACAGTCAATAGTAAATTGTTATGAAATTTGACTTTTGTTAGCTATTGCCCTGTCCTACACATTTTCATGTTTTCCCTGCTCTAACACACCCATTTCAACTCAGGAAGGGCTGTTAATTAGTTGAATCGAGTGTGTTGGGAGCAGGGAAAACACTAAAATGTGCAGGACAGGAGGTACTTGTCATGCAATTCCACCTCAGCACGTGCTGTGCGGGGTACAGTACTTTCGTGTTCTCTGTCCATGTGTGTTTTGCTTTGATCCGCATCCTGTCTTCACCCCTGCCTTTTCATTGGTCGTCTTCCTTATGTGTCATCACTTTCAACTGTTTTCATTTTTTCCCTTGATTAGCTTGTCCATCTAAGCCTGTCGGTTTCTTTGTTTCATTCCAAGGTCTTATTATGCGTTCATGTTGTTAAGTTTCAAGCTTGCTTCCTTGTATTTCACAGGCAGTTCTGTGTTTTGAGTTTAAGTGTTTTTGACACATGCCTGTGTCCTGGTTTCAGATTACGGATTTGCCCGTGTTAACGCACGTTTGCATGTGCATTCGGGTGAAGTGGCAGGACATATTCACGTGAGTTCAGCATGTATTTTATTTAAGGCAGTCCAAATATTAACATCACATTTCGAAGCATAGGTCAATTCACAGGCAGACAGGGATAACACGGGCAAATCCATAATTTAAAACCAGGAGACAGGCATGGGTAAAAAACGGCAAAAAACAGAACTGGAAACTAGAAACAACGAAAGGGGCTTGGAACTTGAGAAATCATGAAAGCAAGGTAAGACGTTGGTTTGCTAGTTATATCAATATAACAAGCTAGCTTCAACATCAACATGAGCAACATACCAGAAAACTGCAAACCGCTGAGAGTCTGTTAGAATGTTTTAGCCTGTAAAAAGTCATGGCTTTGATACAGAACTATCAATGTTGTCAACACTGGAAATCTTTGTACCAAAGTTTTTTAAAAAGTTCAGTGAAGTTTGCTGAGCTGAACTCTCAGTAAGAGCTTCAGGTCTGCATTGTGTGTGTGGAGTGAGGCTCAATTTCCAGCCCCACCTTAAAATGTCAATCACCTCATTAATCATATTCTGTGGGTGGAAACGCCTTGTTAAGAGAGGTCAACCGAGAATGACCAGACTGGTCTGAGCTAACAGAAAGGCTACAGTAACTCAGATAACCAGTCTTTACAACTGTGGTGAACAGAAAAGCATCTTAGCATGCACAAAACATTAAACCTCCATGGGTGGATGGGCAACGACAGCATAAGACCACATTGGGTTCCACTGCTGTCAGCCAAAAACATGAACATGACAGTCTTCAACTATCCAATTTCCCTATTCTGAACATTAACTGAAGTTCTTGACCTGTATGTGCATGATTGTATGCACCATGCTGCTGCCACATGATTGGTTTATTGGATAACTGCATAAATGAGCAGGTGTTCCTGTTAAAGTTTGAAAACCCCTGAAATATTTTCCAGTTCCGAATGCTTACTCCTGGATGGTTAACATACACACATACAACACAGTTTATAATATTTACCTTTTATAAACATCATTATGGCACAATTACAGTGCAAAATGTCAAATAAGTAAGTTTTGCACTGTAATCACACTGAAATGATGTCTACAAACAGTCATTACAATTCCATATTTAACCACCCCAGACATCAAATAAACTCGGCTCTTAGTTTGTTTAAGCATATTTTATTAGCTACCAGCTACTATAGTGAGAAACAGGACTCGCCAATTGGAAATTGTTAGTTTGAAATGAGCTCAAAGAATTCCACATCAGGTTTCATAAGATAAAATGTAATTTCTCTATTGCTAACATCTTATTTTAATAATTTTCAGTGGAACAGTCATAAAGGTATTTTATGGCAATGCTATTAATATGACAAGATTGGTTGACAGTAGCTCGCACCTTAAATGAATAAAATAAGAAATTTGTGCTGCTATTAATACTATCTGGCATCCACCGAAAATACATGAATGTGTTAGTCCTATCAACTTAATTGTACAGATCACACAGTGTGTTTTTTGTTTGTTTGTTTTATTACCACACTGATTCTATAGATTCTGCTCTCTTACTCACTTTCACACATTTATTGAAAAGATTTAAGATAACAGTTAAGCTCACTTAGATGCCTGCGTACTGTGCAGAAAAGTTACACTGGTTTATAAAGTAAAAAAAATGAAGACAGCAGGAGCATTTTTGCAAGTAAAGCTTATAGCATGAAAATCATTATCTAAAAGTAATTTACTAAAATAAACACTATAATGATTTGGAATTGCAAGCTAGCGTACTTGGTATCCTAACTAACCAACTTTTCTGGGTGTTTTTATATGGCTACTGCAATTTAAAGTTGCCCTTTATCTTGTACATATCACTTTGGTCATGTACAGATTTTGTAACCAAAGGCTCACTGTTTGAAGCTGTACTGAACCCAACATCGCTGTCAGCTGAACGAGAATACCATTGCAATAAATTTCTGTGTGCAATAGTCATTAAATTGACTTGCAAAGCTATATAAATATGTTTGAACAGTCCATCTCTGCGACACCTAGACCAATTAAAGCTTTTTTAAAAAATGACACCAACATTATGTTGTGTTTTATTAAAAATATCTTTAATTTGGACATCAAAACACTCAGTTAAACCGTTGGAAATGATACTTTTTAAATGTCATGAGTTAGTTTAATCCAGTGTAACAGATAAATAGTTCCTCAGTACAGAAGAACAGTGACGATGTAATTAATACTGTTTCACATTTGAATTTTGAAACACTCACTGGATGTGAAAGTATTGTAGCATTGTCCTGTTGGGTTTATTTGATAGGCTCAGTGTAGGAAGGAGAGAAGGTTTGCATAATGCAGGATTCAGCTTGAATTCCAATCCCATTCCTCCTTTCCACATGATAGGATATGCGATACTCTTGAATCAAATCATTTAACTAATCAATCAAGTGAGTGGCAAGGTGGGCAATCAGTGTAATGACAGACAAGTGTGTCAATGCTTACAGCATCACTTTAGTCTCTTTGTCACACTACTGACAAAAAAAAACAAAAAAAACAAAACAGAATAGGGTGGTGAACATGAGTGTGTCTATGCACAAGATGGACAATGGACAAAAGGTTCAGTACTGGCCCTTTAGAAACAATTTTGAATGTGTTTATGTATGCATAACGAAAGGAGGTGGTGCAAATCTTGTGGAGGAGAAAGTCTATGTAAATGTGTAAGAATGAGAGAGGTACCAATTCCATTGAGGTATTAAGTCCAATACTTTACAAATTGTTTTGATTGTAGTGTATTTCTGGAGAAAAAAAGGCACCAGCAGTGGCTCTGAGGACATATGGGAGCTGGAGACTCCACTTGATCTTCAGGTATGCCCTGTCTATGCATTTTGCGGTGTGTGTGTGTGTGTGTGTGTGTGTGTGAGTGTGTGTGTGTTTATCTGTACTAATCTCTCAACTCACCACTTTCTCCAGAGACCTGATGGGCAGGGTTATTGCTTTCAGGCCATTGCCGGGGCAACTGTTGCCACGGCTTAGGGCATGTCCAGTTGCCACTGCAGCAGCATGGCAATGTTCAGGGGGGCGGGGCAGGAAGACAGGGCATGAGCGAGTGCGAGCATGACCTTTTTGCCACCCTGCATGGCACATCAACTGGCTCACTGTGTCCAGAGGGGATACAGGGTGTGCATGCACGTGTGCCTGCTCATCACGCCGTTTCAGTGAATACCATGTGAGGAAGATGAAAAAGAAGCCCAGAAACTTGAGGCTGGCCGCCAAGCCAAAGTAGACAAACCGAAGGGACGTCACATCATACTCCCAACAGGATCCATGAACACCACAGTCCTGTTGCCAGAGCATACAGGTGGTGTCAATCACCGCGCCGAAATATATCGGAGTAGGGATATAAGCTGAAGAAGGACAGGAAATCCGAATAAGATCATTTGTTTTATATTAAGGCATGGTCTTTCCATTTAAACCTATTGTAACCACTGATCTATTTTTTATCACTGGAATTTTGATGTTCAATTTCAAATCTTTGCTTTTGTAAAGCTCTGACAGTACAAGATAATTGCTGTTTGTCAGTCCAGTAAGGTACCCAGATTGCTTATTTAAGATAACAGAGAGAAACATTTGAATTGTTACTTCATAGGTTTGCAAAATATTTGTTCAAAATAATTATATCAAAGTCCAGGTGACCAAGTGTGGCAGCCTGAGGAAACCTGTTGGATGTCGTTGTGGCTAAATTCTGGCCAAAAATAATGAAAAATCAGGTTTTGGACAAAATTAAGTTTCTCTGTTAAAATATACTGAGACATATCTATGATAAGAAAACCTAAATATATTTTACCAAAACTTTTTCTATTTAGGCTACATTCTAAACTAGCCTTGCCTTCCTTCAAACATACTCTGTCTTACCGAGAGTTCTCAGAAGAACAAACTGCATTCCCAAAGCAAAAGGTCTTTCCTGCTCTTCCACAGACCTATATGGAGACAAACAACTGTAAACATAAATCCTATTTTTCGTTTTCCAAAGTTTGTACACTTATAATACTAATACTTAATTATACTTTGATATCAGAAAACATTTTCTGCTGAAAAGTTGTCAATAGTTGAGAGAGAGAAAGGTGAGGGAGAAACACACCTCAGGGTGACTATGATGGCAGAAGGCTGTGCACAGGCAGTTATGAGGGTGACAATGAACAGGAAGATGAGGAAGGTTATGAGCGTTCCACAGGTGCGCTCACACTTGCCGGCGAGAGCATAGCCATTCTCGTTCAGATATGTCTTCACGATGACCACTTGTAACTCGTGATTCCCTCCGGATGGAGTGATCACCTGTCTGCTTTGTACACAAGCACAGTCTGAATAATTCCTGATCTGGAAAAAAAAAAACATACATAAACACATATATACACAATGTAGACTGCAGAGAGAAAAGAGAAATAGGTTTTATGTACTTTTATGTATCTTTAATGAAATTACAGAAGAGTTCACTCAGTTTTGAGCTGCAACTCTGAATAGCTAACTGAGACATTGAGTTCTGGGTTGTGCACCATTCAATTCCACAGTGAAAGTCATTCAGAGACAGATTTCACTTTGTATTTTGATTCAGTAATAACTTGCATAATTTGAACAGTAAAGTTACAGTGAAATAAGACTACTACATTCCCGGGTTTAAAGTGTTTCTGTAGTACTGTAATTCACTTGCTCTGCAACAATCAACACTCATTGAGAGAGACAGATTATGTGCCCTCACTCCTGAGCTGTCATTGGAGACACCACTGCAGCCAGCCAGACAGGGGTTAAAGTACGTAATTCCATCAGAACCACACACAGGAGCATATTCATGGATCCGGCAACCACAGTTAACATTACAATCCCCAGTTAGGTTCCGATGGGACAGAGTCAATGTGGGCCTGCAAAGAGAGACGAAAGAGAGATCAAGCCTTAACACTGTCATTTTGAAGACATAATGTACAGTAGCATGTGCTGAAAAAGAGCTAAGAGAAGCAGAGGTACTACCACAAGGCAATTTTTGTTTAATCTTTGGACCTTTAAAATTACTCATAGGTTTGGACTGTATTTGTGTACATTTGTGGCACTCTGAATCAAGATATTGTTTTTAAAATATTGCTAGTTTTTATTTTTATTTAGTTTTGTATTTCGGTTTTCAGTTTCGTTTCAGTTAGTTTTAATGGTGCATAAATAGTTCATTTTTATCTTTCAAAAATCATTACTTTTAGTTTGTATTTAGTTTTAGTATCATTTTAGTTTTTAATAGCATGGTAATCATATATTTTTTTAAAATCCCAAATCTGTATTTTTAAATCTGTATTTTCCTATCTATTAACATTGGGGGGTTGAATTGAAGTGTGAACTGGTATGCTTCCCGATGTTTTTTTTTTTTTTAATTAAATGAAATAAATGAATAAAGACATAGAAAAAAAAATCAGCTTTGTTATATCTGCAGTATCATTACATAATTTCCCTCTGCTTATCTATCTTTCTATCTGTTTACCCATTCATCCATCCATCTATCTTCCTAATCTATCTATCTACCATCCACAAGCATTTATGATCAAATGATTGTTTCATTTAAACAATTTCCACAGGGCATAATAACAGTCCAAATGAATGCACACTGTAACTGGTTAAAAGTTATACACATTGTTTATTGTGAGCTTTTAACATGCCACTGTAGTGCACAGTGTGAACAACCTTGTTGATAATAATGGGAACTATTAATATAAAATTTAGCTTAACATAACACAAGGCTGTTTTTCTCCAAATTGTTATATAGATACTTGTGGCTAAATTGCAATGAATTAGCTAGCTAGCTACAATATATGTGGAGTGTCATCAGCTAGATTAAACCATATTATCCTTCGTCCTACTGTCTGTAATGATTTGGGGCAAGGCGGATGCAAGTGCAGTTAAGGTCAGTTTATTAAGAACACCAGTAGGTTATTAGGAACACCAGCATATAAATCCAAAACATAAGGCAGATATCGTGGTCGAAAACAGGCGTGGGTCAGGCGATGTACAAACAACATGAACTGGGCTAGACTAGACTCGTGAACGCGAGGACGGAAACAGGGGTCAAAAACCAGGAAACGAGAAACAAGATCAGAGGCTTGGTATCGACAGACTGCTAGGAAAACTTTGCATCTTAGCAAGAAAACACAAGGGGTTTAAATAGACACAGTAATCATGGTGATTAACACAGAACAGCTGAAACACATTCGGACATAACCAATGACAATTCAGGGGCGGAGAGAAGACATAAACCAAAACAAGTAAACAATATTAGTAAAAAAGTCGCTGAACCCGGAAGTGCACTGCACATGTGTGCTTCTCGCACGGCTCGCATCGGCGATCAGCGCGAGGGGGAATCGTAACAGAGCCCCCCACCAAAGGCACTGCTCCCGAAGTGCCAAAACTTTACCCCCTCTGGTGGTCCTGGGCCTCTGGGCAAGATTGTCCATTCTGCTCCCCAGGTCCCGAGGCAGGCATTGTCCATGGTCGTGAGGCGGGGACAACGCTTGGAAGGCCGCATCATCGGACTCTGGCATGAGCATAGTGTGATGAGCAGTCTCAGACGTGAGCAGAGCTTGGTGGGCTGTCTCGCAGGCCTCGGACAGGAACTCGGCTTGGGTGGCCGCCTGGTCGGCCTCGGACAGGGACTTGGCTTGGAAGGCCACCTGATTGGACTGGAGCTCTGGAGATGAGACCCACCTCGTGTGTTTCAGGCAAGAGCTCGGGAGATGAGGTCGCCATGTTGACCTCTGGCAGGAGCTCCGGAGATAAGGTCGCCTGGTTGACCTCTGGCTGGAGCTCTGGAGATGAGACCACCTCGTGTGTCTCAGGCAGGAGCTCAGGAGATAAGGTTGCCATGTTGACCTCCGGCAGGAGCTCTGGAGATGAGGTCACCTGGTTGACCTCCGGCTGGAGCTCTGGAGATGAGACCACCTCGTTGACCTCCGGCTGGAGCTCTGGAGATGAGGTCGCCTGGTTGACCTCCGGCTGGAGCTCTGGAGATGAGACCGCCTCGTTGACCTCCGGCTGGAGCTCTGGAGATGAGGTCGCCTTGTTGACCTCCGGCTGGAGCTCTGGAGATGAGGTCGCCTTGTTGACCTCCGGCTGGAGCTCTGGAGATGAGGTCGCCTGGTTGACCTCCGGCTGGAGCTCTGGAGATGAGACCACCTCGTGAGCTTCCAAATCCCTCAAAGGGAGCCGGAACATCCAGAAGGGTCCACTGGGGGAAGTGCACGAAATTAAACGCAGGCACGAAGATTCCGGCATGACGCTCTCATGCTGCATCCATTGTTGGCGAAGTATTATGTAATGATTTGGGGCAAGGCGGATGCAAGTGCAGTTAAGGTCAGTTTATTAGGAACATCGGCATACAAATACAAAACATAAGGCAGATATTGTGGTCGAAAACAGGCGTGGGTCAGGAGATGTACAAACAACATGAACTGGGCTAGACTAGACTCGTGAATGTGAGGACGGAAACGGGGATCAAAAACCAGGAAACGGGAACCAAAATCAAAGGCTTGGTATCGACAGACCAATAGGGAATCTGAGCAAATACTTCGCGTCTTAGCAAGGAAACACAAGGGGTTTAAGTAGACAGTAATCATGGTGGTTAACACACAACAGCTGAAACACATTAGGACATAACCAATGACAATACAGGGGCGGAGAGAAGACATAAAACAAAACACACATGGAGATAGTAAACAAAGGCAAAGTCTGAACCTGGAACCGCGTGTGTGCTGCTCGCACGGCTCGCATCGGCAATCAGCGCAAGGGGGAATCGTAACGCTGTCCCTCTCTGACCAGCAATGCAAAGTAGTCTGCTGGGCAGCAATTCTCTTCATATTCAAAGCTACGTGCCCTCTCTCAGTCAAACAACAGTAATCAAGCATTGTGGGGGCTCTTAGTATTTTTATCCAATTTATAATTACAAACTAACAATCAATTCAGAACACCAATAATGTTACAAAATAAATTACTGCTACATATTTCAGTTGATGATGGTATAAAAATAGCAACATTGATGAATCCACTCTGTTCAACCTCTGTTCTTAAGTCAGACCACCCAACATTTAAAATATGAAAATGAAACTTTTATACTCTGAAATTCGTTTTAGTTTTCGTTCGTATTGCAGGTGGACGTTATAGTTGCAGTTTAGTTTTCGTTTATTTGGAAATTCACATTTTTATTTTTATTTCAGTTAACAAAAAGGTTTTTTTACTGATAGTTTTCCTTAACGATAATAACCTTGCTCTGAATCCACTATCACACTGAAATAGAAGGAAACTAGAAAAATAGAAACTGTTCTGTGGTGATCATCTAAAGTCTAAAAATCTTATGTGGAAAAAAAGCATAAAATAAGCTTGCCAGTTCCTTGGAAGAGCCTTCTGTCTTCAGCAACCTCATATCAACAACTTTATGCCATGCATGTGCCAGTTCAGAATCAATTTTCAAAAAAATGGTGCAATGTTCATTATAATATGGTTGATTAAGATGGTAATACAGTGCATAGTTAGTATACAATCAGTGTGTGAGAAAGAAGGCAGACCAAATTGTGCTCATGTTTTGGTTCAGGTGTGATCATCTTTGAAGAAAACATGCCCATTATTTAAGGGATAAGCCGACAAACAAAATTACACCTCAAGTGTAGTTTAGCCCATGTTATGGATAGAACAATATGAAATAAAAGGACTACAGAAAAATGAAGACCGGCCAAGTATGGGAAGTGACCATCCCCCACTAATCATTTGTCTGATCTCTTCCACCAAATACAGGCTGAGGTCAGTTTTGTAAAGGAACACAATAGCATTACTGCCTGAAACAGTGGACATAAGTAATGTGCAAAAGTTTTAGGCAGGTGTGAAAAAATGCTGTAAAGTAAGAATGCTTTCAAAAATAGACATGTTAATAGTTTATATTTATCAATTAACAAAATGCAAAGTGAGAGAACAGAAGAAAAATCTACATCAAAAATCTATATTTGGTGTGACCACCGTTTGCCTTCAAAACAGCATCAATTCTTCTAGGTACACTTGCACAAATTCAGGGATTTTGTAGGTATATCGTCAGGTGTATGATTAAACAATTATACCAAACAGGTGCTAATGATCATCAATTCAATATGTAGGTTGAAACACAATCATTAACTGAAACAGAAACAGCTGTGTAGGAGGAATAAAACTGGGTGAAGAACAGCCAAACTCAGCTAACAAGGTGAGGTCACTGAAGACTGTTTACTGTCAAAAGACTTACACCATGGCAAGACTGAGCACAGCAACAAGACAGAAGGTAGTATTACTGCATCAGCAAGGTCTCTCCCAGGCAGAAATTTCAAGGCAGACAGGGGTTTCCAGAAGTCCAAGCTCTTTTGAAGAAGCACAAAGAAACGGGCAAAGTTGAGGACCGTAGATGCAGTGGTCGGCCAAGGAAACTTACTGCAGCAGATGAAAGACACATCAGGCTTACTTCCCTTCGCAATTGGAAGATGTCCATCAGCTCAGACCTGGCAGAAACCAGTGGGACCCTGGTATACGCAGATGTCCGGAGAAGTCTGGTCAGAAGTGGCCTACATGGAAGACTTGCGGCCAAAAAGCCATACCGCCGACATGGAAACCAGGCCAAGTGACTCAACTATGCACAAAAACACAGGAACTGGGGGTGCAGAAAAATGGCAGCAGGTGCTCTGGACTGATGAGTCAAAATTTGACATATTTGGCTGTAGCAGAAGGCAGTTTGTTTGCCGAAGGGCTGGAGAGTGTCCGCAGGCAACAGTGAAGCATGGTGGAAGTTCCTTGCAAGTTTGCGGCTGCATTTCTACAAATGGAGTTGGGGATTTGGTTGGAATTAATGGTCTCCTCAATGCTGAGAAGTACAGGCAGATACATACCTATCATGCAGTACCATCAGGGAGGCATCTGATTGGCCCCAAATTTACTCTGCAGCATGACAACGACCCCAAGCATACAGCAAAAGTCATTAAAAACTACCTTGAGCGTAAAGAAGAACAAGGAGTCCTGGAAGTGATGGTATGGCCCCCACAGAGCCCTGATCTCAACATCATCGAGTCTGTCTGGGATTACATGAAGAGAGAGAGAAGCAACTGAGGCTGCCTAAATCCAAACCTGCCAAGTTCCTTCAAAAACTGTGTGCAACTGTTGCGATATCTTCACCCGTGCCCTGTGAAAGTTGTTGATGATGTCACTAACTGTTGTTTTTGTGTTTTTCTTCACAGCTCTCACAATGTTTGTCATCAACTGCTGTTGTTTTCCTTGGCCGAGATGTTCCATGTCTGGTTGTTAGTACACCAGTGGTTTCTTTCCTTTTCAGGACATTCCAAATTGTTGTATTGGCTATGCCCAATACTTTTTATCAACAAATGCAGTCTTCACAGGCGAAACCCAGATCTCAAACCAAGAGTACATATTCAGATCTATTAATTATTTAAACAATCAGTTTAACAGGGCACACCTGGGCAGCAAGAAACACCTATCAGTCACATGTTCCAATATTTTTGATCACTTGAAAAAGGGATGGGTTCAAACTAAAGTTGTCATGTTCTAAGTTGTTTAACACATCTAGATGTAGATATGAGGAAATGAAAGCTGAAATGATGATGTCATATTCATTTGATCTCAAACCCAAATGTCTTCAATGTATAGTGAAAAAATTGTGAAAATAGAATTGGCCTTGCCACTCCAATACTGTAAAAAGAAGAGTGGGTTAAAATTCTAAAACAAGAATAGAAAGACTCCTAGCTGGCTACAGAAAATGTTTGCAAGCTGTGATATCTGCCAAAGGGAGTGTTGCTAAGTACGGACTTAATAGGTTTTTGTCAAGGTATTTATATGAAATTAACAAAATAGGATTATATTTGTGGAGGTACAGACAAGTATAGATTATAACATTTGTAAGCCATGACAAGGGCAGAGATTTCCTTTTATTTTTACAATCAAAGGATTGTGAATTGGCTGTCAGAGTTTGTGGCTGTCATAAACACCAATATTAATGACACGGTCTGCAAACAAACAAGCCTCACGGTTGGAGAACCAAGAGGCAAAAACGCTAAGAAAGCCAACAATGAATATTCCTATCGAGACTATTATATATTCTTTTGTCAGAACATACAGACCAATAGGGAATCTGAGCAAATACTTCGCGTCTTAGCAAGGAAACACAAGGGGTTTAAGTAGACAGTAATCATGGTGGTTAACACACAACAGCTGAAACACATTAGGACATAACCAATGACAATACAGGGGCGGAGAGAAGACATAAAACAAAACACACATGGAGATAGTAAACAAAGGCAAAGTCTGAACCTGGAACCGCGTGTGTGCTGCTCGCACGGCTCGCATCGGCAATCAGCGCAAGGGGGAATCGTAACGCTGTCCCTCTCTGACCAGCAATGCAAAGTAGTCTGCTGGGCAGCAATTCTCTTCATATTCAAAGCTACGTGCCCTCTCTCAGTCAAACAACAGTAATCAAGCATTGTGGGGGCTCTTAGTATTTTTATCCAATTTATAATTACAAACTAACAATCAATTCAGAACACCAATAATGTTACAAAATAAATTACTGCTACATATTTCAGTTGATGATGGTATAAAAATAGCAACATTGATGGATCCACTCTGTTCAACCTCTGTTCTTAAGTCAGACCACCCAACATTTAAAATATGAAAATGAAACTTTTATACTCTGAAATTCGTTTTAGTTTTCGTTCGTATTGCAGGTGGACGTTATAGTTGCAGTTTAGTTTTCGTTTATTTGGAAATTCACATTTTTATTTTTCTTTCAGTTAACAAAAAGGTTTTTTTACTGATAGTTTTCCTTAACGATAATAACCTTGCTCTGAATCCACTATCACACTGAAATAGAAGGAAACTAGAAAAATAGAAACTGTTCTGTGGTGATCATCTAAAGTCTAAAAATCTTATGTGGAAAAAAAGCATAAAATAAGCTTGCCAGTTCCTTGGAAGAGCCTTCTGTCTTCAGCAACCTCATATCAACAACTTTATGCCATGCATGTGCCAGTTCAGAATCAATTTTCAAAAAAATGGTGCAATGTTCATTATAATATGGTTGATTAAGATGGTAATACAGTGCATAGTTAGTATACAATCAGTGTGTGAGAAAGAAGGCAGACCAAATTGTGCTCATGTTTTGGTTCAGGTGTGATCATCTTTGAAGAAAACATGCCCATTATTTAAGGGATAAGCCGACAAACAAAATTACACCTCAAGTGTAGTTTAGCCCATGTTATGGATAGAACAATATGAAATAAAAGGACTACAGAAAAATGAAGACCGGCCAAGTATGGCAAGTGACCATCCCCCACTAATCATTTGTCTGATCTCTTCCACCAAATACAGGCTGAGGTCAGTTTTGTAAAGGAACACAATAGCATTACTGCCTGAAACAGTGGACATAAGTAATGTGCAAAAGTATTAGGCAGGTGTGAAAAAATGCTGTAAAGTAAGAATGCTTTCAAAAATAGACATGTTAATAGTTTATATTTATCAATTAACAAAATGCAAAGTGAGAGAACAGAAGAAAAATCTACATCAAAAATCTATATTTGGTGTGACCACCGTTTGCCTTCAAAACAGCATCAATTCTTCTAGGTACACTTGCACAAATTCAGGGATTTTGTAGGTATATCGTCAGGTGTATGATTAAACAATTATACCAAACAGGTGCTAATGATCATCAATTCAATATGTAGATTGAAACACAATCATTAACTGAAACAGAAACAGCTGTGTAGGAGGAATAAAACTGGGTGAAGAACAGCCAAACTCAGCTAACAAGGTGAGGTCACTGAAGACTGTTTACTGTCAAAAGACTTACACCATGGCAAGACTGAGCACAGCAACAAGACAGAAGGTAGTATTACTGCATCAGCAAGGTCTCTCCCAGGCAGAAATTTCAAGGCAGACAGGGGTTTCCAGAAGTCCAAGCTCTTTAGAAGAAGCACAAAGAAACGGGCAAAGTTGAGGACCGTAGATGCAGTGGTCGGCCAAGGAAACTTACTGCAGCAGATGAAAGACACATCAGGCTTACTTCCCTTCGCAATTGGAAGATGTCCATCAGCTCAGACCTGGCAGAAACCAGTGGGACCCTGGTATACGCAGATGTCCGGAGAAGTCTGGTCAGAAGTGGCCTACATGGAAGACTTGCGGCCAAAAAGCCATACCGCCGACATGGAAACCAGGCCAAGTGACTCAACTATGCACAAAAACACAGGAACTGGGGATGCAGAAAAATGGCAGCAGGTGCTCTGGACTGATGAGTCAAAATTTGACATATTTGGCTGTAGCAGAAGGCAGTTTGTTTGCCGAAGGGCTGGAGAGTGTCCGCAGGCAACAGTGAAGCATGGTGGAAGTTCCTTGCAAGTTTGGGGCTGCATTTCTACAAATGGAGTTGGGGATTTGGTTGGAATTAATGGTCTCCTCAATGCTGAGAAGTACAGGCAGATACATACCTATCATGCAGTACCATCAGGGAGGCATCTGATTGGCCCCAAATTTACTCTGCAGCATGACAACGACCCCAAGCATACAGCAAAAGTCATTAAAAACTACCTTGAGCGTAAAGAAGAACAAGGAGTCCTGGAAGTGATGGTATAGCCCTGATCTCAACATCATCGAGTCTGTCTGGGATTACATGAAGAGAGAGAGAAGCAACTGAGGCTGCCTAAATCCAAACCTGCCAAGTTCCTTCAAAAACTGTGTGCAACTGTTGCGATATCTTCACCCGTGCCCTGTGAAAGTTGTTGATGATGTCACTAACTGTTGTTTTTGTGTTTTTCTTCACAGCTCTCACAATGTTTGTCATCAACTGCTGTTGTTTTCCTTGGCCGAGATGTTCCATGTCTGGTTGTTAGTACACCAGTGGTTTCTTTCCTTTTCAGGACATTCCAAATTGTTGTATTGGCTATGCCCAATACTTTTTATCAACAAATGCAGTCTTCACAGGCGAAACCCAGATCTCAAACCAAGAGTACATATTCAGATCTATTAATTATTTAAACAATCAGTTTAACAGGGCACACCTGGGCAGCAAGAAACACCTATCAGTCACATGTTCCAATATTTTTGATCACTTGAAAAAGGGATGGGTTCAAACTAAAGTTGTCATGTTCTAAGTTGTTTAACACATCTAGATGTAGATATGAGGAAATGAAAGCTGAAATGATGATGTCATATTCATTTGATCTCAAACCCAAATGTCTTCAATGTATAGTGAAAAAATTGTGAAAATAGAATTGGCCTTGCCACTCCAATACTGTAAAAAGAAGAGTGGGTTAAAATTCTAAAACAAGAATAGAAAGACTCCTAGCTGGCTACAGAAAATGTTTGCAAGCTGTGATATCTGCCAAAGGGAGTGTTGCTAAGTACGGACTTAATAGGTTTTTGTCAAGGTATTTATATGAAATTAACAAAATAGGATTATATTTGTGGAGGTACAGACAAGTATAGATTTTAACATTTGTAAGCCATGACAAGGGCAGAGATTTCCTTTTATTTTTACAATCAAAGGATTGTGAATTGGCTGTCAGAGTTTGTGGCTGTCATAAACACCCATATTAATGACACGATCTGCAAACAAACAAGCCTCAGGGTTGGAGAACCAAGAGGCAAAAACGCTAAGAAAGCCAACAATGAATATTCCTATCGAGACTATTATATATTCTTTTGTCAGAACATATGCTCTCCCATTTTCATTTGAATAAGATACAGTTACAATCAAAATTATTCAACCCCCATTGCAAATCAGGTTTATTGTCAAAATTGACAGACTTTCAGCTGTTTGCAATGAACGAATCAAACAAAAGCAATTGAAATAGTTCAACACAATGAATGCTTCAAGTGGTTTCCCCAAATTCAACTGAAAATGCAACTTATAATGACTTCTCCAGTCTCAAAATTATTCAACCCCCAGAATAGAATCCCTCACAACAGCACAAATATGCAAAACAGGTGTTGTCTCAAGCACACTTGAGGCAACTAATCAAGGGCTTCATTAGTTGCACCAGGTGTGCTTGAGCTGGAACACATGAAATACCTGAACTGGCTAGGGGCAGAAAATACATGAAATACCTGGACGGGGCAGAAAAAGGAAGCCATCAATGGCTGCAACCAGATTTCTGAGAAGGCAGGTTCTGGAAAACCATTGAGTGACTGCAAAAGACCTGCAGAAAGACTTGGTGGCAACAGGCACTGAGGTTTCAGTGAGCACAGTATGGTGCGTACTAAACGCAGAAGGTTTCCATGCCAGAACTCCAGGACATACACCACTATTGACCCAAAGCACAAGAAAAGTCGACTCAAAATCATATAAATAAGCCACAGAAGTTTTGGGATTCTGTTCTGTGGAGCGTTGAAACAAAACTGGAACTTTTCGGTATGATGGATCAGCGGTATGT
This sequence comes from Cranoglanis bouderius, assembly GCA_023630585.1. Taxonomy (NCBI): domain Eukaryota; kingdom Metazoa; phylum Chordata; class Actinopteri; order Siluriformes; family Cranoglanididae; genus Cranoglanis; species Cranoglanis bouderius. The sequence goes on from CM042545.1 coordinate 1,770,891, forward strand.
CTGGAGAAAGAAGAATGAAGAAAGAACACTCTGTCCACAGTCAAGCATGGTGGTGGCTCGGTGATGCTCTGGGGCTGCTTTGCATCCTCTGGCACTGGAAACCTGCAGCGTGTGGAAGACAAGATGGATTCATTGAAGTATCAGGAAATCCTAGGAGAAAACGTCATGCCATCTGTGAGGAAGCTGAAGCTTGGGCATCATTGGACCTTCCAACAGGACAATGATCCCAAGCATACCTCAAATTCCACCAAGGCTTGGTTGCAGAAGAATTGCTGGAAGATTCTACAGGGCCATCACAGTCACCTGACTTTTTGATTTGAAGAAGGTGGTTTCAGCACGCAAACCCAAGAATATTACTGAACTGGAGGCCATTGCTCATGGGGAATGGGTTAAGATTCCTCAGGAACGCTGCCAGAAGCTGGTGTCTGGCTATGCATCTCGTTTGCAGCAGGTCATAACAGCAAAAGGGTGCCCTACTAAGTACTAAAGATTCTTTCCATGAAGGGGTTGAATAATTTTGAGACTGGAGAAGTCATTATAAGTTGCATTTTCAGTTGAATTTGGGGAAACCACTTGAAGCATTCGTTGTGTTGAACTATTTCAATTGCTTTTGTTTGATTCATTAATTGCAAACAGCTGAAAGTCTGTAAATTTTGACAATAAACCTGATTTGCAATGGGGGTTGAATAATTTTGATTGCAACTGTATGTATTATGCTGCAATAGAACTACAACACACAGAAAATGTTTGAGTACTTGGTTGTAAGTATGTAATATTCGTACCCAGTAGTGTAGGGTATGTTGATTCCTCCTAGATTAATGCTCTCACAGCCAACAATGAAGAGTGTGGAGAAACAGAGCAGAGACACTCCACTACAGATCATGGCCAGTTTGGCTGACTCTCTTGCTCCCAGTTTCAGCTTCTTAATAATATAACCTCCCAGCACTATCCCAACACCAGCACTTGGCACAATTACCAAACCTAGAGCAGAGAGAGGGGGCAGAGAAATAAACTTGACAGTATAAAAAATACAGCACAGACACAACACAGTGTGTTTGTGGTATGTGTGATCGATTACCTGTGTAGATGCTGGCACTGGATGCTGGAACCCCAAATTGAGACTCAATGAACTTAGGGATGAAAGTGATGAAGGCTGTAACAATGGCACACTCTGCTGTGTATGACAAACTCACAAATAAAAATGTCACATTGCTCAAGATACGCAGGGCTGCCTTGGGCATATCTAGACAGATAAATAAAGTGATAAAGAGACAGAAAGGCAGACAAGAATGAAATATTAAATTATAGAAAGATCATCATAAAAAAATCAAAACTCAAGCGCCAAATATCTTCGACCTATGACCTAATATGATTGTTAAAAACCTGACATGAGACATCCCTCATGAGTACATACTACCCTAGTGACCAAAAAAAAAAGAAACATCCAATATCTACAGCATTATCTCAACATACACAACACTTAACATAGCTCCTCCACTGTCTGCTATTTGCTGGAGGCTGAGGGTTTACCTTTGATGTCTTTTCCGAAGCCAATGGAGGAAGAGACGGCTTGGCTCTTCTCCTTCATCACCTCATCATCACTTGGCAAGTCTCCCGCACGCTTTTTCTTCCTGTTGCTCTTCTTGTGGCGAGGAGGAAGCTTCTTTGGAAAGGCAAACATGGGGAATATCACTAGCAGCATGGCCACAGCACAGAAAAGAAACCCACTCCACCTGAGACAAAGATATTGGGGTGTTGAGAAAGAGAGAGCAGGGAAGATAGAGATAGGTCATAACAGCAGGAAGCCACTGGAGAGACAGAGAGAGAGAGAGAGATTGATCATGTTGAACCCATCACTCCAGAAAGAAAGTAACAGAGAGATAGGTTTCAGGTTCTAAAACCCAGGCTTTACAATGACAGAGAGACAGTGACTTCAAGAAATAAATTCCAAGAGTCAGCATGTTTGAAAATGTCTGTGTACATTTGTGTAATATGGGCGGTCTTTTGTGAGGAAAATTAAAATGCAAAAACCAAAATGGAAATTTCCATTTGCTATTTATTTTCCCATAACTACGGGCAAAGATGGTGCCAGAATGAAATGAAATGAAATAAAGCCATTTGCATTTAAATTTTCCATATAGGCATGCACCAGTAGTTTCAAAAATAAAATTAAAACATCAATTTGTGGTCATAATTAAAACACTATCAGGAAAAAGAAAATCCAAAGTACACTCTGGCTTTTCATTTTCTTGATGAACTGCAATGAAATGAACATGCAACATGCAAGTACTTTGTCTTTTCATTTACATAACATTAGGCTACATACATGAATCAAAATGTAAACTAAAAAATAAAATGGATAAATATGCGCTGCTTGTGCCAAAATAAAAAGGAAAACGCAAATGCTCACTGACGCAATGATCACTGCTGGTCATTTTCATTTCCCACTTTGCCTTTTCGTTTTCAAGTTTAACTTAATTAACATTTTAGAACAATTTAGAAAATGGCACCTTTGTTTAAACCCACTAATTTGTCAAGTGGTCAAAAATATTGGAACATGCCACTGACAGGTGTTTCCTGTTGTCTAGGTGTGGCCTGTTAGGTTCATTGTTTAAACATTTAATAGCTCTGAATGTCTACTCTTGGTTTGAGCCCTGGGTTTTGTTGTTAAAAAGGATAAACTAATATGAAGACCTGATAGCTGTCTATGGGAGAAAAGTAAGCCATTTTGAAGCTGAGAAAAGAGGGAAAATCAATCAGAACCATTGCACAAGCATTGGGCATAGCTAATACAACAACTTGGAATGTCCTGGGGGACAGCCAATTCACAATCCTTTGATTGTAAAAATAAAAGGAAATCTCTGCCCTTGTCATGGCTTACAAATGTTAAAATCTATACTTGTCTGTACCTCCACAAATATAATCCTATTTTGTTAATTTCATATAAATACCTTGACAAAAACCTATTAAGTCCGTACTTAGCAACACTCCCTTTGGCAGATATCACAGCTTGCAAACATTTTCTGTAGCCAGCTAGGAGTCTTTCTATTCTTGTTTTAGAATTTTAACCCACTCTTCTTTTTACAGTATTGGAGTGGCAAGGCCAATTCTATTTTCACAATTTTTTCACTATACATTGAAGACATTTGGGTTTGAGATCAAATGAATATGACATCATCATTTCAGCTTTCATTTCCTCATATCTACATCTAGATGTGTTAAACAACTTAGAACATGACACCTTTAGTTTGAACCCATCCCTTTTTCAAGTGATCAAAAATATTGGAACATGTGACTGATAGGTGTTTCTTGCTGCCCAGGTGTGCCCTGTTAAACTGATTGTTTAAATAATTAATAGATCTGAATATGTACTCTTGGTTTGAGATCTGGGTTTCGCCTGTGAAGACTGCATTTGTTGATAAAAAGTATTGGGCATAGCCAATACAACAATTTGGAATGTCCTGAAAAGGAAAGAAACCACTGGTGTACTAACAACCAGGCATCAAACAGGTTGGCCAAGGAAAACAACCTCTACCAAAGTGAGGGAAAAGCCAAAATGTGGAGAAAAAAAAGGATCTGCTTATGATCCAAAACATACAAGCGCTTCAGTAAAGCACTGTAAGAAATTACAGACTACCTCTAAGCAGATTCCACCCCGAAATGTGTTAGGATAAGCTTGTTCCCCAAAAAGGGCTTAATTATCATAGGAACAATTCACCTCAGTCTCAGCAATATGTGGATAATACCACCTAAAGTGCCAGTCAATCAGTTATACCATGGGAGTGGCAGAGGGACATCAAGAACCAGCCCTGAATAAAGGGGGGTATGTGACCTTAATTATCATTCAGACAGACATCTGTCTAGACAATCCTATCACCTCACCAATTGGGGCTCACACCTGTAATGACATCAACACTGTGAGAACAGAAAGTGATCACATTAAATGCTATCCTTAATTTACATTTCGTGTGAAACTTCATTTACATTACGCACAGAAAAGCTGGTTAGAAATACAGTATAAAATGTTGAGGATATTGTTCGAGGTTCTTTGATTCCGACACTTTGACTCGGATGAACCCGAAGTGCTTCATGTACTTTGTCACTGCCATGCTGCAATAAAGTTATTCTTCATTGAGATCTTCAATAGCCTCAGCATTTTTTCTTTATTTTTGAGCCACCCAGCAAGGGAGACAGGTTTTTCTTCTTTTGTGCTGTTTTGTGAAGGCTAGATGAAGTGGAGGCTGAAAATGTGCGGCTACATTCTAGACTCAGTGATGAGGTAATTTAATAATAATTAGTTACATTTATATAGTGCTTTTCTAGACACACAAAGCACTTTACATAGTATGGGGGGGGGGAATCTCCTCAACCACCACCAGTGTGTAGCATCCACCTGGATGATGCGACAGCAGCCATAGTGTGCCAGAACGCCCACCACACACCAGCTATAGGTGGAGAGGAGAGGAGAGTGATGTAGCCAATTCAGGGATGGAGATTATTAGGGGGCCATGATAGATAAGGGCCAATGGGGGGATTTTTAATGACCACAGAGAGTCAGGACCTCAGTTTAAGGTCTCATCCAAAGGACAGTGCTATTTTTACAGTATAGCGTCTCCATCACTATACTGGGGTATTACAGACCATTATATTACATACAGACCACAGGGAGAGCACCACCTGCGGGCCTCCCTAATACCACTTCCAGCAGCAACCTTAGTTTTCCCCAGGAGGTCTCCCATCCAGGTACTGGCCAGGCTCAATCCTACTTAGCTTCAGTAGAAAACCAGGGAAGAACTGCAGGGTGATATAGCTCTGGCAAACCACTTTCTACAAAAATGTACCAGGCTAGTGAAACAATTTGGAAATAATTTGACTGTAGCAGAAGGCAGTTTGTTTGCTGAAGGGCTGGAGTGCAGTACACGAATGAGTGTCTGCAGGCAACAGTGAAGCATGGTGGAGGTTCCTTACAAGTCTGGGGCTGCATTTCTGCAAATGGAGTTGGGGATTTGGTCAGAATTAATGGTCTCCTCAATGCTAAGAAGTACAGGCATTAATGCATCATGCAGTACCATCAGGGAGGCATCTGATTGGCCCCAAATTTATTCTGCAGCATGACAACGACCCCAAACATACAACAAAAGTCATTAAGAACTATCTTCAGCGTAAAGAAGAACAAGGAGTCCTGGAAGTGATGGTATGACCCCCACAGAGCCCTGATCTCAACATCATCGAGTCTGTCTGGGATTACATGAAGAGAGAGAAGCAACTGAGGCTGCTTAAATCCACAGAAGAACTGTGGATAGTTATCCAAGATGTTTGGGCCAACCTACCTGCCGAGTTCCTTCAAAAACTGTACCTAGAAGAATTGATGAATTGATGCTGTTTTGAAGGCAAAGGTGGTCACACCAAATATTGATTTGATGTAGATTTTTCTTCTGTTCACTCACTTTGCATTTTGTTAATTGATGAATATAAACTATTAACATGTCTATTTTTGAAATCATTCTTACTTTACAGCAATTTTTCACACCTGCCTACAACTTTTGCACAGTACTGTAGGACAGTCTTTTGATGAAGCCGGATGGCCACCTGTGCAATTTCTGCATTTTGGTGGTTTTGGACAGGTTTCCGCATACCCTTCCTCTGCATAATTGCAACAAATAAGTTTGTTCTTGGATCCAGCAGAATTATGACCAAACCTCTGGCAGGTAAGGCATATCAGAGGGTTAGGAAAGATGATGTCGACAGGGACCCACAGATATCCTAATCGGATCTATTTTGGTGGTGGGGGTTTGTTGAATGTCATGATACACAGTACTGTGCAAAAGTTTTAGGCGCCCTATTTTTTTAGTACAAACTTTGTTATAGATTTTTTATTTTATGACTTCTACATTACAGTACAAAAACATTTTAGATTCTCAAACATTGATTTTCTAGCACAAAATTAAATGTTACAGAAAAATGTTTGTATGTCATTAAAGAAAGCAGAATATTACGTAAGAGACAAAAAACACAATGAAGGCTGCTGGGTTTCGCTGCAAAAATAAGAAGCGAGTGCGAAAGTCAAAGTGTCCAGAAGAACTGTGTCTGGTTCTGCAAGATGCTCAATAAAACTTACCAGCTCATTTCCTTATAAAACTGCACACATTGTACCGGAGACTACTATTATTAGTTTTATTTTTATTTTTTTGTCACACGAAATATTACTTTGTTTCATTTACTACGGTTTACTGCTCTTTACGGTATTTTTTTAAAAATATAGAAACATTTAATTTCATTATTTTGAAGGCGTCTTTGCTCTACAGCATTTCTTTGCATGTGCCTAAAACTTTTGCACAGTATGTGCATGCCAGTCTTTATTAATTGAGCTCCTTTTTAATCGTAATCGTCTTCACACTTATAACACATTGTGTTAATTCTGAGGCTATATCAGCCTCAACCCTATCCTGTAGTTCTCTAGTTCTGATTATTCCTTTACTGTTGTTTATGTATGGGTGGAAAGTGGCTTTCATGGGAACACTAGTTAAAGCACTTGCATGGATCATATTGTCAGTGTGGACTTTTTTTGAGCATTCCACCAAAATCTGAACTGACCTCAACTTTTTCACATCTTTGACCATTACTGCTATCCCAAAGTAGCTTTGAACTGCAAAAGGGGATAACTCTGTAAGTGCCATGTAGGTTGATAGAGATTCTAGAGGATATATCTCTGCCAGTTTTACTTTTTTTTGACATCCAGCATCTAAATCATCATCCGGATTCTGTTACAATATTCGTCTTTTGGAGGTTTGTTTATTCGCCATATTTGTTTAATTTTGCTTCATCATCCTTGCCCAACCAGGGGATGCACAGTGCCATGGGTCTGTAGATATGCACCAGGCATACAAGGATGGTATACTCTTGCAAGAAGAACTAAGAGTACAAATTGCTCAATTGACCCTAAGCCACTGGCTTTATAAATACGGGCATACGGGTGATTTAACTGCCAATATCTACCTAGGGCATGTCATGACCAGTGTTGGGGAGTAGCTAACTAAAAGTAGCGAGGCTACTAACTTAACTATATTTTTCAGTGGAGTGACAGTAGCTCCACTACATTAAAAATAGTGTAGCTTTTCCAATAACGAGTTACTTTTTCAAACGAGTAGTGATGCAGCACGAGCAATCACTGCGGTTTTTGTCCAGTTATAACGGTCCTCTTCATTGCATACAGTGAGGGGGAAAAAGTATTTGATCCCCTGCTGATTTTGTACGTTTGCCCACTGACAAAGAAATGATCAGTCTATAATTTTAATGGTAGGTGTATTTTAACAGTGAGAGACAGAATAACAACAAAAAAATCCAGAAAAACTCATTTCAAAAAAGTTAGAAATTGATTTGCATTTTAATGAGGGAAATAATTATTTGATCCCCAATCAATCAGCAAGATTTCTGGCTCCCAGGTGTCTTTTACACAGGTAACGAGCTGAGATTAGGAGATCTCTCTTAAAGGGAGTGCTCCTAATCTCAGTTTGTTACCTGTATAAAAGACACCTGGGAGCCATAGCCATCTGTGGAGGGAGCTGAAGGTTCGAGTTGCCAAACGTCAGCCTCGAGACCTTAATGACTTGGAGAGGATCTGCAAAGAGGAGTGGGACAAAATCCCTCCTGAGATGTGTGCAAACCTGGTGGCCAAATACAAGAAACGTCTGACCTCTGTGATTGTCAACAAGGGTTTTGCCACCAAGTACTAAGTCGAAGGAGTCAAATACTTATTTCCCTCATTAAAATGAAAATCAATTTATAACTTTTTTGAAATGTGTTTTTCTGGATTTTTTTGTTGTTATTCTGTCTCTCACTGTTAAAATACACCTACCATTAAAATTATAGACTGATCATTTCTTTGTCAGTGGGCAAACGTACAAAATCAGTACAAAATACTTTTTTCCCCCACTGTACCTGCGGTGCCCGCTTAGAGCCTCATTGTAGCTCACATGGACAAAAAGAGACCGTCTGATAGACACGTAAATCGACCAACCACAGTTTGTTACGTGATGTACAGATGGTACTCAAACAGAATAAGTCTTTTGCCGCTGAAGGTACCGCCGCAACATGCATTTGCTGTTCTTGACCGCTAAGTGGCGCTATAACCACAGATTGTCACAAGAGGGGGTGGACGTGTCACAGCTCATTTTCACAACCGCGCCTTGCCAATGGGCTAGATTTAACGGTTACAGTCAGTATAGAATACAAGAAAAACACAATCTGCAAGTTAAAAACAAATCATATTAACAGAACCAAATTTAGTACTCAAAAGCCCATGTAAGCATTTGTTGTTTCAAATGAATTCAAGCTGAATAGTAAATGTCATGTTCTGTGCTTACTTTTTCATGTACTCTATAATGTAGTACTACTACCCCATATTTTATTTTATTAAACTTTAGAAAGACATTATTATTTATTATTTATATCATTGTATCTTGCATTATTTTGTCCTTGCAATAAAATAAAAATGATAGAAAAGATGGATTACTCTGCATGGGAGCATTAAGAGTGGTAGCCTAGTTGTTTAATACCCTACATTAATTAGTAGGCTTTATGTCAAATGTTGTGACCGCATTATTTAACATTTGTCACAAATACAAATGTTTGAACTGTACATGTAATAATTAGAAACGTTGCATTTCAATAGGTTATTTGTTATTCGTTATATGTCCTTTTATTACAACCCCACTTCCAAAAAAGTTGGGACGCTGTGTAAAATGTAAATAAAAACAGAATGCAAATCTCATAAACCCATATGTTATTCACAATAGAACATAGAAAACATATCAAATGTTTAAACTGAGGAAATGTACCATTTTAAGAAAAAAATAAGGTAATTTTGAATTTGATGGCCACAACACGTCTCAAAAAAGTTGGGACAGGGGCAACAAAAGGCTGGAAAAGTAAGTGTTACTAAAAAGAAACAGCTGGAGGAATATTTTGCAACTAATTAGGTTAATTGGCAGCAGGTCAGTAACATGATTGGGTATAAAAAGAGCATCTTAGAGAGGCAGAGTCTCTCAGAAGTAAAGATGGGATGGAGTCTGGATGGAAGCAGATGTTGCTCTAAAACCTGTATATACCTTTCAGCATTGATGGTGCCTTTCCAGATGTGCAAGCTGCCCATTCCATAGGCACTAATGCACCCCCATACCATCAGAGATGCAGGCTTTTGAACTGAGCGCTGATAAAAAGCCAGAGTCCTCTTTAGTTTAGAGGGCACAGAACAGTTTTCCACTTTGTCTCAGTCCATTTTAAATGAGCTCTGGCCCAGAGAAGACCATGGCATTTCTGGATCATGTTCACATATGGCTTCTTCTTTGCATGACAGAGCTTTAACCTGCATTTGTGGATGGTACGGCGAACTGTGTTCACAGACAATGAGTTCTGGAGGTGTTTGAGCCCATGCAGTGATTTCCATTACAGAATCATGCCTGTTTTTAATGCAGTGCCGCCTGAGGTCCCGAAGATCACGGGCATGCAATATTGATTTTCCTTATCAATAAGGAACAGAGATTTCCCAGAGTCTCTGAATCATTTGATGATATTATGTACTGTAGATGAGGAGATATTCATAGTTTTCGCAATTTTATGTTGAGGAACATTATTCTGAAATTGTTCCACAAACTGTTCCACAGTTTTTTGCAGATTGGTGAACCTCTACCCATCTTAACTTCTGAGAGACTCTGCCTCTCTATGATACTCTTTTTATACCCAATCATGTTATTGACCTGTTGTCAATTAACCTAATTAGTTGCTAAATGTTCCTCCAGCTGTTTCTTTTTAGTAACACTTTTTTGAGACGTGTTGCAGCTATCAAATTCAAATTTACCTTATTTTTTTCCTAAAATGGTACATTTCTTCAGTTTAAACATTTGATATGTTCTTTATGTTCCATTATTAATACATATGGGTTTATAAGGTTTGCAAATCATTGCATTCTGTTTTTTTTGTTTGTTTTTTTTTTTTACATTTTACAGTGTCCCAACTGTAAAATGGGGTTGTAGTAGTAGGTTTATTATTAATTGAAACTTAATCAAAACTTAAATAAAAACATTGTTAATTTGCTATTATTATTATTATTACCTGATGTTGACCAACAGCGTTTATGTTTTTCCATTCTTTGTGATGCTTAGAAATAAGAGACAGTAGACTATCATGGTCAAGTGTTTGGTTTAATAAATAATGGCAACATTACAATAAATTTGCAGTCTAGTGATCCCTCTTCCCAGCTGAGAATGGTTGTGAAGAGAGAGCTGTGCAGCGTAGTGGTGGGGTTCCCCAGTGGGGAAATAACATCCGCAGGGGAGCAGCGACGTTGGGCAGCCGGGGAGTCTTCTGAAAAAGGTCACAAAAGAACCGCAGAGTTCAGCGTGTTAGTATAAGGAGATCACTCCCCTTGACACTCCTGGCGGGCCCTTTTATACTCTGCCACTGCCTCCTGGATGATAGACAGCCGCCGCTGCAATCAGCAATCACCAGCCGTGTGATTTCCGCCACCTTTCAGCCACGTGCTGATACCATCCAAAAAGGGTGCTGTCCTTTCAGCACCTCAGTGGCAGTCAAACGAGGAGCGTTTTTCTTCTTTTGGGCACGTACCAACGGTCTGACGTCACGATAATAAAGAAATATTGTTAACTTGAGGTGTAGAATATGTAAAGACTTAAGTCCAAATATCAGACGGTACAAAATAAAGACGTGTGTGTGTGTGTGTGTGTGTGTGTGTGTGAGTGAGAGAGAGAGAGTCATTCAAGTGATTATTACAAGAGTGGTCATTCAGTGCTTCATTTGTAAATCCGCAGGTCCCGGAACAATAAGACGGTAGTGATTCGGCAGGTCAGGAGGCACGTGAAAGGTCACGGTCCCCAATCTTACAGACACGTAAAAGTGCTTCTAGAATCTCATGTAGCCAACGATATCCAGTACTGACAGGTAGGCATATGTAATTGATCACACTGGTACAGCGACGTAACAAGTTTATAGCAGTGAGTATTCTCAGTACAAAGGGAAACATTTATGGATGGCACATTCTACCAATTTATGTGCCGTCACCTCAGTTAGCTACAAAACACATTTGTCCAAATTTTATTGCAGTTTTTTTGTTGTTCCATTTTACTTTTGGTGAATTAAAAATGAAAACTATTTGTTCTTATAATATTGCTGCGTGAGACTTTAAACATCCAGTTGCAGAGGTGCCGGATCCACATAAAAAGGTTCCGGAATGCAGGTGTGCTTTATTTTAGAGGTTCCTGCCAGAACAGGATCCGGCTCAAATTAAGCTCTGGTTGTAGAGCTTTGGGGGAAATGATAAATGAGTTACTGTTACAAAAAAAGTGTTATTTCTAATAATATGAAATTCTGCAATCAATATCTATAAGAGCTATTTTCTCAAAATGAGTTTTGTTTTTTTTCAACACTCAAGCAAAAATGTCAACTTGTGTAGCACTTACATAAGCTATACTTTCGTTCCGGTTCAAATACATTGTTCTAATAAGCTTTGAAAATAACAGTAACATGAAATCAGTCACTGCTCTTCTTTTTTTTAATTTGACAAAATATGTTATATTTTTATTACTATTCATTTATTCCATTATTTGATCTCCATTTACAAACCAAATCGTCACAGTTCCAGTCGTTTTGCAAATCGTCCCTTTGTTTCGTGTATGACTTTCACATGTGACTTGTTTGTATTTGCAAAATTCTCAAAATACCCCATAATGACAACATGAAAAAAGTTTGTTTGAAATCTTTGCAAATTTATTCAAAATAAAAAACGAAAAAAATCACATGTACATAAGTATTCACAGCATTTCCCATGACACTCAAAATTGAGCTCAGGTGCATCCTGTTCCCACTGATCATCCTTGAGATGTTTCTACAACTTGATTGGAGTCCACCTGTGGTAAATTCAGTTGACTGGACATGATTTGGAAAGGCACACACCTGTCTATATAAGGCCCCACAGTTAACAGTGCATGTCAGAGCACAAACCAAGCCATGAAGTCCAAGGAATTGTCTGTAGACTTCCGAGACAGGATTGTATCGAGGCACAGATCTGGGGAAGGGTACAGAAAAATTTCTGCAGCATTGAAGGTCCCAATGAGCACATTGGCCTCCATCATCCGTAAATGGAAGAAGTTTGGAACCACCAGGACTCTTCCTAGAGCTGAGTGATCGGGGGAGAAGGGCCTTAGCCAGGGAGGTGACCAAGAACCCGATGGTCACGCTGACAGAGCTCCAGCATTTCTTTTTGGAGAGAGAAGAACCTTCCAGAAGAACTCAGCTCAGTGGTTAAGACGTTGGACTACTGATCAGAAGGTCATGAGTTCAAACCCCACCACTGCCAAGTTGCCACTGTGGGCCCTTGAGCAAGGCCCTTAACCCTCAACTGCTCACTTGTATAAATGACATAAAATGTAAGTCGCTCTGGATAAGGGCGTCTGCCAAATGCCATGAATGTAAATGTAACAACCATCTCTGCAGCACTCCACCAATCAGGCCTGTATGGTAGAGTGGCCAGACAGAAGCCACTCCTCAGTAAAGGGCACATGACAGCCCCCCTGGAGTTTGCCAAAAGGCACATGAAGGACTCTCAGACCATGAGGAAACAAAAATTGAACTCTTTGGCCTGAATAGCAAGTGTCATGATGGTGGCAGACTAGTCAGGATCGAGGGAAAGATGAATGCAGCAATGTACAGAGACATCCTTGATGAAAACCTGCTCCAGAGCGCTCTGGGGCGAAGGTTCATCTTCCAACAGGGCAACGACCCTAAGCACACACAGCAAAGATAACAAAGGAGTGGCTACGGGACAACTCTGTGAATGTCCTTGGGCCAGAGCCCAAACTTGAACCCAATTGAACATCTCTGGAGAAATCTGAAAATAATGCTCCCCATCCAACCTGATGGAGCTTGAGAGGTTCTGCAAAGAAGAATGGGAGAAACTGCCCAAAAATAGGTGTGCCAAGCTTGTAGCATCATACTCAAAAAGACTTGAGGCTGTAATTGGTGCCAAAGGTGCTTCAACAAAGTATTGAACAAATGCTGTGAATACTTACGTACATGTGACTTTTTTTTATTTTTAATAAATTTGCAAAGATTTCAAACAGACTTCTTACACGTTGTTATTATGGGGTATTGTTTGTAGAATTTTGAGGAAAATAATGAATTTAATCCATTTTGGAATAAGGCTGTAACATAACAAAATGTGGAAAAGTGAAGCGTTGTGAATACTTTCCGGATGCACTGTATGAGCGGGTAAATGATAATACCATAATAAATTAACACTGGAGTTTAGTCTCTGATACAGAGAATATTACTGGCGCTTTGTTGTTAATAGGCAACGCAACACAATGTTTACATTTACTTACAAATAAAATAAAATAAAATTCATTAAGATTATCAGTGCATGTCAAGGGATTTATTTTATGTTCTGAACACAACAGTCTAATTGTAATTCTCAACATCTCGTTTAAGGGAGTGGCAAGAGAAAACGTTCCTGTCTTAACTTATTTATTATTATTTCCATGATTAATTAATTAGTGGTAAAATAAATAAATAAATAATTTATCGTTGCATGTATTTTTATTGGCCTATCAGAAGTATTGATTCGACACACTCATCCTTATTATCCATGATGGAGCAGGAGATGGCGACTGATTCTGATAATGAGAAAACCAATTACCCATGGCCATATTTGTCAAGGTTCATGTGCCTTAAGGAATCAAATAATAAATCTCACACCTTTATATATAATCTTTGCAAACCAAAGATTAAAATTCTTCGTCCAATACTTATAGATTATAAATATAACTATAGTATAAGTATAGATAGTATACGACGTCCAAGAGTTCAAGCACAATTATAAGGACGCATAGAGGTAAACACGATTGTCATTGTAAATTGATAAGTAGCCCACTGTGCACATTATAAATTCATAATTATTAGTTATTAATTTTATTTTGCTATTTTGAGTTATTTTAAAATTGTGTTTAATTTCTTTATACAAAATTATACACAGGTATTCATAAGCTGATTCACAATCATGACATACTAAAAATGTTGCCAATTTAAGTAGCTTCAATGTAGTTTGTAATGTAGTACTTTTTGTTAGTAACTTGTAGTGTAGCTAAATACTTTTTTAAAAGGGTAGCCTGACTGTAGCTTAACTATTTCAAACTACGAGTAGCTTGAAAAGCTACAGTTTCAAAGTGGTTTCAAATTCAGCACTGATTGACTTGTCAATTTAAGTCCAAAAGTTATGTCAATATTTAAGTTACAAGTTGAATACATCAGTTTTTTGGGTGCCATTCAGATTATTCAAATCAACTGCATGCAGTTCTTAACTCTGACGCTGCCAGATTTTTATTTATTTATTTTTTGTATAAGTTTCTTTTTTCAATATACCACCGCTTTTAAACTCGGGCACTTTTCTTTAAGCCTGAAAAAAAATCTCAGGGGATAGAAAATGCTGATTGAAAAGGCAGATACTGTTTTTTTCCTCTTTGCTGTCGGATGTAATATGATGCAATGTAAAAGCAAGGGACATTTCTGTGTTAACATACTAAGAAGTATGTTTGGCTCATCATCTTGTTAAAAGCTGTATCTGGCAGAGGTAACAATGACTTCAGCAGAGTTCATGATGCAATCAATCTTCAAAAAAGCCCCTAACCACCAGCAAGAAAACATCCCCAAAACATTAATGATCCACTGCCGTATTATACAGTGGGTGTCAGGTGCTTTTCCTTGTGTTCAACCCCCCTTTCATTGCCAAACAAGCTGATGGTGTGCTTATGGGTATTTCCAACTGTTTCAGCCATGTGAAACTTTTTGCTATGGCCCTAATTGTGCTTAACTATATATTTCACTGCTTATGTTTTTTTCTATACCCATTACCTGATTTGTGCCACTCAGCAAAAATAATACATCAGCATTAATAGTAGTTTAATGAGAATGTATTTTTGTTATTTAAAAAAAGATAAATGGTATATTAACTTTTAGATAAATATCTAGTAGGTAAATTCCCCTACTTGAGTGGAAAGTATTTTTTATAATACAATTATTTTGCTCATTTTAATGAAGGCACTTCATTAAAGGGCACTGAGAGTGTTTTCATATATGCAGAGTTTAATAATTTGTGGTTTATTTGTGCAGGTGAGAACACAGTAATCGCAATCAGATGTGGACCAAAACAACCAGTCCAATACCCTCTCGGTGAGGTGGTCTCGAAATGGTGCCAGTCGAACACTAACATGGTTTGATTAAAGTGAGAAAGTGATTTAATTCTGAAATCGACCAAATACTGGAAATGAACTAAACATGACATGTATTTTGATTACGTTTTTCTCTAGATAGGAACTGCTAAAATGAGCCACAATGCTCAAACTGACACAAAGTACAGAGCTAAGTGCTGTGGAAATGAGTGTTCTGGATATTTGGACTGACAAACAAAAAAGAGAAAACAAATGGTGGACGAGATGCACAAAATGTTTTAAACTAGTAATTTCTGTAATTATCTAGTAATCTATTGAGTATGATTCGGTGTTCTCTGTGTTCATGTGATTTTTATTATTTCTACTCATGCTTGGCAAAGGTTTGTTTCCTTCTTTTTCTGTTGTCATATTTCTTGTTTAATTACGTGCATTGAGAAAACAAAACAAAACAAAGAGCAAAAAAAACCCAAACCTGTCAATTTAGCTCTCATTCAGATTCAGCAACCAGAGTGATAGGTGTGAAAGTGCCTTAAGAGAGTCCATGTGTGCCTCTCACCAGTTTCCTACAAAACGTGGGTCATTCTGGTCAATGTTCACAGCAGTGTTTGGGTCCACGTAAAACCCAATCAGAACTCCACCCAGCAGGTAGCCAGCAGCCGGACCTAGAGCTCCCATTACATACATGATTGCTTACACACCCAGACACACACACACACACACACACACACACACACCTATTTTATTCTACTATGTTGCTGATACTTCAAACTACTGATGACTTAGATAAATACTACTATATATGCATATTATATTCTAATAAAAACTGGTTGATAAGAAGTAAAGCAGGCGGTCTCCCTTTGTAAAGTCAGAACAATTCTGCTGTGCTTATAATATGATGTGGTGAATGTTGTAACTGATTTCTTTATTTTACTATTTTACTATATTACACTGGACTTTTAATTTAAATTCCACTGCACAAGTGAAACAGAACAAAGACTTCTCAATATTACTAAATACTACATGATTTGCCAAAAGGCATCAATGCACCATATGTTCTTGTTGACAGAGGATTAAAATGGTCAGTATATCATCCAGTTTGCAACAAAATAAACAAATATCAAGATATCAATTCCAAATACCACATTCATACTTAAAGCAGTGAATTGTATGGACATTTTCGTTTCATCAGCTACATTTCCTGATCAGTGATATATATGATCAGATGCAAAAGTGATCGTCATTCCATCATCATTATCAGCAAATCATAACCCATCACTGACCATTCAAAATCAAAAAGGAATTCAGGGGGGGAAAAAAGCTAGTTAAGACAGCTCTGTGTTACTCACCCAAGTATAGCGAAGCATTCTCCTTTTTCACATTATCATCCAGGTAGGTGGGTCCAAGTGTGTAGATGGGCGTGGACCCCATGCCAATCAGAATCTGAGCGCAAATAAACAATGTCACATACAAAGCATGCTCAGTGTCTTCCTGGTTCCGTGGACAAGCCTCCGGCCCCTCCTTCCGACTGACATTGGTAATGGTGCAGAGCCCCTTCCCACGTCCTGTATTGTTCAGCTGCTCCAGCTGATAAGGTGGAGAGATGAAGTGAGGGAGGGAAAAAAGTGCAGCACCCACAGCAATGACCATTCCCCCTATGGCAAGCCAGCGTGGCCTCCGGCCCCGTCCACCAAAGTAGCTGATGAAGACAACAATGAGGAGACTGCCTATGTCAAAACAGCTGACCAGCAGACCAGATTCTGAACTACGCAGGCTGTATCGCTTTTCTGTAATAAACACAGAAACACACACATTTCAGTAATTATATGACAAGGCTCTGAATCCCTCTGTAGTGCAGGGGTGTCCCACTGCCCTGCCCATTGTGAAAACTTTCCTATATCCTACACTCTGTTGCAAATTTGAAGTAGGAATGTACATGAGAATTAGAATACTTGGTTCACCATTTAAGGCACCAGCATTTGAATACTATACTGAAATTAGTATATCCATAAGTATTTGGACAGTGACACAATTTTGCCTCTGTACACCACCACAATGGATTTGAAATGAAGCAAGAGGTTATTGAAGTGTAGACTTTCAGCTTTAATTCAAGGGATTTAACAAAAAATATTACACTAACAGTTTAGGAATTACAGCCATTTTTTTTTTTTTACATAGCCCCTCATTTTCACAGGCTCAAAAGTAATTGGACAATATGCCCTTTTCACAATGACGTAAGTTATCTTCCGCCTTTCTGCAAAGCAGTGTATCTGTACTTCTGCATTACCTTTGCACCGGAGACTTCTTGGGAAAATGCAGGAATGCTCAACAGCAGCAACTCAAAATATGAAAGGTAAAGTTAAGACTAATGTTTACGTATTTACAGTTGGGTTCTTTCGGCAAAGTTATTGATCATTTCCAATTTACCATTCTGTAACTGCCTTAGATGGTTAGGAAAGTAGGCTAGCTAGCAGCAACAGGAAAAATATGCATTGCTGCCGGCCTGTGCTGTAACAAGTTTACTTAACGCTTTACGTTAAGTGTTTACTTTTTACATTAACACTGTTATTTAGAATAACTTGACAGATACCGCCTCTTAATCAAGGCTAAATGCTAAACCATTTCCCTAAGTCTCTGCAACCGCAGCAAAACACACAAAAAAAAGAAAACTTAACTATCTAATCATAATGTTAAATAACTATTCATCTGAGAAACCTGAAGGTCATGAGCCTCCTCAATTTTCCTCATGGACCTGTGACATCGCCCTCTCACTGTCACCTCATCAACAACTACATTAGAAACTAGAAAGGGCACAACATTAACCATGAATACGTTACTGACTTTTATGTTGCAATCTAGAATCTGTAGCTATCAGCAGTAATATGGAAACATGGTTGGTATTTGTGGTCTGTACTACAGTAACCTAATCAAGAATAGGGCCTAAAGGCGTTCTATGTGCAAAACAGAAAGCTAACAGAGTGATAATATCAACGACCGTTATCCTAGCACCTTTGCTAACATAAGGGCTAGAAAAGACAAAAACACTTACCTTCATAACCAAACAGGTACTGCTCAATTAAGAATTTGTAGCCTTTATCAAGTTTGGAACATGTCGTAAGTGAAAATTTGTCTGCAAGTCGCTGTACATCATCTAGCTGTATTTGTGGCAGATGTACAAGGGACTGGGTGCACTCCATGCTGGTGGCACTAGTATTCCACTCTGCTGGCGGAAGTAAACATACACTGCTTTGAGTCAAAACGGAAGTTGCCTGACGTCATGTGAAAAGGGCCTATTGGCCAGGTGTGGCCAGTTTCCTCGTTATTTCATGACAAATTAAGGAGATAAAATGTCTGGAGTTGATTCCAAGTGTTGAGTTTGCATTTGGTAGCTGTTCATAGGAACTCTCAATATGTGGTCCAAAGAGGTGATGATGCAAGTAAAGGAGGCCATCATTAGGCTGAAAAAACAAAACAGACCTTTCAGAGAGAAAGCAGAAACTTTAGGAGTGGCCAAATCAACTATATGGTACATTCTTAAAAAGAAGGAAGGCACTGGTGAGCTCAGCAACACCAAAAGGCCTGGAAGACCACGGAAGACAATTAAAGTAGTTGATTGCAGAATTCCTTCCCTGGTGAAGAAAAACCCGTTCACAACATCTAGCCAAGTCAAGAACACTCTCGAGGATGTAGGCGTATCATTTTCAAAGTCTACAATCAAGAGATGTTTTCCAGATGCAAACCACTGGTAACACTCAAGAACAGAAAGACCAGACTAGATTTTGCTAGGGGAAAAAAAAAAAAAAAAAAAAAAAAGAGCCTGCCCAGTTCTGGAACAAGATTCTTTAGACACATGAAACCAAGATTACCTTGTACCAGAAGGATAGAAAGAGAAGCGTATGGAGAAGGAAAGGAAGGGCTCATGATCCAAAGCATACCACATCGTTTGTCAAACAAGGTATAGGCAGTGTTATGGCATGAGCATGTATGGCTGCCAGTGGAACTGGGTCACTGGTGTTTACTGATGATGTGACTGCTGATAGAAGTAGCAGGATGAAGTGTATAGAGATATCATTTCTGCTCAGATTCGGTCAAATGCTGCAAAACCGACAGGAAGGCGCTTCACAGTACAGATGGATAATGGCCCAAAACATACTAGAAAACCAACCCACTTCTTAAGGCAAAGAAATGGAATGTTCTTAAATGTTATTGCTGGGCCCTTGAGCAAGGCCCTTAACCCTTAAACTGCTCTGTAAAAAAATTATATAAATGTAAGTTGCCCTGCATAAGGGTGTCTGCCAAATGCTGTAATGTAAATGCATAATGCAATATTTTTCTTAAACCCCTTGAATTAAAGCTAAAAGAACACATCTTGTTCGTTTCAGTTCAAATCCATTGTGGTTACGAGAATAGTGTTACTGCCCAAATACTTATGGACCTGACTTTAGGTATTCATTATTCCCTACAACTACATGAAGTCAGTGAGCAAATGTGAGAAAGAAAAGGCCGGTCTGGCAATATTTTCATGTGTAGAGCAGCTCCGTTGAGGTGTGGAAGTTAGAGGCTGGTTTCATGGGTGCAAGCATTACCAGCCACATATGAACATCAATGGACACAAATCAGGTACCTCGAGTTTGTAGAGCCCATTTTATAATAGAAACTAGGGTTGCACAGTATACCGGTACTACGGTAGTATCGTGATATTAAAGCTTCAAAATACCGCCGATGCCACTGTACCGTTAAGTAATGTTGCATGTGCGGCAGTTAATGCTATTCTCGCTACTTTGCAGAATACACAAAGGTTAGTGACACGTCATTTAACCTAAATTCTAAATACTATATAAATACTATTATTAGCCGTGTTTGCTAGTAAGTGAGCTAACGTTATGCTAACCGCTACAAAGTGCTTGAATTTGGCTTTTTGAAATTTAAGTACTGGAAATTTTCTATCTAGTGGTGCTAAAAAAGTAAACTTCATAGTGTTTATTTTAGACAGAAAACAAATACAGTCCTTTCACTTAAAACATAACACCCCGCTGCAGCCCTTCCCCCTCCTCCCACTATTCACTCACTCATTTTGACAGAGACAGCTCCAGTCCACTTTTCAGACTCCTTTAGTGACTTTCCCCCCCTCAAAACAGCACCTAGTGACAAATCTAGTGACTTTTTGGGCAAACCTTAGCTACGTTCCGTAGAAGAGCACCTCTCTCTGTGTCTACTCTGTTCAGTGGCAGAGAGGAGCAGCACATTCATTCGCTTCTAACTTTCTCTCTGAGTGATCATTTTACATGTAAATATAGCTGAAATCACAGCACAGCCATTGTCTTTACATTATGTATATGGTGATTTTGTCAGACAACGTCGTGGTTATAAAAATCAGGATTTTAGCAGTGCAGAGCAACAGCTTGGAAATAGCTTGGGAGCAACTGCTGGTTAACATGTAGTCTTAATGGGCCGCGTTTCAGTCACTATTTCATACTCATTCCGTTGTCTGACAACAGAAACAGAAAAATATGTAAATGAGAACAGCTTTATTGGGAATTCGGCTGTATTAAAATACAGTATGCTGTCATGGCCCCCAGGGGCAACTAGAGGGCACCATGACGGTCCTTGCAGAACTTCTCCCTCTGTTGTCTCAGCCATACTCATGTGTTGGTCATTTTTCCTGATTGATTAGTGTTTTTCTTCCTTAGTTGCTGGAACATTAATTCAAGTCAGATCACATCTGTGTGAAAGGCCTGGAATTTCATCATGAAGCATCTGTATGAACCCTGAAAATTAGCCGTGTTTGATCGTAAGCAAGGTAATGTTCCCGATTTTACAAATTCAGTTATTGATTCCTAATGTTGTGTTCATTCTTAGTACTCTGAGGACATTTTGCATGATTTGCATAATTTCATTGCTCTAGGGAACAATAGATGAAATATGTCTCATATTGAATTAGTTGCTTGCCAATTGTATGACTGTTCTTGAGTTGCCAGTTATTCATTCTCATTAATAAAGTATTGAGAGGAAAATCTGGTTTGTCTGTTTTCATTTATATCTATGTATTTCTGTAAATTTGGTTTATTTTGTAGATTTGAATTATGAATTAACACAATATTGTGTGGTATTGTGATACTACTTGGTTTTGTAAGTTATGTTTATGGTATCGTTACAACCCTAATAGAAATGACTCTACCAGCACAGCAGATCTAAATCTCTCTTCATTTTGGGGTGTCTGCTGCTCTTGAGTTGCAGATTTTTTTTAAATTCATTGGTTTGGTAAATACAACAAGAAAATATCTGCAGTGATCTTAAGACTATTACATACATGTATTCCCACTGTGATCATATTAAGTTTGTCAATACAATAAGATTTTGAAACATCCTGCCAGAAGTATTTAAGTGGATAAACACTTAAAATAAAATAAAAATTAAAATAAATTAAAATAAAATTAGCAGTAAAATTCCACTTTCAAGGCCTGAACAACATTTGACACAATTAAAGAAAGAAAATACCCACAGTTAAATTGACTCAAATTTCAATAATAATAACACACTTCATTTAATTAACTATCATTTTGAGCATTTTCATTTTTGTTTATAGAATTTCCTTGACATCATCTTGCTTTTACCCAACTGCTGAAGCCATGGTATAGAAAGAGCTTACAAAGCATGTACAGGATCTCACTGTTGAAAGGTATCAAAAGATACCTTTCTCACAATCCAAAACCACCCTAAACCATGGCCAATATAACAATCTGGAATGTCCGGGGGGGGGGGGGGGGGGGGAGAAACCACTGGTGTACTGAACAAGACACTGAATGGGTCGGCCGAGGAAAACAACAGCTGAAGACAGAAACATTGTGAGAGCTGTGAAGAAAAACACAAAAACAGTCAGTGACATCACCAACAGCCTCCACAGGGCAGGGGTGAAGGTATCACAATCCACTGTTCGAGGAAGACTTCAAGAGCAGAAATATAGAGGCCATACCACAAGAGCAGTAAGAATCAGAAAGCCAGATTGGAATTCACAAAGAAATACAGAGATGATCCACAAAAGTTCTGGAACCAAGATTAACCTCTACCAAAGTGATGGAAAGGCCAGAGTGGAGAGAAAGAAAGGATCTGCTCATGATCCAAAACATATAAGCTCATCTGTGAAACATGGTGGAGGTAGTGTCATGGCTGCTTCTAGAACAGGCTCCCTAATTTTTATTGATGTAACTCATGATGGTAGCAGCAGAATGAATTCAGAGGTTTTCAGGAACATTTTGTCCGCCAATTTAAAGAGAAATGTATACAAATTATTTCATTTCACCTCCTTAAGAGGAGACGTGTTTACGGACGTGACGTAACCACACAAAGATGAATGACGTCAAATGACATTTCCCGCAAAATCCAACCAGACAGCTTAATTTATAAATCATTATTATAAGCTTACTGTTGCGAATCGGGGTAAGGACACAGTTTTGAACACTGATGTACTTGCTCAATAACTGATTTTTCATGACTGTTCATTTTTAACCAAAAAAAAAAAGTTCCATACCACAGCTTTAATTTACTTAAAGACTTACCTGTTCCTATACTTTTGCTCACCTAAAAATCGGGTGGCCGGACACAAAAGGTTCTATGTTTTATGTTGTTTAACGCATCTATATGTAAATGCCAGGAAATAAAAGCTGAAATCCTAAACTCATCTCATATCCATCTTTTGATCTCAAACCCAAATGTCCTTGTTGTATCGCACAAAAAAATGTAACTGGCCTTGCCATTCCAATGATTTTGGAGGGGACAGTATTTTTGGCACAAAACCAAAAAACAACACAATGAAGAATGGTGGTGGTAGTATCATGTGCTAGGGCTACTTCTCTTTAGCTAGGACTGGGGCTCTAGACAAGATAGAGGGAATCATGGATAGCTCCAAATACCTAGTTTGGCACGAAACCTGCAGGCCACTGATACACAGCTAAAGATAAAGAAAGATTTAACCTTCCAACATGACAATGACTCAAAGCACAAACCAAGTCAACAAAGGGATGGCTTCAGAAGATCAATGTTTTGAAATAGCCCAGTCAGAGCCCAGATCCAAATCCTATTGAAAACCTGTGAAATGACTTGAAGTCATGTTACAATGTGATGGATATGGAGCATTTTTACAAGGAAAAGTGAAATAAAATAATTAAATAAATAAACACTGTTTTTGTTTTATCCAGCTGTATTTACTCAGTGGAACTTATAACAGCCAAGTGAAAGATATAACACCAACATGTCAGAATTTTTTTAAACAAATCACTGAGTTGGAAGAAGGATCACCCCCCTCCTAAAAATGACTTGTAAACTCAATCAGGTGTAGCTAATCACCTTCTCAATGGCACACAAAGCCATTTGACTTTCAACTGTGATCAGCTGTGGTCATTTTGATTAGCTCAGCATGAAAAGAGCTTTATCCAGCAATACAGCTGGATAAAACAAAAACTGTGTCCGTCTTCATTTCAGGCTGAAAAGCAACAAAATGTGATTACTTTAAAAGGGGGTGATTCTTTTCTATACCCACTGCAAATGGTGTAAAGTTGATATCAAGTATGGCATTTGCATTTATAATCTGTTGCTGTTAACTCCCAATATGAATTCCAAAGAGCTTTCTCTGCCAGTAATGTAAGCCATCATTAGGCTGAAAAATGAAACTAAACCCATCAGAGAGACCGCAGAAAACAACTGTGGTGGAATAATTCTTTCCCTGGTGAAGAAAAACCTCTTCACAACAGTTGGCTAGATCAAGAACACCCAAAGTCAAAAATCAAGAGAAGTCTTCACCAAAAAATTCAGAGGGTTTTCCACAAGCTGTAAACCATTGGTCAGCCTAAAAAACAGGACGACCAGAAAAGAATTTGAATTCTGAAGTGTAAAAGGCTATATTATCTGTCCAGATTCGGCTAAATGCTTCAGAACTCATTGGATGGCACTTTACACTGCAGATGAACAAAGTCAATCACTTGACCTGAATCCAAATGACCATGCATTTCACATGCTGAAGGGTGATGCCTACAGGTTCCAGACTTCAGGTAGTCATTAGCTCTATTTGGATTAGACTACTTTATCAGGGGGGCATCAGTAATACATTTTTCCACTCCGGTAAGCCGGTCATGATAATTACTTTATCGACTTATCATACAATGTATGCATATGACCTCGATATTTCCCCATTGTGTTTACATGCGTGTAAAAACAAGAGTGAATGTCACCATGTCATGTTCAGTGACATAGAGACGGATGCAAATGCAGTTCAAGCATTCTGTTTGAGATGCAGGCAGACAAATCTAAATCTGCCTAAATCTACAAAATGAACTTGAACTTAAGTAAGGAGCTAGGTAGAATGGTAAGTCATGTTGTAAATACGCTCTTTCCTTAACAACACGCTAAAACACGGACAATGCATAACTAAAGCATAAAAAATTCACAATATTGTATTATAATAGTGTACTCACTGTAATGTTATTATTTCAGGAGATCAGATTTTCACAAAAAGGGCAGTTTTCACATGTTTTTGTTGGTACATGTTCAAATACTATATAAAATGCATATACATACAATATATACATGTTAATATATAACGTGTGAATATATGGTTTAATTGTTGCATTTTCACATAAACTGAAATGCTGTTGACGAATATCCAATGCCGTTTTAGTCAGAGTAAAACTGAGTAATATTAATAAATATGACGATGAAATATCGACTAAATTTAAAGAAGACAAAGACAAAAACAATACTATTATATTATCATTATATCAGCGGCATAAATCGGTCTTAAAATGACAATATCGTTTATCGCAATTATTTTTGGGACAATTTATCATCCAACAAAAGTAGTTATCGTGAGTCTCGAGCACATATAAAAAGTGCTATAATTCCGACACCAATAACCCAATTTGGATATAAATATCCCTAGATTAAAGCAATATACTATGTACAATCTGCATTTTGTGGTCATATTCATTATTTAATTTCAACTCCAATATACTGTGATGGACAGCTGAAATAACAATAACTTTGTCAATTACTACATTACAATAGTCCAATTTGGAGGTTATAAAACCATATACTAGCTCCTCAGCACCATGAGACAATATGTCTTATTATGTTTCTCATGGAATAATATGCAGTTTAACAAAAGCTATTTATATTAGAATCAAATGATTTACAGACATCATGGTCCTTAACAGTAGCTTTTAGATTGACAGAACAATGATTAAACTCTATAGTGCAGTAAACAGCAATTGAGATGGCATTCCAGGGCCCAGTTTATAACGGGGCCCCTCTCTAACTACCAGGGTAGAGAAAGGTTTGCCACATTGTGACTGGATCTTAGTGAACGAACATAAACAAATGCGTGGTATCATTAGATAAGCTGCTAAGACAACTGCCAGACACATCTTACAGGACAGGGAAGGAGACCCCCTTCACCCACATCTGCATGAAGGACTTCTCGTTGGACCACAGGTTGACCGTAACCACCAAACTCATTCCTAAGGTTTAGGACCTTTGGATACAGCAGCTGTGGCTGAAACAAAGAAAGGCCACACAGACCCATCCAAATGCATTCATACAAATGTACTGAATCCTTAAAGTTGATATAAACTGTGACACATCCACTTCACAGTCATGTAAAGAGCAGTTTATGTTAAAGGAAAATGATTGTTGACACAACAGTTTATATGAGCTGACCTATTAAAACATAAATGAATACATGAGTGATAGTTCAACCATTTCTTATCATGTTTGGACTCTGCCTATAATATTTTGAAAGAGGTTTTGAAAAGAAATAACGCATAGGCAAACTTTAAAGACACTTCTTTAAAGTGGAGAGAGGCAACGGTACAATTAAGGTTCAGCTTTTGCAAGCGAAACCTTTCCTTCAAGGCTCCTTCAGCTGCGTGTTCCAGACTGTAAGGATCCCCGCATCAGCAGATATTGCCTGACCTACACGGCTCCTCAGTGACGCAGCCCAGCCTGCAAAGGACCCTCTGATGACTTCATCTGACCCAACTGTATGGTCCAGACCTTCCTGGCACGATAGGAGTTTAGCATTCTCCAGCACAGCGTGGCAACAACTATTGGAACGTGTCTCTGCGCCTTTCCCAATGCACGCAATCCGCATCACCAGTGGAAGATGTCTCTGCAACCGGACTGATCACCCGACTGTGTGGAACATAAATATAAGCTTCCCAAACCTCTTTTCAGAGACCTTGGCATTAGTTTATAATTGCAGTATATGTTTGTCTAATCTGCTTAGAGAACATTTATCTGGGGTCAGCTCATAATAAATAATAGTTTGATTATTTGTTAAATGAGCATTTATTTAGCGTAATTTTCCAGAGCCTTTAAGTGGTTTCCCTATAAGATGTTTGGTCTTCCATTGCTAGATTCAAGTCAACAGCATTGCATTTATTCATTCTATGTTCACCTCATGCATTGTTTTTCACGTTTTAATTTGACATCCGATCAGGTGGCAGCAGCGCAGTGCATAAAATCATACAGAATACAGGTTAAGAGCTTCCGATAATGTTCATGTCAAACAGCAGAATAGGGGGAAATGAGATCACAGTTTCCCCATTTTGATGTATGTTACCATTAACTGAAGCATTTGTCCTGTATTTACATGATTTTATATTTTGTATACATTCTACTGCTCTACTAGGTTAATAATGCAGCTGTACTGTATCCATGTGTTCTTCTGCAGTAACACTGCATTTGTATTGCGTGAATTTTGCTGCACGTGTACCCTTTTGTTTAGTCATTAGTGTATTATTCATTAGTAGGGCATATTCATTTATTAGTATCTTTTAGTAGTTGTGATATTTACACTTGCATGTCTAGTGTTAATAGTTATCCAGAATAACTATCACAAATCCTTCAGATGAGTCAGTTGGCAACCTCCTTCCAATTCACATTAATTCTAATTTATTGAACAGACTTTTGGATTGTTTTCATACTGTTAAGGTGAAATTCCTTAGCCGGTGCCCCGAGGTAAAAGGAGGGAGGGGTCACCTTTAGTGACGTGTGACCGAAACTCACATCATCATCGGTGCCTTGAGTAAAGAAATCGCTATACTGTGCTGCTTAATCTGTCTGAACTGAAAAATACAGGGTGTCCCAAAAGTCTCCATACATTAACACTTTTTAGCAAAATGTCTTAAAAAACTATATAATATAAACTAAGTATGTACAGTATATATTTTTTTCAGATAGCCTTTAAGAATGTCTTTGACAAAAGACGAACATACCAGGAAAAGACACAGCACAAAGATAATTTAAAGAAACGCATCCGAAGTGCAATTACATGCATAACACGAAGATGTGTTAAAACGAGTTCATCATGAGTGGGAGAGACAACTCTGTGTGTGTTTACAAAGAAATGGCAATCATGTAGAGGATGTTTTGTAAATACAGTTACATTTTGTTAAAAAGTGTTCATTTCCCCAATGTATGACTTTGGGACGCCCTATATATCTACGTACTATTAGCATAGAAGTACGACTGTACAGTAAAAAACGGACATGGTACAACTTCAGTACTAATGCAGTATTTTGTACTACAGAACGAGGGAAGTAAAATAGAGGCAGTAGAAATGACAAATGCAGTTTACTGTTCCCAATTTACTCCATTGCATTTGTACCACCTCCAATGTAAATAAACTAAATAGTGAGGTTTTTAGTACTTCAGTAAACTATATCTCCAATACTACTGCCATACAAATACAGAACAATTGCAGTACGACTGCTATACAGGTGCATCTCAATAAATTAGAATGTCGTGGAAAAGTTCGTTTATTTCAGTAATTCAACTCAAATTGTGAAACTCGTGTATTAAATAAATTCAGTGCACACAGACTGAAGTAGTTTAAGTCTTTGGTTCTTTTAATTGTGATGATTTTGGCTCACATTTAACAAAAACCCACCAATTCACTATCTCAACAAATTAGAATACTTCATAAGACCAATAAAAAAAACATTTTTAGTGAATTGTTGGCCTTCTGGAAAGTATGTTCATTTACTGTACATGTACTCAATACTTGGTAGGGGCTCCTTTTGCTTTAATTACTGCCTCAATTCGGCGTGGCATGGAGGTGATCAGTTTGTGGCACTGCTGAGGTGGTATGGAAGCCCAGGTTTCTTTGACAGTGGCCTTCAGCTCATCTGTATTTTTTGGTCTCGTTTCTCATTTTCCTCTTGACAATACCCCATAGATTCTCTGTGGGGTTCAGGTCTGGTGAGTTTGCTGGCCAGTCAAGCACACCAACACCATGGTCATTTAACCAACTTTTGGTGCTTTTGGCAGAGTGGGCAGGTGCCAAATCCTGCTGGAAAATGAAATCAGCATCTTCAAAAAGCTGGTCAGCAGAAGGAAGCATGAAGTGCTCCAAAATTTCTTGGTAAACAGGTGCAGTGACTTTGGTTTTCAAAAAACACAATGGACCAACACCAGCAGATGACATTGCACCCCAAATCATCACAGACTGTGGAAACTGAACACTGGACTTCAAGCAACTTGGG
The DNA here is from genome assembly GCA_023630585.1 of Cranoglanis bouderius. Lineage (NCBI taxonomy): Eukaryota > Metazoa > Chordata > Actinopteri > Siluriformes > Cranoglanididae > Cranoglanis > Cranoglanis bouderius. Next base: position 1,799,659 of record CM042545.1, read on the forward strand.
CTATGAGCTTCTCCACCCTTCCTCCAGACTCTAGGACCTTGGTTTCCAAATGAAATACAAAACTTGCTCTCATCTGAAAAGAGGACTTTGGACCACTGGGCAACAGTCCAGTTCTTCTTCTCCTTAGCCCAGGTAAGACGCCTCTGACGTTGTCTGTGGTTCAGGAGTGGCTTAACAAGAGGAATACGACAACTGTAGCCAAAGTCCTTGACTCGTCTGTGTGTGGTGGCTCTTGATGCCTTGACCCCAGCCTCAGTCCATTCCTTGTGAAGTTCACTCAAATTCTTGAATCGATTTTGCTTGACAATCCTCATAAGGCTGTGGTTCTCTCGGTTGGTTGTGCATCTTTTTCTTCCACACTTTTTCCTTCCACTCAACTTTCTGTTAACATGCTTGGATACAGCATTCTTTGGCAATGAATGTTTGTGGCTTACCTAGTGAACCAAACTGAGAGACCATTTTGAAGGCTCAGGAAACCTTTGCAGGTGTTTTGAGTTGATTAGCATGTCACCATATTCTAATTTGTTGAGATAGTGAATTGGTGGGTTTTTGTTAAATGTGAGCCAAAATCATCACAATTAAAAGAACCAAAGACTTAAACTACTTCAGTCTGTGTGCACTGAATTTATTTAATACACGAGTTTCACAATTTGAGTTGAATTACTGAAATAAATGAACTTTTCCACGACATTCTAATTTATTGAGATGCACCTGTACACTCACCACCCACTTTTTTAGGAACATCTGTACACCTGCTCATTTATGCAATTATCCAATCAGTCAATCATGTGGCAGCATCGGAATGTATAAAATCATGTAAATACAGGTCAAATGCTTCAGTTAATGGTAACAAACATATAAATGGGGAAACTGTGATCTCATTTTGCCCTATACTGATGTTTGACATGAACATTAACAGAAGTTCTTAACCTGTATCTGTATGATTTTATGCATTGCACTGCTGCCACCTGATTGGATAACTGCATAAATGAGGAGGTGTACAGATGTTCCTAATAAAGTGGTCGGACAGGGTAGTGCAAGTGCAGTAAAATGTATGCAGTGCAACTGCAGTACAAGCACACTAAAATGGATGCAGTACAGGTGCAGTACAAGGTACAGTTGCAGTGCAGTAACATGGACACAGAACAACTGTACTTTTATTACAGTATTAAAATACACAGCTGTCAGGGATTTCCCCCTCATGGCTCATGCAATGCACATAAGCTGCTCGCGTCACTTGGTGCATGCTTCTAGATTGTCATATGTTTTGTTTACATTGCCACGTATGTTTTTGTTTTTCAAAAACGATTCATGTCCTGTCATGCCTGTTATGATTCGCCTCACCTGTTCGCAGCTTGTCCCTTGATTAGTTTGTGTATTTAAACCCCTGTGTGTCTTCGTCCTGTGCAAAGTATTGTTCAGTGTTTGCCACCTGTCTTTAACAAACCGTTTGTTTCGTGTTGTCATCCTCCGGTTCTCAATCTTGTTTTGTTCTTTAGTTTGTGTATTTTAGATTACCCCTGTTATTGCTGTTTGCAGATCATCTGACCTTTGCCTGTTTACGGTTTATGAGCTCGGATTCACGTTTTGGATTTTTCTGCCTGGCTCTCTTTTATAAACACTTAACCCTTAAACTAGAGATGCACCGATCGACCGGCCCGGGACCGGAATCAGCCGATTTCCGCATGCTCGGCCCGGACCGGTGACCGGCCGGTCAGTCTCACGTCCTTCCGATTCCGAGCCGGTCCGTGTTGTTGCCAGCGGCACAGGCAATAACGTCACAGCCACGCCCACAGCTGCATGTAAACCCGAAAACCCATTGACCTACTGGAGGATCAACAAAGATGGTTTCCCTGCGCTTGCTCCACTTGCCAGAGCCCCTATACCTCCCTGCTCCATGTACAAGTGTTGAAAGTGATGGCTTGTTTAGCTTGGCTGGACATGTGATAGATGAAAGGAGAAACCGATTATCAGGTGACAAGGCAGAGATGCTTCTGTTTGTGAAGAAAAACTTGCCATTAATGCTCAAGTATACATACAGTATGTTGGCAACACAGAAAAGGTGCCTTGTGTAACGCTTTACACAGAGAGGCCGGATATCCTGAATGGTTGTAGGCAGGTGTAAGCAAAACTCACGTATCTGATATTTCACAGTGGTTTATTATCAGCGTTGTCGATCCCCCGCACACATGGGGCAGTTTGCAAAACACTCCACTAACAACTGCGTTACTGAACATAAATAAAACAGGGCAAAGAGAACAGAAATATAACCAGGCTTTACATGCATACATGCGATGATCACAGCTCGCTCTCCGTCTACAGACTGCCCACTCATCAGTGAGGGAGTAAGAGAGAGCGTTCCGCCTTAAAGGGGCAGTAACTCATTCTACTTGTTACACTTGTTATTTAATTATTAGCCACTGCACCTATTAATATTTGGAGGAGTTTTATATTATATTTATATTTAATATTTGTACACTTCAGTTTTGTTCATAGGCTTGTAATCTTTGGACTTTTGTGAGACGAGTAAAAAAGAGAAAAAGGTCAATTTATAAACACAGTGGAAAATGATATCTGTTTTGTTCTATAAAGCAACTCATTTTCAGTTAATTGTTATTTCTACCTCTTTCCAGTCACTTTATATTGAGAGTTGTTTAAGTGAGAGAAGATCCTGTAACTTAGTGCAGTTTGGGGGAAATTGTAATGTTTAATAATTCTTTTATTATGAAAATAACATTTTGCACTGAAGAAAAGTAGATTTTTGTTTGTATATGCTGTCAATTATAGTTCTTAGAAAGAAAATCGGTATCGGCAAAAATCGGAATCGGCAGGTCACACTTACAAAAACATCGGAAATCGGAATCGGCCAAAATAATTGCAATCGGTGCATCTCTATCTTAAACACATACCTCGGGTCATTAGCAACCCAGGATGTCATCCAGTACCCTCCCCCTCGTTAATTTTTTCACATTAGCCCACCACCTTCTTAGTATTCCTCAATCTATTTATTATCAACAACATAAGAAGAAAAAAATATAAAATTGTTGAATAATATCTGTTTTATAATTAATTTATTGTAAAAAGTTTATGGGGTCGCTACTGACCCGAGGTATGTAAGTATATTTTTCTGCGGAACAATATTGGTGAATCTCTCACGGCTCAATAAGTGCAATTAACTTTTATTCCTCAAAGTGGGAATGTTTGGTAAACAATGATGATGTAATGTGTCAATCATAATTACCCCAGACATAAAAGAAATGTTACAAAACTTGACATGGCGCAGTGATTTACTGCAGAACAAGTTTCTAATCAAATATTAGCATCGTTCGACGGTGGTTCTGGTGATGAAGCTGTCAAACAAAATATTGATTTTGATGATTATGAACACAATAGTAGCCCATTGAGAGTAACGTATCTAATGATCCAGATCCCAAATATGAGCCAGATGCTGAATTCACCGGGGGAAGCGCAGAAGGTGCCACATTTGTCTATTATAGTATTACTTGATGATATTGTTTTTAGCCATGAAAATTATACATGATAAAATGACTTTAATTACAAAAATATTAAATATTGTAATGATTTTAATTTTGTAATGGTGACTGAAACGATTGAATGAAAATGCTACAATACTTCCACTATTTTAGAGCGTGAATTATAAGTGCGTAATTTTAACGGATATTTTACTATTTTGTAATTGTTAATAAAATATAAAGACAGTTTTATAATATTGGGGCAGTTTAGAGATTCAGCCGCGTTAGATATATACTCCGGGTCACTAATGACCCGATTATGTAATAATGACTGGAGAAACGTATGCATTTAAGGGTTAAACTACATTTGCATCTGTCTACACTTGCATATGATGACAACTGCAGAATATACTGTTTTAACACACAGTACACGAGCAACAAAATTCATGCAATACAAATGCAGGATTACTGCAGTAGAAAAATAGACACAGTACAGAAGCAATATTAAGCTAGTACAAGTGCAGTAAAATATATACAGTACTACTGCAGCAAAATGTACAACACAGTACAATTTCTGTAGTAAATGTGCAGGAAAATGGATGCAGTAAAAATACAGTATTACTGCAGTACTAGAACAGCTTTTAGTATTGCAGTTGTACTGCATCCATTTTACTGCACATGTACTGCAATGTTTAAACTGCATGTTTTTCAAGAAAGACTGAATTTTCTTGTAATAGAAGATCTACTGACGCTTTAAATCTGAAGCCTTAATGAAGCACATTCAAATAAAACAGCCACTTCACATCAAATAAAAGTGTTTAATACGCTATATGGCCAAAAGTATGCGGACACATGACCAATCACAGCCATATGTGGGCATTCCCCAAACTGTTGCCACAAAGTTGGAAGCACATAATTGCCTAGAATGTCTTTGTATGCTGTAACTTTAAGATTTTACTTTAAAAAAAAAAAATCTTAAGGGGTCGAGCCCAAACCGGTTACAGCATGACACTGCCCCTGTGCACAAAGCGAGGTCCATAAAGACATAGTTTTCCAAGGTTGGTATATTCCAAAATCCTTTCCTGAAGAGTGGAGGTTATTATAACAGCAATGCACTTCTGTCTATTGCCATCTACCCATTCATTTTTTACCACATGAAATTCCTTACGCCACCAGGGTGCTCTCCGGACCCATCTCTGACTAGGACGGAGCAGGTGCCAAGGATGAAATAAACAATAATAAAGATAACTGTTGCCTCAGACTCAACCGCTGTAATATTGAAGGGGTTTCAAAGGGGATGCATACATTTGCATTCATAACTTTTGCATTTAAAAAAAAACATGAAGGTACAATTACAAGCACATGGAGAACTGAAAAGAAAATGATCAAAGAGGTCTAGTGCCATAAACATCTTAGAACAATCTTCTTTGCTAAACTAAAAGGGGTAAGTCTGAAATTAATACTGTTCACTATTTTAGTTTCACTTTGCTGGTGTTGGCTATAGTTTGGCTTGTCACAGTCATCTGCAGAACTACTGCTCCGTCATACCAGGCTTTTGGTTAGACTGAGCCATGGTGGCAGTTGGTTTGTCTTTTTCCTGACTGTAGGCTACGTTGTTCATACTAGTACTAGTAGCCTATTTTACAGCGCATAAGCAGACTAATACTGGAAATAAAATTTCCACTAATTAACATGTTGACAAGACACACCTAAGTTTGTGCATGATAAAAATTACTTCTTGATGGCTTTTGCTTTTTACTATTACAAATAAAAGCATTTGTATAAGGAGAAATGACCTTAGAGAAATGACCTTAGTTATTACTGCCACACATTAAATGTGTTTGTGTACCAGACTACAGAGCCCAATACAAAAGACTGTTAGATATCAGCAGTACAGAACTTCAAACTGTTAAAAACAGTCTGAGCATTAAGGTATGAAAAGTAGTAAGGAAATCATTAAACGTGATATACTGGGATATTAGGGAGACAAATTAGGGCAGAAAAAGGGGAAAGTCTAAAGACAGTGGGTTTCGTGTCTCAAGTCTACATTACCTTGATAACAGAATATCCATATGTTTTCAAAACTGTTCATGCTTTAGAAAATGGTTAGGTTAGAAAATGTAGACCTTCGAATTCCAGGAAGTTAGATACCTAATAAGTGAATTTCGGCCATCTCAGGGCCTCAGAGTGCAGTAAGATATCAATACTAGGACCATAGCAGACTACATGAGGGCAGAAAGGGAAAGACGAAGAAATTAAAATTAAGAAGAGAAGTTGGTGTCTGAGGAGGACAGGTGGAGAGTAGAAAAGCAAACGGTAACAGAGGGAGAAATGAGTGGCTACAACAACGCCATATTTCTGCTAAGGTTGTTATAAATGAACTAAAACAATGGACAAAAATAAATAAATAAATAAATAAATAAATAACAATGAACAAACACCCGTGGGACACTTTAAAAATGTGACAATGTGGTAAGTGTAAATATGTGTATTCTGCCCTTTAAAAACATGTTCATGTCAATGTTGTAAGTTTTCTGATATCTCGATGTAATTAATTTTTGAAACCATAATTTAATAAAGCTTGACTTAAAAATCAAAGAGACATAAAGTAAGGAATAGAACGGAGGTTAAAGAAAGGAGAGGGTGTACACACAGTGTTTACCTATAGTGGTGATGACGCTGCTGAGGTAGCCGGACACCATGAGCGACTGAATGAACGTGAGGTAACACATATAAAACAAGAAGCAGCGCGAGTCCGAAAACAGCACGCGCACATAGGCCCTGAGGGACACGCGGGTCAGCGGTGAGGGGAGCAACGCTGCGATCCGGCGGCTTCTCCCTGCCACACCGGCCGCGTCCCCGCTGGAGGAGTTAGGAGATTCCTCCGTTTTGGAGGGGGAGCTGCCATCCACAGCGGGGACGAATGTTTTATCTTCTTGTGGGGGATTTTTAGGCCCATCTGTATCCAAAACTTGTCTTTCGTTGAGCGTAGGAAGGCTTTTTGATTTTTGCGCCTGGACAGAGTTCTCACACACATAAGGCAAAGGTTTGACACATGCAGTGGGATCTTCATCCACAGCGTCTCCACGATCCCAGGAGGCCATTCTGAAGCAGGAGCTACGATTTTTTTTTTTAGGGATTTTTAGTGTTTCGGTAGCAGCTCCCTACGCCCAGATGCGGTTTGACCTCACTGAGAATATTCACCATATACCACTGGTTTTCTTCTGTAGCTTAGCATGTTGGAGTCGCCTGCGTTTGCTTTCAAGCCAAAAAACCCCCGGGGTGGAAGGACTCATTTGCGAAAGTAGCTTGGGAAGGACAGTGCTTTGGCAGCTATGTTGTCTTCCTCAGCGATAATCACTGTAGCCATAGACTAGCTAAATTTAATCAATTCCTCAAACGTTTGTTTTTCATATTAGAACAGGTTGACACTATGGCACAGACTAATATAACAGCTTTAGATCTAGGAAACATTATCCCGACACAAAGCATTCCCATCATCCAGGAGGCTATACTTCATACAACGTACAACTGATTAAATATACCTGTCGCAGCTAACACCACAGTTAGCTCACAGTGCCAAATAAACATATTCTTCAAATCCTAACTGCTCTAAAGCGATAGTACTGCAATCCCACGGCGCAGCAGTTTAGCGCAGTTAGCATGCTTCAAGTGAGCTCACCGCAACGTCCCGACAAAACAAAACAAAAAAAACGGCACCTCGTGCACCACCGAGGGTGTTTTCCCGTCTCAGCACGCGCAGATCCATTTTAAAATCGCATGATGAACATCTTATAAGCACATCAAAATAAAGGGTTATTTGTCTTCTTGTGATATGTCCTTGGTAAGTAAGGGTCGCATGAATTGCTCTTTACGGCGCATCACTCGCGGGGGAGACGTACTCACTGCGGCGTTCAGTCAATTATATGGAAAGCCATTGGTGTCAAAATATGTTGGTGTCCGCGTTAGCACCATGAGGTTAATATTCTCTGGTTAATATGGTTCTAACCAGGGTGATATTTTAATGACACTATAAGTGTCGTATCAAACGCATATTACACATAGTCAATTCCCAAACTGTACGCTAAAACTACCAGAAATAATTGTTTTAATTGTTATGAATCAATTCAGCAATTAACAGATCCAGGAGCCTTGTCAGACTATGCTCACTTTGTATTTCATTCCATTGTAAACAAACTACAATAGAAGAAAAACAACACGCAATATGCTATATATATATATATATATATATATATATATATATATATATATATATATATATATATATATATATATATATATATGCAAAAGTTGTAGGCAGGTGTGAAAAAATGCTGTAACATAGGAATTCTTTTAAAAATAGACATGTTAATAGTTTATATTCATCAATTAACAAAATGCAAAGTGAGAGAACAGAAGAAAAATCTACATCAGATCAATATTTGGTGTGACCACCTTTGCCTTCAAAACAGCATCAATTCATCAATTCTTCTAGGTACACTTGCACACAGTTTTTGAAGGAACTCGGCAGGTAGGTCGGCCCAAACATCTTGGATAACTAACCACAGTTCTTCTGTGGATTTAGGCAGCCTCAGTTGCTTCTCTCTGTTCATGACAGACTCGATGATGTTGAGATCAGGGCTCTGTGGGGGCCATACCATCACTTTCAGGACTCCTTGTTCTTTTTTACGCTGAAGACTTTCGCTGTATGTTAGGGGTCGTTGTCATGCTGCAGAATAAATTTGGGGCCAATCAGATGCCTCCCTGATGGTATTGCATGATGGATGATGTGGAAAGCCATTGCTATCAAAACACGTTGCTATCCGCTTTACCACTATAAGGTCCTCTGGTTAATATGGTTCTAACCAGGGTGATTTTTAATGACACTATTAGTCATATCAGACGCATATTACACATAGTCAATTCTCAAAACTACCAGAAATAATTGTTTTAATTGTTATGAATCAATTCAGCAATTAACAGGTCCAGGAGCATTGTCAGACTATGCTCACTTTGTATTTCATTCCATTGCAAAATAGCAATAGAATTTCATTTCATTGTAAACATGACAAAATACAATAGAAGAAAAACAATGTGCAATATGCTAACTAACTTCTCCAGACAGTAGATGGGTGTACCAGGGTCCCACTGGTTTCTGCCAGGTCTGAGCTGATGGCACTACTGGACGTCTTCCAGTTGTGAAGTGAAGTAAGCCTGATGTGTCCTTCATCTGCTGCAGTAAGTTTCCTTGGCCGACCGCTGTGTCTACCATCCTCAACATTGCCCATTTCTTTGTGCTTCTTCAAAAGAGCTTGGACAACACATCTGGAAGCCCCTGTCTGCCTTGAAACTACCATGTTGTTGCTGTGCTCAGTCTTGCCATGGTGTAGGACTTTTGACAGTAAACTCTCCAGTCTTCAGCATCCTCACCTTATTAGCTGAGTTTGGCTGTTCCTCACCCAGCTTTATTCCTCCTACACAGCTGTTTCTGTTTCAGTTAATGATTGTGTTTGAACCTACATATTGAATTGGTGATCATTAGCACCTGTTTGGTACAATTGTTTAATCATACACCTGACTCTTATAGAAGAATTTCTTTGATCAAACTATGATTTAAATATGATTATTATGTAACCCATCAGGTCCAATTAAAAGTTAAAATAATCAGAGTGATAAGAAATGTTTTAATCCATCACTTGTGAAATGTATTTCAATCATGACTAGAGAGTGACATGTTAAATCAGCATTTAAACATGATTATGTTGTAATAGTACTTGGAATATTTTATTAATCAGAAAATAATAAGAGAATATTCATGTGGGTGAAACTAGGACAAATCGATGCAACTCCAGCTTGTGGGAAATCACTGAGCACACATTCCTCACTCGCCGAAGCTTGTATCTTTTTCTTCCTAGCCCCCTAATTTGTCATCTGTCATTTCTTAGCGTGTATCCACTATTATTCCCAAGCTTTATGAGTGGTCCATTGTTCAAACTGCAGAAGTTACATACATATAGAATGTAGTACGCAAAGTCCTGTGTGCCCAAATGTGCAAGTTCTGATGTGCGAGGCCACCTGTGTTAGAGGAGATGCACCAATGTTCAAGGGTGTGTGTGTGTGTGTGTGTGTGTGTGTGTGTGTGTGTTAGTGTGGTATATTTTCAAAAAGCAAATGGTACATGCAAGAATTATCTATTCATGTGTGACCAATATATGAGATCATAAGAGAGAGTGTGTTAATCAAAGAAGCCAAAATCAAAGTAGGTCTAGCTGGTGAGATCATTGAGACCCTTTCTTCAGTTACAAAAGTATCTATTTTTTCTAGCCTTGCTCTGTTATTTCCCAGAAAAATCACCCTCTGCACCTGCATAAAGACACTGAGTTTGTCTGTGTCTTTAAAGGCAGTTTGATGTTAGGGAGTTCTTAAGATGTACTGTTGAAATCCATGACATAAGTTGGTAAAAAACACTGCTTAAAGAAAATAAGCTGGCCGAACTTACGGCACCATTATAGATAAGATTAGAAATGTCATCAAAAGAAAAAATGGGAAAACCCCACCTTATGAAATCTAAAACTATGAATTGTATAAAAGCATGGACATTGATCGTACTCATCAGATGATCTGCAGACATCTCGGCTTGTTACTATGGTAATAAAGTTTAAGACCTTTTTGCCATCAAAAACCTCGAGACTCAGAAGTTTTTATTTTTGCTGAAGATGATTTTCCACGACACTATATGCCTACAAAATCCCTGACTGTGTGCAAGTGTACCTAGAACAATTGATGCTGTTTTGAAGGCAAAGGGTGGTCACACCAAATACTGATTTAATGTAGATTTTTCTTCTATTCACTCACTTGGCATTCTGTTAATTGATAAATATAAACTATTAACATATCTACTTTTGAAAGCATTCTTACTTTACAGCATTTTTGCACACCTGCCTAAAAGTTCAGTTTATTTGTATTTGTGTTTTAACAATGGTCATTGTCCCAAAGCAGCTTTACAGAAATATATAAATTCAGGACATAGATTTTAAATGTATGAATTTATCCCCAATGAGCAGCCAGCGTCGACGGTGGCAAGGAAAAACTCCCTGAGACGATACAAGGAAGAAACCTTGAGAGGAACCAGACTCAAAAGGGAACCCATCCTCATCTGAGTAACACCGGATAGTGTAATTATAAATAAATAAATCTCTTCTATAAATGTACCAGTACCACACGGTCAAATAGCAGTTGTGAGACCATGAAAAATTCATTACAGTTTTTATATGAAGTCTGTTTTGTTGAACTTCACCACTGTAATCTCAATGATCTTTAGGCTGCACCGTGTGGGGCCATCCTCAGCATCAGCATGTGACTTCAATTGATGAGATCTCCAACTTGAAGTAGGGCATCAGGATGCATCAGGCAGGTCCAGAGAGCAGAAGGGGTCGGGATCACTGGCATCTCAGGAGTAACATGTGAATCTCGACAGAAGGGGGGAGAGGGAGAGAGAGATAATTAGGTATGCTTATTGTCCCGTAATGGTTAAGGACAGTGTACTTTGCGTAAGTGAAAGCAGGGACTCCGGCAAGAATAGCTATGACAGCATAACTAAAAGGGAGAGCCAGAAGGTAACACAGACATGAGGGCTCCCTGGGACAACCACCCCACCACCAACAAACCTGGGTGGACGTGTGAAGGTGGAGGGGGGGTGACAAAAGTATTTGATCCCCTGCTGATTTTGTATGTTTGCCCACTGACAAAGAAATGATCAGTCTATAATTTTAATGGTAGGTGTATTTTAACAGTGAGAGACAGAATAACAAAAAAAATCCAGAAAAACGCATTTCAAAAAAGTTATAAACTGATTTGCATTTTAATGAGTGAAATAAGTATTTGATCCCCTATCAATCAGCAAGATTTCTGGCTCCCAGGTGTCTTTTACACAGGTAATGAGCTGAGATTAGGAGCACTCTATTAAAGGGACTTGTTACCTGTATAAAAGACACCTGTCCACAGAAGCAATCAATCAATCAGATTCCAAACTCTCCACCATGGCCAAGACCAAAGAGCTGTTCAAGGATATCAGGGACAAGATTGTAGACCTACACAAGGCTGGAATGGGCTACAAGACCATCGCCAAGCAGCTTGGTGAGAAGGTGACAACAGTTGGTGCGATTATTCACAAATGGAAGAAACTGTCAGTCTCCCTCGGTCTGGGGCTCCATGCAAGATCTCACCTTGTGGAGTTTCAATGATCATGAGAACGGTGAGGAATCAGCCCAGAACTACACGGGAGGATCTTGTTAATGATCTCAAGGCAGCTGGGACCATAGTCACCAAGAAAACAATTGGTAACACACTACACCGTGAAGGACTGAAATCCTGCAGCGCCTGCAAGGTCCCCCTGCTCAAGAAAGCACATGTACAGGCCCGTCTGAAGTTTGCCTGAATGATTCAGAGGAGAACTGGGTGAAAGTGTTGTGGTCAGATGAGACCAAAATCGAGCTCTTTGGCATCAACTCAACTCGCCGTGTTTGGAGGAATGACCTATGACCCCAAGTCATAACACCATCCCCACCGTCAAACATGGAGGTGGAAACATTATGCTTTGGGGTGTTTGGGGGAAGCACATTAAGGTCCTGGAGTGGCCTAGCCAGTCTCCAGACCTTAATCCCATAGAAAATCTGTGGAGGGAGCTGAAGGTTCGATTTGCCAAACGTCAGCCTCAAGACCTTAATGACTTGGAGAGGATCTGCAAAGAGGAGTGGGACAAAATCCCTCCTGAGATGTGTGCAAACCTGGTGGCCAACTACAAGAAACGTCTGACCTCTGTGATTGTCAACAAGGGTTTTGCCAACAAGTACTAAGTCGAAGGGATCAAATACTTATTTCCCTCATTAAAATGCAAATCAGTTTATAACTTGAAATGCATTATTCTGGATTTTTTTGTTGTTATTCTGTCTCTCACTGTTAAAATACACCTACCATTAAAATTATACACTGATCATTTCTTTGTCAGTGGGCAAACATACAAAATCAGCAGGGGATCAAATACTTTTTTCCCCCTCACTGTATGTGTGTGTGTATATATATATATATATATATATATATATATATATATATATATATATATATATATATATATATATATATATATATAAATATATAAAACAGTGCAGCCGGAAAGTATTCACAGCGCTTCACTTTTTCCACATTTTGTTATGTTACAGCCTTATTCCAGAATGGATTAAATTCATTATTTTTCTCAAAATTCTACAAACAATACCCCATAATGACAACATGAAAGAAGTTTGTTTGAAATCTTTGCAAATTTATTACAAATAAAAAATGAAAAAAAATCACATGTACATAAGTATTCACAGCCTTTGCCAGGACACTCAAAATTGAGCTCAGGTGCATCCTGTTTCCACTGATCATCCCTGAGATGTTTCTACAACTTGATTGGAGTCCACCTGTGGTAAATTCAGTTGATTGGACATGATTTGGAAAGGCACACACCTGTCTGTATAAGGTCCCACAGTTAACAGTGCATGTCAGAGCACAAACCAAGCCATGAAGTCCAAGGAATTGTCTGTAGACCTCTGAGACAGGATTGAGAACCTTCCAGAAGAACAACCACCTCTGCAGCACTCCCCCAATCAGGCCTGTATGGTAGAGTGGCCAGATGGAAGCCACTCCTCAGTAAAAGGCACATGACAGCCTGCCTGGAGTTTGCCAAAAGGCACTTGAAGGACTCTCAGACCATGAGAAACAAAAATTTAACTCTTTGGCCTGAATAGCAAGCGTCATGTCTGGAGGAAACCAGGCTCCGCTCATCACCTGGCCAATACCATCCCTACAGTGAAGCATGGTAGTTGCAGCATCATGCTTTGGGGATGTTTTTCAGCGGCAGGAACTGGGAGACTAGTCAGGATCGAGGGAAAGATGAATTCAGCAATGTACAGAGACATCCTTCATGAAAACCTGCTCCAGAGCGCTCTGGACCTCAGACTGGGGTGAAGGTTCATCTTCCAACAGGGCAACGACCCTAAGCACACAGCCAAGATAACAAAAGGAGTGGCTACAGGACAACTCTGTGAATGTCCTTGAGTGGTCCAGCCAGAGCCCAGACTTGAATCCGACTGAACATCTCTGGAGAGATCTGAAAATAATGCTCCCCATCCAACCTGATGAAGCTTGAGAGGTTCTGCAAAGAAGAATGGGAGAAACTGCCCAAAAATAGGTGTGCCAAGCTTGTAGCATCATACTCAAAAAGACTTGAGGCTGTAATTGGTGCCAAAGATGTTTCAACAAAGTATTGAGCAAAGGCTGTGAATACTTACGTACATGTGATTTTTTCATTTTTTATTTTTAATAAATTTGCAAAGATTTCAAACAGACTTCTTTCACGTTGTCATTATGGGGTATTGTTTGTAGAATTTTGAGGAAAATAATGAATTTAATCCATTTTGGAATAAGGCTGTAACATAACAAAATGTGGAAAAGTGAAGTGCTGTGAATACTTTCCAGATGCACTGTGTGTGTGTGTGTGTGTGTGTGTGTGTGTGTATATATATATATATATATATATATATATATATATATATATATATATATATATATATATATATATATATATATATATAAAAAATGTAAATAAAAATTTAATGCAATGATTTGCAAATCTCATAAACCCATATGTTATTCACAATAGAACATAGAAAACATACCAAATGTTTAAACTGAGGAAATGTACCATTTTAAGAAAAAAAATAAGGCAATTTTGAATTTGATGGCCGCAACACGTCTCAAAAAAATTGGGACGGGGCAACAAAAGATTGGAAAAGTAAGTGTCACTAAAAAGAAACAGCTGGAGGAACATTTTGCAAATAATTAGGTTAATTGGCAACAGGTCAGTAACATGATTGGGTATAAAAAGAGTATCTTAGAGAGGCAGAGTCTCTCAGAAGTAAAGATGGGTTGGAATCTGGATGGAAGCAGATGTTGCTCTAAAACCTGTATATACCTTTCAGCATTGATGATGCCTTTCCAGATCCCCCATATCACCCCCATACCATCAGAGATGCAGGCTTTTAACTGAGCGCTGATAAAAAGCCAGGTGGTCCCACTCCTCTTTAGTCCAGAGCACGCGGTGTCCATGGTTTCCAAAAGGAATTTCAAATTTCGATTTGTCTGACCACAGAACAGTTTTCCACTTTGTCTCAGTCCATTTTAAATGAGCTTTGGCCCAGAGAAGATGACGGCATTTCTGGATCATGTTCACATATGGCTTCTTCTGTGCATGATAGAGCTTTAACCAGCATTTGTGGATGGCACGGCGGACTGGGTTCACAGACAATGAGTTTTGGAGGTGTTTCTGAGCCACTCTTTTCATGCTGAGCTAATCAAAATGACCACAGCTGATCACAATTGAAAGTCAAAAGGATTTGTGTGCCATTGAGGAGTTGATTTAGCTACACCTTATTGAGTTTATAAGTCATTTTTAGGAGAGGGGTGATCCTTTTTCCAACACAGTGATTGTTTTTTTTTTTTTTTTTTTTCCTGACATGTTGGTGTTATATCTTTCACTTGGATGTTATAAGTTGCACTGAGTAAATACAGCTGGATAAAACAAAAACTGTGTCCGTCTTCATTTCAGGCTGAAAAGCAACAAAATGTGATTATTTTAAAGGGGAGTGATTCTATTCTATACCCACTGTAGCCGCTCATGCTGACCCCTCTCCACCACCAAAAGCACCTTCAATATGAGCATCAGAACTGGACCATGGTGCAATTGAAGAAGGTGGCCAGGTCTGATGAATCATGTTTCCTTTTACATCATGTGGATGGCTGGGTGTGTGTGTGTGTGTGTGTGTGTGTGTGTGTGTGTCACTTACCTGGGGAAGAGATGGCACCAGGATGCACTATGGGAAGAAGGCAAGCTGGTGGAGGCAGTGTGATGTTCTACTGGGAAATCTTGGGTCCTGGCATTCATGTGGATGTTACACATGTCAAAACATGTACCACCTACCTAAACATTGTTGCAGACCAAGTAAACCCCTGCATGTCAACGGTATTCCCTAATGGCAGTGGCCTCTTTCAGCAAGATAATGCACCCTGCCACACTGCAAAAATTATTCAAAGAGATCAAGGTGTTAACTTGGCTTCCTCGCAACTTACAGGACGTAAACAATCTGCTGCTAAGGTCTTAGTGTCAGATACAACAGCACACTTTCATTGAGTGTCATGCCTCAATGGTTCAGAGCTGTTTTGGCTGCACAAGGGGGACCATGTGTCCAGACTCTGTAGAGGCTATGGAGTTAATTTTGTGCCAAAGGTTTCAAATAAAATAAAATTCACAAACAAAATATCAAAATGAAAAAAATAAATAAATAGCAAATGGAAGTAATGAGAATCAAATCAAAATACATTTTTCAAAAAGATTCTGATTCACACCCTCATTTAGCTTTTTTCTTTTCTATTTGCAGATTTTTCTGATGCAGTTTATTTTTGCTTGTGGAATCACACCTTTTTTCATCACACAAATGTCTTCATTCCATCCAGTTAAGTAGCACTTTAAACAGATAACATTAGGTAGGTGACAAGGCTGAAGTTGGACAGCTGAAATCTGGACAACTTAAGTCCTTGTTCAAACAATGAACTTGTTTACAGAAGACTGAAAAGTAAAATAAAACTACCACCAAGTCTAGTCCTTCTTGTTACAAATTTCGATGCCACAAATACCCTTAAAATATACTTCAAACAGGAATGAAGCTATTGACGAAAAGTTTCCAGATATTTGACCTTTGCTGTGACCTTGACCCTCTTTGGACAAATTCCAAAATCTAATCATTGTACCTGCTGGATACAATGATTACTCCATACAAATCCTACAAACATCAACCACTCATTCCTGATATATCATGATAACGAGAATCTTTGATGGATGGAGAGATGGACAGACTGATGGCAAAAAAAATCATAGATAGTCAAAAATGGGCTTTAAGTTTCTAAGCATGAATGTGTAAGTAATGTCTCTGAATAACAAACAGGAAGTAAGCTATTGAAGAAAGACTATGGCTGTGTCCGAAATCGCATACTGTGACAGTATGTACTGAATTCGATGCAGTATCTACTGCACGGCCGTTGAAACAGTACATACTAATCAGTATGTGTGTGTATTATGACTACAATCCCGGACATACTACATCCGCCATGTTAGCATTGTCATGTGACCTTCGACGTGATCATAAACACAATAATCTTAAACAAGTTAACAATTTATTCGGGTATTGTTAAACAAGTCCTATTTAACCAAGGTTTAATACTTAAAAAGAGCCTTGCGTGATTTTTTTTTTCTTTCTGCGCTCATCCACACCAGTCCCGTTGCATTATGGGACTGTTTGACTCGCATAGTGTCCATTGGTTGCACACTGTAAAATCTCACAGAAAGCAGTACGCCATCCAGGTATTTCTCACCTACTGACAATTCAGACATACTACCCCTTTGGCGTACTGATCTCCCTGACGTTGATTGGGGAGAATTCTCCGATGGCTCTGGAGACCCTCCGCCAACTCCGTCCTTCGAAGCGTTCCAAGAAGAGAGGCAAAAAAGCCAAGAAGCAAGAGATACAAGAGAGAGAGAGAGAGCTTCCTCTTGTGTTCTTAGGATTTTAACACTTTCTGGGCTAGTCCAGCCCAGAGTGCTTCATCCAATCAACATTGTCTTTGGGCGGGGTGTTAGCCAGATTCTCCACCTATTATGCTAATCAGCCCATTGTCCCTGCAGATGAGTGGTTGCACACTTTCCAATGATGTGTGGATTAAACTTTGTCCTGAAATATTGCATGTACATACCAGAACAACCTACACAAATTTCCTTACTCTTATGATTTAGGAAATCGCTCAATGAACACATACATACCAAACAAGACATGTTTGAATATACTTAAAGTGCATTACTAATATTAAAACACAATGATCCTCCTAGGGCTACTACACTATTAAATGCTAAATGGAACAATTAGTGGCAACTTAATAGTGATACACGTGAAGAAAATAGAACACATGGTAGGAAATAGGTGATTGCAGTTGTTCAAAGATGTATTAATTTCCAGTCATTGCTCCTGGTAGGCGCCAATTAATCTGATTGTGGAATTTGTGAACCCTTGTGTAGACTTTTCCTGAGGGAGCACAAGGTCTCATTCCTTTCTTCCAGACTTTACTGGCCTTAATGGTGAGGATCTTTGGACTTATCTGCTGACTAAACAATCTGGTCTGGCCCAAAGGCCTAAATCACTGCATTTGAGAGCAGTGTCTGTGGTCGAGAGGGTTCAGCCCTGGGTCAGGGATGCCTTTAACACACGCTGTGTTGTTTGCAGAATTGCTTGAGATAAGGCAGATGCACAAGCTGGATTTAAGTGGCTCCTCAGTGTCTCGGTGTGGATTCCTTGTTTTATGGCTAACTGAGTGGAAACATTTTGGTCCAGAGTTTCTTGTGGGTTCTCTGGCTGAGAAGGTCCATTGTTTTATTTCTTCTGGTTTTCATTTTGTGAATTATACGATGCTGCTTGTGCTGAGGCGCTACAATAGTTAGACGTTTAATAGTAAAAGTGCTGATAATTATTTTACATTTTTTAAAGCAACTTTATCAAATATTCACTACAACTCTAGGAAATGCACATAATGTAATGATGCATTTGTGATACGTCCATCTTAATTCTTCCACAATTAATTTTTTGTCAGTGTTTGTTATGGTGGTAGTCACAAGTTGCTCTTCCACTTTTCTGAAGCTCCAACTATAAATATGCAGAAATACAAACACAATGTGTATGAGCAAAACTGAGACATTCAACACTTTAAAATAGATAGATTTGAGCAAATAAAAGTTCAGTGATTATTCATTACACCGCCCTGCATGTTTATGTAATAAAAGTTTATGCTGTTTTGCAAATCACACTTGTTTTTACCTATTTTGGTCATGCAGAGTTCAAATATGCCACTTAAAATTCCCTATCATGTACTGTTTTCCCACAAAATAAGAATGAAGTTTTTAATAATTTTGCTATATTTATATTGCTTTCAGGGTTTTATTTAAATTGGTAGAAGCTGTCAAATTTCACTATTATTATTTATTAATTACAACAATAGGCACACAAAACATAACACTTGTTTACAACATGAACACTCCCAAAAGGACCACCACCTTGTCGGGGTTTGGGGGCTTGCGTGCCTCAGTGACCCGGATAGCTATGCTGGCTGGAGCTTCGTGCTCCGGGTAGGGTCTCCCATGCCAGACAGGTTGAAGGAGAGAGGCCAGACGAAGCGTGGTCCCTGGTCCTCCAGGTTGGGGGTTGGGCTATGGGTCAACAACCCATTCCTGTAAAAAAGCTACTGTTACAGAAACCATAGCAACACAACCAGAAAGCAACCTGACTGGGAGCGATTCCTCTTCAGAAGAGCTTATGACGCGAGCTGGTGAAATCCTTCAGGAAACCAGTGCGCCGACAAATCTTCTCTCAGCCAAGACCAAAATCAAGATCGGAACATGGAACGTCCGCACATTGTATGAGAGCGGGAAGATAGCCCAAGTTGTGAAGGAAATGAAGCACTATAACATCAAGGTACTGGGACTGTGCGAGACGAGATGGACTGGAAACGGTCAGAAAAGACTGGCAAGCGGAGAAACCATCATCTACTCCGGCCCGGAAGATCACATGCATGGAATTGGACTGCTCATGTCACCAGCAGCAACCAGGGCACTGTTAGACTGGGAACCAGTTACACCAAGGATTCTAACTGCAAGATTCAAATCCAAAGGAAGAAACATCACCATCATCCACTGCTACGCGCCAACCAACGCTGCAGAGGAGGAAGAGAAAGAAGAATTCTACAGCGCTTTACAAGCAGCCATTGACAAGACCCACAGAAGAGACCTGAAGATCCTCATGGGAGACCTGAATGCCAAGGTAGGAAGTGACAACTCCAACAAGGAACTCATCATGGGCAAGCACGGAGTGGGAGACATTAATGAGAACGGGGAACTCTTCACAGACTTCTGCGCTTTCAACGACCTTGTCATTGGAGGCACTATCTTCCCACACAAGGACATCCACAAGAAGACATGGACCTCTCCTGACGGTAAGACAGAAAACCAAATCGACCACTTTACCATTGGCCGGAAATGGAGAAGAAGTCTGCTAGATGTCAGAGTAAAGAGAGGGGCAGATGCTGCGTCAGACCACCACCTAGTCCTGGCAATGCTGAAGCTGAAACTGAGGGCACACAGGGACCAGGCACAGAGGCCGGCCTTCAAGTACAATGTCCAACACCTGAAAGATGCCCGGAAAGCGACAGAGTACCAGTGCAGCCTGAAAAACCGCTTTGAGGCGTTAGCCAACCTGATGGAGGAGACGGTGGAGGACCACTGGCAGAGTCTAAAGAAAGCTTGGACGGACACCTGCCTAGAAGTCATGGGGAAGAGAGAAAAACAACACAAGGAATGGCTCACAGTCAACACATTGAACCTTGTAAATGAAAGGAAAGAATTGAAACAAAAGATCAACCACTGCCAAGACCGCCACGAAAAAACAAAGCTACAAACTCAATACCAGGATACCAACAAGAAAGTCAAAAAGAGCGCCAGAGCAGACAAAAGGAAATTCATCCATGATCTTACAGTGGATGCAGAAGCAGCAGCAGAGCAGAGAAACATGAAGACACTGTATGAAATTACCCGGACTCTTGCAGGCAAGAACAACCAACTAACATGTTCTGTCAAGAACAGGGAAGGACAAACCATCACAAACGAAAGTCAAGAAAGAGCAAGATGGGCTGAACACTTCGAAGAAATCCTAAACAGACCTCCACCAGAACAACTGCCATCTATCCCACCAGCAGACAGCCTACTAGATATAAACACTGATGTACCCACCAGAGCCGAGATCACCAAGGCAGTCAAAGAGATAAAGGCCGGCAAAGTTGCTGGCCCTGATGGTATACCACCAGAGGCCTTGAAGGCTAGTATTAAAACAACAACTGACATGCTCTTCCCCCTGCTTCAGAAAGTCTGGGAGCAAGAACAGGTTCCAGATGAGTGGAGGAAAGGACACCTAGTAAAACTCCCCAAGAAAGGCGACCTATCCAGCTGCAGCAATTGGAGAGGCATCATGCTCTTGTCTGTCCCCAGCAAGATACTGACACGCATCATGTTGCACAGACTGAAAGAGGCGCTGGACAAAAGACTGAGAGACGAGCAGGCGGGCTTTAGGCAGGACAAGTCATGCATTGACCACATTGCCACTCTACGCATCATCATCGAGCAGTCCCTGGAATGGCAGTCTCCACTCTATGCAGTCTTTGTGGACTTCGAGAAGGCCTTTGACAGTGTGGACAGAGAGGTCGTCTGGAAGCTTATGACACACTACGGGATACCACCCAAATTCATCACTATCTTCCAACAACTATACAGCAACTCCTCATGTCAAGTGGTACATAAGGGAAAATTGACTGAGCCTTTTGAGGTACGCACCGGAGTGCGACAGGGCTGCATGTTGTCACCTACCATCTTCCTGTTGGTAGTGGACTGGATCATGAAGAAGTCTACAGAAAATGCCAACACAGGAATTCGCTGGACATTCAACAAACTGCTGGAAGACCTCGATTTTGCGGACGACATCAGCCTTCTGTCACACAGGCAGCAGGATGCACAGCAGAAACTCAACAAGCTCTCAGAGGAAGCAGCAAAAACGGGACTGAAAATAAATGTTAAGAAAACCGAAGCCATGAGGATCAACAACAAGAAGGAAGACCCGATCCAACTACAAGGTGCCAACATCAACGACGTGGAAAAGTTTGTATACCTAGGAAGCGTCGTCAGCAAGGACGGGGGAGCGGACGAGGACATCAAGAGCCGCATCAACAAAGCCAGGCACGCCTTTAACACCTTACGTCCTGTCTGGAGCTCTACAGCTTTTGCACAGCAGACCAAAGTCCGAATCTTTAACACCAACGTCAAAGCAGTCCTTCTGTATGGCTCGGAAACATGGAGACTTACCAAGACAGCAGTAAACAAGCTCCAGACCTTTGTCAACAGATGTCTCAGGAACATCTTGCGCATCAGGTGGCCTGAAAAGATATCCAATGTCAGACTGTGGGAAAGAACAAAGCAGACCCCCATCGACCAAGAAATCCGGAAAAGGAAATGGGGTTGGATAGGCCACACCCTCCGGAAAGACCCAGAAAACATCACAAGACAAGCCTTGCAATGGAACCCGCAAGGCAAGAGGAGGGTTGGAAGACCAAAACAAACCTGGAGAAGATGCACAGAGGGGGAAATGAAGACAGCAGGGTGGACATGGGCTCAGCTGAAGAGAATCTCCCCCAATAGAGTCCGCTGGAGGAGTGTTGCTGAGGCCCTGTGCTCCCATTGAGGAGAAAGAGGATTAAGAAGAACAACATGAACAGCAGACAAATAGTCTGTGAAATGTTTGTGAAAATCTCTAAATAAAGCTATTTCAAAAGACGAACATTATAATAATATGCAGAGCGCTTAAGGAGTGAACTTCCTTTTGAGGGATTTTCTGGAATGGCTGACTTCTTGACAATCTCTCTGAAGGCGCCAGCAGTAGTCAGCCATCATGTTCACATTCCATCTACCATGGTTTGTCCTGGTCACCCAGCTTCATTCCAAAATATGCAAAATATGCCTTTTTTACAAAGTCTGTAATTTTCTGCCATTGTTTGGACGTTGCAAAACACCCACAGATGTAGTAGAAATCATCTGGGCTATGCTCACATTTCCGTCTTTCACTGGTCATTATAAATCCCTGATATCGGGAGTTTTGTGTGCATGTAAGTGTGCCTAGCATTCATATAAGGGCTGATCAGAGGAAAAGTGATAAATGTTGCTCACCTATTGTACATAAACAGTGTTTCATGTGTTGGTGGCAGTGGATCTGGCAATAGCTCTAACGTTTATGGTCCATCTTAGGCAAAAAAGCTCTACACTGGACATCAGGCTTTGTGAAAAGAGCAAAACTAACAGCATATCTGGACTCAGCATCTAAGTATTAGTAAGAAACAACTATCAGATCCTATTCAGCAAATCTGATGCAGGGCGGTGTTATTAATATTCAATGATATACACATGGATCTTACCCAAGCAGACTGTTCCCTCCTTCTGTAGTTTTTTTAAGTGATGAATCAGGTTGATTTCTGCAGCTCTATGTAAGTGTTCAGGGGTATCCTAATAAAGAAAATCAAAACATACTAAATACCTAAAGAGCACTAATCCAAAGCCATATGATGACATAACACCAATCAGCAGACACCACAACACCTTGTACACCAGTTTAACCAGGGCAGAGGAACTGAAGGCATCCCCAGGGCTATCTCTCAGCACGGACAGAATCTGCTGTTCCCGGGCAGCGCGATGGGTGATGTACTCCTGGATCTTACTGCACGCATTTAACACCACAGGACCATGACCTGGTGAAGTACAGACCAAACTACGTCAAGACTAACAGAATAAACTGCTGTGGTTAGGTGTGTGATGATACTCCAATCCCAATTCGATTCACGATAATGGCTTCATGATAATTGGTTGGATTCTCACAATTGATTAACACAATTGTAATGAAGAAAAATTGTCTGAAAAGATTTTTATTTCTGAATCAACAATGCAAAGCAATATTTGTCTGTATAAAACTAAATTTAAAAAATGCTATGAACAGAGGTTTAATATTGGAAACAAAATACACTACAGGTTCACCATATTTTAATTAAACAAATAAATGTATAGATTCTCCCAATAGTTTTTATTGAATTAACAAAGTGTCTGACCTGGGGAAATGATCGGCTGAAACATAATGAGCTCCAGAGCAGAAATAGAGCTCTAAAGTCGGCCAGAATGCCCAATTTCCGCTGCCTTTGGTGTTGTTTGGAAGCTACTGCTCTCTTAAATTTCATAATGTGGTGGTGTATATGTATAATGCATATTGGCTGTTGCAATCCGGAGCTATCAGACAATCACAAGTGCAGACCTTACAGGCTCTCCACGAAAGAACAAGATCACTTAACCAGTGTGCTCTCTATATTTTAACTCTATGGGTTGTGCAGATTAGGACCTCTGGCATTCAAACAGTGCAACTGCATTACATGCATAATTAATAGAATGCTGATTTGTACTATATGAATCTCACATGCCCACGGTGGCCATCGTAAAATATATGCGTTACAAAGCATTGTGTCATGATGCATCATTACACCCCTAACTCTGGTACATTCAAAAGTAGTCACCATGGTCTGTATTCAGAGCTAAGATAAATATGCGTTTTAAGGCATTAATTCCAAAATGTACAAGATTGTACAGTTGAAGGTGGCAACGCTACCTGCTGCACCTTTTTCAGTCCCATTTTTTAAAATTGGTTTAATAGTCAACCACTAGATAGTGGGACCTAAACTTTTCTGGGCTCTCAAAAGTCAATCCTTGCAAACAACAATACTAAAACGTGCTATTTCTTGCCTACCTAGTTACATAGCCAACACAGAGTTAACAGTTAGGGCTGGCTTTTAGCTAGCTAACCATGTTGTGTCCATAGAAATGTTAGAGTTAAAGGCACATTTCATCAGAACCCACCAGGATGCATCAAGTAGCAAGACCTGTCAAGAGGAGGGAAAAATCAAGATGAACTTAAATCCCTTCGAATATCATCTGCTCATTAGGGATTATGTTATATCTTGATTTCCAAAGCTGCTTTGTGACAATATCTATTGCAATGTGTATTGCAAAAGCAATACACAAATAAAATTGAACTGAATAAAAGTTTTAGATGCGGAGTACAGTGCCTAGAGCATCTATTTTTAGTGATAGCTATTAGGATGTAAAGACAGCTTAGTTCTTAAAATGCATTATACCAACTGTGTTATTAATTCTTTAGCTTCATGATAGCTGTCAAAGTACACACACACCTGGGTAGATGATGTCTGCATTGACGTCGAGCAGTATCTGCAGTGAGAGCATGTAATCATGTAGGTCCTCAAACACAGCTGTCCCTTCCCCCAGAATGCAGTCTCCAGAGAACACTGCTCCCTCCTCTTCCAGATACAGAGCCATGTGGTCATCAGTGTGGCCTGGGGTGAACAAGACCCTGCACATACACACTAGTTAAACATATATCCATCTTGTACAAACACATGATTATAATACATGTGCAAACACTACCTGCATAGTGTACACTCTTCCTCTTATGTGACATACTCACCTTAATGTGGCTCCCTCAGTCTTGATAACATCACCATCCTTAAGGTATATGTATTTCCTCTTCTCATCTCCAATTGCCTCTGGCTGTGGGGGAGAACGAGGGAGTTTACTCACCTGCAAATCTGAACAACACACATATACACACAATCACACATAATGAAGACTCAGCAGTGCAAATCACATTAATTTCACACAACATTAAAAAAAAAAAAAAACTGTATGCAGTATTGTCAAGAACCCCACACATTCCACCATCTATCATCCATATCCACCACCACTATACTTCAATGGTTTTCACACTGTTTACAATGTTGACAATGTTTGCACTGCACTGCCACTTTAATTCCACTCAAATCTGCTGCAGTATCTACAATGTTTACACCCTACTGCAATACCATATGACTTTTGTGTGTGTGTGTGTGTGTGTATGTGTGTAGTGACGCTACACCAGAGGTACGTGGCTCTCTACCAACCAGAAGACAGCGACGAAGTATAAAAGGGTGCGCCGGGAGCAACAAGGTGAGCGGTCTCCTTTTAATTATGGCTAACTCTGTGGCTCTTTTGTATATGCTTTGCAGAAGATTCCGCCGACAGGACCGACAACCACCCTTCCAGAGCCCCGCTGCGACGCTGCACAGCCCTCTCCTCGACCATTCTCAGCTGGAAAGAGGGATCATCAGCCAACCATAACACTCCCTGCACTCCTTGTCCTCACATTTCCCCTTTTTATTTTGTGTAAATATTGTAAATAAAGCTGCCACTAATCCCCCTTTAATCACCTCTGTGTCTGTGCTCTGCCTGCCACAGCTGTGAGTTCGCTACACGAATGATATCTATATAAAAACACACAGTTGCAGTCAGAATTATTCAACCCCCATTGCAAATCAGGTTTATTGTCAAAATTGACAGACTTTCAGCTGTTTGCAATGAACAAATCAAACAAAAGCAATTGAAATAGTTCAACACAAAGAATGGTTCAATTGGTTTCCCCAAATTCAACTGAAAATGCAACTTATAATGACTTCTCCAGTCTCAAAATTATTCAACTTCCAGAACAGAATCCCTCACAACAGCACAAATATGCAAAACAGGTGTTGTCTCAAGCACACTTGATGCAACTAATCAAGGGCTTCATTAGTTGTACCAGGTGTACTTGAGCTGGAACACATGAAATACCTGAACTGGCCAGGGGCAGAAAATACATGAAATACCTGGACGGGGCAGAAAAAGGAAGCTATCAATGGCTGCAACCAGATTTCTGAGAAGGCAGGTTGTGAAAAACCCTCGAGTGACTGCAAAAGACCTGCAGCAAGACTTGGTGGCAACAGGCACTGAGGTTTCAGTGAGCACAGTATGGTGCATACTAAACACAGAAGGTTTCCATGCCAGAACTCCACTCACATACACCACTACTGACCCAAAAGCACAAGAAAAGTCGACTCAAGATCATATAAATAAGCCACAGAAGTTTTGGGATTCTGTTCTGTGGAGCGATGAAACAAAACTGGAACTTTTCAGCACGATGGATCAGCGGTATGTCTGGAGAAAGAAGAATGAAGAAAGAACACTCTGTACACAGTCAAGCATGGTGGTGCTTTGCATCCTCTGGCACTGGAAATCTGCAGCGTGTGGAAGGCAAGATGGATTCATTGAAGTATCATTGTGAGGAAGCTGAAGCTTGGGCATCATTGGACCTTCCAACAGGACAATGATCCCAAGCATACCTCAAATTCCACCGAGGTTTGGTTGCAGAAGAAGTCCTGGAAGATTCTACAGGGCCATCACAGTCACTTGACTTTTTTATTTGAAGAAGGTGGTTTCAGCATGCAAACCCAAGAATATTACTGAACTGGAGGCTATTGCTTATGAGGAATGGGCTAAGATTCCTCAAGAACGCTGCCAGAAGCTGGTGTCTGGCTATGCATCTCGTTTGCAGCAGGTCATAACAGCAAAAGGGTGCTCTACTAAGTATTAAGATGCTTGCCATGAAGGGGTTGAATAATTTTTAATTCATTTAATTGTAAAGTCATTATAAGTTGCATTTTCAGTTGAATTTGGGGAAACCATTGGGGAACTATTTCAATTGCTTTTGTTTGATTTGTTCATTGCAAACAGCTGAAAGTCTGTAAATTTTAACAATAAACCTGATTTGCAATGGGGGTGGAATAGTTTTGATTGCAACTGTATAAGATTTATATATATATATATATATATATATATATATATATATATATATATATATATACACACACACACACACACACACACACACACACACACACACACACACACACACACACACACACACACACACACACAGTATCTCACAAAAGTGAGTACACCCCTCACATTTTTGTAAATATTTTATTATATCTTTTCATGGGACAACACTGAAGAAATGACACTTTGCTACAATGTAAAGTAGTGAGTGTACAGCTTGTATAACAGTGTAAATTTGCTGTCCCCTCAAAATAACTCAACACACAGCCATTAATGTCTAAACCACTGGCAACAAAACTGAGTACACCCCTAAGTGAAAATGTCCAAATTAGGCCCAAAGCGTGAATATTTTGTGTGGCCACCATTATTTTCCAGCACTGCCTTAATCCTGTTGGGCATGGAGTTCACCAGAGCTTCACAGGTTGCCACTGGAGTCCTCTTCCACTCCTCCATGATGACATCACAGAGCTGGTGGATGTTAGAGACCTTGCGCTCCTCCACCTTCCGTTTGAGGATGCCCCACAGATGCTCAGTAGGGTTTAGGTCTGGAGACATGCTTGGCCAGTCCATCACCTTTACCCTCAGCTTCTTTAGCAAGGCAGTGGTCGTCTTGGAGGTGTGTTTGGGGTCGTTATCATGTTGGAATACTGCCCTGTGGCCCAGTTTCCGAAGGGAGGGGATTATGCTCTGCTTCAGTATGTCACAGTACATGTTGGCATTCATGGTTCCCTCAATGAACTGTAGCTCCCCAGTGGCGGCAGCACTCATGCAGCCCCAGACCATGACACTGCCACCACCATGCTTGACTGTAGGCAAGACACACTTGTCTTTGTACTCCTCACCTGGTTGCCGCCACACACACTTGACACCATCTGAACCAAATAAGTTTATCTTGGTCTCATCAGACCACAGGACATGGTTCCAGTAATCCATGTCCTTAGTCTGCTTGTCTTCAGCAAACTGTTTGCGGGCTTTCTTGTGCATCATCTTTAGAAGAGGCTTCCTTCTGGGACGACAGCCATGCAGACCAATTTGATGCAGTGTGCGGCGTATGGTCTGAGCACTGACAGGCTGACCCCCCACCCCTTCAACCTCTGCAGCAATTCTGGCAGCACTCATACGTCTATTCTGCAAAGCCAACCTCTGGATATAATGCTGAGCACGTGCACTCAACTTCTTTGGTCGACCATGGTGAGGCCTGTTCTGAGTGGAACCTGTCCTGTTAAACCGCTGTATGGTCTTAGCCACCGTGCTGCAGCTCAGTTTCAGGGTGTTGGCAATCTTCTTATAGCCTAGGCCATCTTTATGTAGAGTAACAATTCTTTTTTTCAGATCCTCAGAGAGTTCTTTGCCATGAGGTTCCATGTTGAACTTCCAGTGACCAGTATGAGAGAGTGTGAGAGCGATAACACCAAACTTAACACACCTGCTTCCCATTCACACCCGAGACCTTGTAACACTAACGAGTCACATGACACCGGGGAGGGAAAACGGAAGCGCAAGGTCTCTAACATCCACCAGCTCTGTGATGTCGTCATGGAGGAGTGGAAGAGGACTCCAGTGGCAACCTGTGAAGCTCTGGTGAACTCCATGCCCAACAGGATTAAGGCAGTGCTGGAAAATAATGGTGGCCACACAAAATATTGACACTTTGGGCCCAATTTGGACATTTTCACTTAGGGGTGTACTCACTTTTGTTGCCAGTGGTTTAGACATTAATGGCTGTGTGTTGAGTTATTTTGAGGGGACAGCAAATTTACACTGTTATACAAGCTGTACACTCACTACTTTACATTGTAGCAAAGTGTCATTTCTTCAGTGTTGTCCCATGAAAAGATATAATAAAATATTTACAAAAATGTGAGGGGTGTACTCACTTTTGTGAGATACTATATATATATATATATATATATATATATATATATATATATATATATATATATATACACACACACTCAGTTATGGTATGAGAACGCTGTGCGCGCTTGGCTGCCGCTTCACACTCGGACTAAATTTTCTTGTTTATTTATTTTTGCGTGTTTGTTTCCATTTCTCTGTTCATTTACACATCTGAGCATAAAGCTAAATCCCTTTGGCTTCTGGATCGACAAAACGCTTGGAATTGGACTATAAGCCTCTCTTTCTGCTCATCAGAGAAAAAACAGCATTTACCTGCTGTTGGAAACTGACTAGCTCGCACTTCATTTCACGGGTATGTCGCGAGCCCTCTCTTTGTCCATCATTCACCTCTTTTGGCAAGGGTATTGAGTGAGTCTCCCCTCTCTATATCACCTGTGTGTCGACAGTTCTTTGACCGGTTGGGTAGCCTTCCTCTCAATCAACTGCTAGGTGTGGACTCGGCAGAGTTCTGGCTAACGCGATATTGTTGATTGTGGCTGCTGTAGCTAGCATCTTATGACTGTTCTTGCTCTAAATCTCGAATATGTACATGTCTTGGATTTCATCTAGTAAAGCGTTTTTTATCTTCCTCGCTCTCATCCTTGGCATTTATGCCATAGAAATCCAACTACTAACATCATGACTTAGAGTCTTAAACTGCCATCCGCGCTTAGACTCTGACATATGAACTCTGTCGTGAACTCGGAATCCTCCGGCGGCCGCGGTATATCCATCGCTCACCACGGAATCTTCAGTCTGTCCATCGCTCATCTCCCACAGCAATTCCATCTATCTGGACGATGCTGTAAAACTGATGTTGCATCGGCAAGAGGCTCAAACTCACTTTCACTGAGGCATCTGACTAAAGATGATCACTACTCTACATCAAAACACTTCGGATTTGTTCGTCAGGATTTGGCACTATTGAACTGTCGCTCTCTAACGGACAAAGCATCAGTTCTCAATGAACTCATCACTGATAAAAAAAACTGGACATGCTACTACTAACTAAAACCTGGCAAACACCTAATGACTTTTTACATCTAAACTTGCTAACTCCATACGGGTACAAATATTTGTCTAAACCCCGACGTCACGGAAAAGGGGGTGGACTAGCTGTTGTTTGTCGAGATGACATGAGAGTGGTTCTGACTGAATTTCATAATGTCGTGTCTTTTGAATATCTGGCTTTCAAGATTGTTGGTGAAACTCCTCTCATTGTGGTATTGATTTACCGACCTCCAAAGTGTCAGCCTAATTTTTTCTCTGAACTTAGTGAAATACTCACTCTTGCCTGTGCTATGTCTCCCCATGTTATACTGCTTGGTGATTTCAATATCCAGGTTGATACTGATTGTTCAAATACAACTGACCTGCACCCACACCGGCCCTTTCTGGATAAGATTGGACACCCCTATAGTAGTGTGTCAAAATGGAGCTTTACAAAAATTCAAATGTAAATCTACCTAGAGAACCTGAGGAAACTAGCTTTATGTTATGCACACAATTTGAAATGAATATGAAAAGAAAGTGCAATTAGACTATATAAATATTAAGGTATATGTGAGGCTATAAAGTGTGTGTGTCTTAGATTCCAATTTGTATGAAAGTGCAGGTGTGTGTATAAAGCTCTGACCTGAGTCTATGTTTATAAGGATGTCAGGTACTCCTCCTGTGTGGTCGTGGTGCCAGTGTGTGACAAGGATCTCTTGGATGTAGGACTCACTCTGGCACAGAGCTTGCTTCAGATTAGAGATGTACTCAGGAACAGAAGGTTCCCCACTGTCTATTAACACACGCCTCACACACCCCCATACAGCAGACAGACAATCACACAGAACCACATGCACAACATATGGAAAAAAATAACAATAAACATTTAGTATCTATCAAAATTTAAAAAATAAAAAAACCTCACAAAGTAATGATTCTGCACCACTGAACAAATGGACCAAAACTGTTTGTTCATAAGATGTGTTCACACTCTTCACATCCTTCTCACATTATCCATTTGCAATAATTGCCTTCTACTGTGCCCAGGACTTCCAGCAGTGCAAGATCAGAACACTATATAGACATACTGGTTTTGCTAATTTGTTAGTTTTCCTATCTTTTAAACCAGGGGTGTCCAAGCTTATCCTCACAGGGCCGGTGTTAGTCAGTTGAGCTTGGCTTTCAATAGACTCGTGTGTGTGGCTCCTGCTTGGTTGGAATGAAAACCTGCACAAACACTGGCCCCTTTCTGGATAAGATTGGACACCCTTGTTTTAAACTATAAATGCATTTGAGCAGCTGTAGTATTTGCATACTACTTTCAGTGCAAAAGGTTCTAAGGGGGCAGACAGGGGCCAATAAAGACTATATCATTTATATTTGTAATATCTGATTCTCAGGTGTATTACATTACCCTCAACTGGGGCTGTTTTAAGCTGTGTGCAGGACCCTGGGCTGTACTTTTCTTCTGGGGCCCAAGCTGAGGGAATGTGGCTTGTGTGCGCATTTATTTTAAACATACAAATAAGATACAGAACCAAACATAACCCGTGACATAACATTACTGAATAACAAAATAATAAATGAAGCATTCCTTTAATAATTACAAACTTGTGTTTACTATACAGGTGCATCTCAATAAATTAGAATGTCGTGGAAAAGTTCATTTATTTCAGTAATTCAACTCAAATTGTGAAACTCGTGTATTAAATAAATTCAATGCACACAGACTGAAGTAGTTTAAGTCTTTGGTTCTTTTAATTGTGATGATTTTGGCTCACATTTAACAAAAACCCACCAATTCACTATCTCACCAAATTAGAATATGGTGACATGCCAATCAGCTAATCAACTCAAAACACCTGCAAAGGTTTCCTGAGCCTTCAAAATGGTCTCTCAGTTTGGTTCACTAGGTAAGCCACAAACATTCATTGCCAAAGAAGCTGGCTGTTCACAGAGTGCTGTATCCAAGCATGTTAACAGAAAGTTGAGTGGAAGGAAAAAGTGTGGAAGAAGAAGATGCACAACCAACCGAGAGAACCGCAGCCTTATGAGGATTGTCAAGCAAAATCGATTCAAGAATTTGAGTGAACTTCACAAGGAATGGACTGAGTCTGGGGTCAAGGCATCAAGAGCCACCACACACAGACGTGTCAAGGAATTTGGCTACAGTTGTCGTATTCCTCTTGTTAAGCCACTCCTGAACCACAGACAACGTCAGAGGTGTCTTACCTGGGCTAAGGAGAAGAAGAACTGGACTGTTGCCCAGTGGTCCAAAGTCCTCTTTTCAGATGAGAGCAAGTTTTGTATTTCATTTGGAAACCAAGGTCCTAGAGTCTGGAGGAAGGGTGGAGAAGCTCATAGCCCAAGTTGCTTGAAGTCCAGTGTTCAGTTTCCACAGTCTGTGATGATTTGGGGTGCAATGTCATCTGCTGGTGTTGGTCCATTGTGTTTTTTGAAAACCAAAGTCACTGCATCCATTTACCAAGAAATATTGGAGCACTTCATGCTTCCTTCTGCTGACCAGCTTTTTGAAGATGCTGATTTCATTTTCCAGCAGGATTTGGCACCTGCCCACACTGCCAAAAGCACCAAAAGTTGGTTAAATGACCATGGTGTTGGTGTGCTTGACTGGCCAGCAAACTCACCAGACGTGAACCCCATAGAGAATCTATGGGGTATTGTCAAGAGGAAAATGAGAAACAAGAGACCAAAAAATGCAGATGAGCTGAAGGCCACTGTCAAAGAAACCTGGGCTTCCATACCACCTCAGCAGTGCCACAAACTGATCACCTCCATGCCACGCCGAATTGAGGCAGTAATTAAAGCAAAAGGAGCCCCTACCAAGTATTGAGTACATGTACAGTAAATGAACATACTTTCCAGAAGGCCAACAATTCACTAAAAATATTTTTTTATTGGTCTTATGAAGTATTCTAATTTGTTGAGATAGTGAATTGGTGGGTTTTTGTTAAATGTGAGCCAAAATCATCACAATTAAAAGAACCAAAGACTTAAACTACTTCAGTCTGTGTGCATTGAATTTATTTAATACACGAGTTTCACAATTTGAGTTGAATTACTGAAATAAATGAACTTTTCCACGACATTCTAATTTATTGAGATGCACCTGTATACATTTGACTGCCTAAAATCAATGTGAACTGCTTTCCTGTAAAATGATCCTCAATAATTCCGAAATTTGCATTTTTATTTATTGTGGACTGATTATTAAATATGGTCAATCCCAAACCTCAGGTTTTACCTCTAATTTTGTATTGGTATCATTTTACATTTCACTAGTACCTTTTCCCAGTCCCCACCAAGTACGTGTTGGTTCCCTGTAATGTCATCGGTCCGGGATTACAGCCCAGCACGCGCAGAACTCTGCGGGAAAGCTGCTCGATGCGAGGAATCATAGTGGACATTTTCTACGGTGTTAAAGTACCTAGTTACACGGTTTGAAGTCTTATTCTACTAGTGCTGCAGGAACGAGTCCTTAAACCCGGAAATGAGCTAGCATTTTGCACTTCCGGTTCGTCGTCCCGTGGCGTACTGCAGCGAATCTCGTCTCTTACGTTAGAAAGTCCGATTCATTTCCGCGAACCGGTTCTTTCGGACGGTGTGTTTCAACGAACCGGTTCAATAAACCGATTCATCGGCTCCTTTACGTCATCCGGCGTCACTCCGTATTTCTTTTCTAACAACTCAGTGTCATGTTATATCAATTAAACCTTCTAATAAAGTCATTTGTATGAACGCATATTGAAACAATCATGTAAAGTCATTTGTGTGAACGCATATTGCTGATTATTGCCTTTCATTCATTTAAGTTAATGGTGTTTGTGGTCACAGTTTCATTCTCTGATCCTTCATGTCATAAACGACTGACCAATACTGAGTAAGTTTCCTACATTAAAGTTTTGCACCTGCAGCACACATTACAGACACTGATGCACAAACACGGATGTGTTCTACATGTCTAAAGTATATAGACAGAATAAACTA
Organism: Cranoglanis bouderius; assembly: GCA_023630585.1. NCBI lineage: Eukaryota > Metazoa > Chordata > Actinopteri > Siluriformes > Cranoglanididae > Cranoglanis > Cranoglanis bouderius. The sequence continues at coordinate 1,833,502 of CM042545.1, forward strand.
GTCTTATAAACGCCATGATTTAGCTTAACAACTTAAATTATAATCTGCATGCACAATAAACTATAGTAAAAATTCATTTATATCTCTCGATAGAAAGGTTTTTCCATGTTTTAATAAAAATGTATTTAATAAAACTAATCATAAGTATATTTCCAGTACGTTTTGTTTGTTATTAAAGAAACATTTCACATCAGGCTCGTTCAAGTCTTCGGTTGTACACACGCATGTGCATTGTGTCAGCAACTCAGTCGTCAGGATCCTTGGTAATCCTTGACAAACTTCGACAGTTAGTTGAACCGGCTCATACATTTGTTGTTGAGTCGGATACGACCGACTTTCAACTCTGACTGTAGGTTTGACTCATTCGTCTTGAACCGGTTCATTGGTTCAGTCACTGGACTAGTAAGCAAGTAAGAGCCACCTATATAGAGTAAGACATCCAAACTGTGATTCCAATGTTAACTCGGTCTTACTCCGACTGCCTGCATTGAGTATCATCAAGTTGAAATGATAACTTTAACCTAAATATTCAGACATTGCAGACATGTGTATTTATATTTTGGTCTGATTTACATCTGATTGAATCATATGCACATTATCTTTACAATGTAAAGGAGTAAATGTAAGTGAAACAAGGTCAGTGAAGCAAAGCAAGGCAACCTTCCAGAAGATGACCTCAAGAAAGTGAAGCAACATTTGGATCCACTTTGAAGAAGTAGGACCAAGCAAAGCAAAATGCAAAATGTGCAATAATTTATTTTCAGGCTCAGGAGGATCCATGAAATTTGAGATGGCATCTACAAACAAAACACCCAACTGTCCTGCTTACACAAGTAAGGCAACCCAATCCAGATGACTCAGCAGCACTCCCAGGTAGTGGTGACACTGCTGAGACTGCAGCCTCAGTTCACCCTGCCGCTTCAGTTCAACCTACAGTGCCCTCCACTAATATTGGCACTCTTGGTAAATATGAGTAAAGAAGGCTGTGAAAAATTGCCTTTATTGTTTAACCTTTTGATCTTTTGTTAAAAAAATTCACAAAAATACTCTGCTCTCATGGATATCAAACAATTGCAAACACAACACAGGTTTATCAAAAAAAAAATCTTTGTTAAATATAGGTGTGCAACAATTATTGGCACCCTTTTAGTGCTACCTCCCTTCGCCAAGATAACAGCTCTTGTCCTATAATGCCTGATGAGGTTGAAGGATGCATGACAAGGGATCTGAGACCATACAGAATCCATACAGAATCTCTCCAGATCCTTCAAATTTCGAGATCCACGCTGGTGGACTCTCCTCTTCAGTTCACCCCACAGGTTTTCTATGGGTTTCAAGTCAGGGGACTGGGATGGTCAGGGCAGGACCTTGATTTTGTTGTCAGTAAACCATTTTTGTGTTGATTTTGATGTATGTTTTGGATCATTGTCCTGCTGGAAGATCCAACCACGGCCCATTTGAACCTTTCTGGCAGAGTCAGGTTTTCATTTAATATCTGTTAATATTTGATAGAGTCAAAACGTTAAAGAGCCACCACCTTATTTAATCGTGGGCATGAGGTACTTTTCCACATGGCTACCTCTCTGTGTGTGCCAAAACCACCTCTGTTGTTTATTGCCAAGAAGCCCTATTTTGGTTTCATCTGACCATAGAACCCGATCCCAGTAGTTCCAGCAATGTCTGGCAAACTGAAGACTCTCGAGTTTGTTTTTGGAAGAGAGTAGAGGCTTTTTTCTTGAAACCCTTCCAAACAACTTGTGGTGATGTAGGTGACTTCTGATTGTAGTTTTGGAGACTTTCTGACCCCAAGACGCAACTAACAGCTGCAATTCTCCAGCTGTGATCCTTGGAGATTTTTTGGCCACTCGAACCATCCTCTTTACAGTGCATTGAAACCATATAGACACACGTCCTCTTCCAGGTTGATTCATAACATTTCCAGTTGACCGGAACTTCAAAAGACATTTTTGAATGAATCTGAATTTTGAATTTGAATTTTGAGACATTTTTGAATGCCTCAAAGTGACTGTTCATTGCTTTGACCTTTTGATTGTGACACGGAGTCGGTGTTAGCATTCATCACTATTTAGTAGGGATGGGGAAATGAAGCCTCATGACAGCGGTGTTTCTGGATGATGTTCACATGTGTGTTCTTCTTTGCATGATAGAGATTTAACCTGCATTTGCTGCATTTGTTCCTCCAGCTGTTTCTTTTTAGTAACACTTACTTTTCCAGCCTTTTGTTGCCCCCATCCCAGCTTTTTTGAGACATGTTGTGGCCATCAAATTCAAAATTACCTTATTTTTTTCTTAAAACAGTACATTTCCTCAGTTTAAACATTTGATATGTTTTCTATCTGCCATTTTGAATAACATATGGGTTTATGAGATTCGCAAATCATTGCATTCTGTTTTTATTTACATTGTATACAGCTTTCCAACTTTTTTGTTTTTGGAATTGGGGATGTATTTGAAAGTATTGGGACCACACTAATATAATCTTAACATCTTAATAAACCTATTGTTACAGTTGTAACTATTGTCAGAGCCGTGCAGTTATAGAAAATTTTGATTTGATAATATAACCTGATTTGATATGATAATTTGGTATGATAAATTTTAGACGTCAACGAGGATGCCCACGGAACACATGGAGACGGATGTTTATCCAAGACACTGAACACCACATGGGATGAAGCTGAGCAACTCGCTCAAGACAACGGAGAGCACTTGCTGCCCGATATGCTACCTAGCATGGGAGGCTCTAACTCTAAGTAAGTGATATGATAATTTAACCACAATGGTATAAATCATTGTAATCACTAAAAATATTTGACTATCATTCAGGATGTGATGTCATAGAGCACAACTTGTGTGTCCTGCTTAAAATTCCATCACCCCCAATATAAATCTCCTTTCCCTGTCCCTGCATATATCATAGGGACATATTCAACCAGTCAAACAGCCAATAAAATTGCACTAGACTGCAAAGTTGAAAGACCACTCAGATCCCAACAACAGAGGCACTATGTGGTAGCCATGCTCCTAAAGTTGCCTTCACCTGTAAAGGTTATGTTGTTTGTTACAACAAAAGGGTTGTAACAGGTGAAGCAATCAACCAGGAAGCACCAGCAGTGGAGCGCCACACACATACACACACACACACACACACACACACACACACACACACACACACATACACAAACAGGCTCCAACCCGGACCATGACAGTACCCCCCTCTCAATGGGAGCCTCCTGGCGACCTGCCAGGCTTGTCCGGGTGGGCCTGGTGGAATTCTCGGATGAGAGAGGGGTCCAGGATAAAGGACCATGGTACCCAGGTCCGCTCTTCTGGTCTGTAGCCCTCCCAGTCCACCAGATATTGCAGGCCCTGTCCCCTACAGTGCACATCCAGCAGTCTCCTGCTGGTGTAGGCTGGGTGATCATCTATGACCTGGGTGGGTGGAAGGGGGTTGGATTGAGGGCTCAGGGGGCTGACATGAACAGGTTTGAGCTGGGAGACATGAAAGGTGGGATGGATGTGCAGGGACCTGGGGAGTTTGAGTTTAACGGCAGTGGGATTAATAATGCTTTCAATGCTGAAAGGGCCCAGATAATGGGGGGAGAGTTTCTTAGCCTCAGTCTTGAGTAGGATGTCTTTGGCAGCAAGCCACACCTTTTGGCCCGGCTGGTAGTTGGGAGCTGGAACCCGACGACGGTCAGCCAGGCGGAGGTTGTGCTCAGTGGAGCAGAGTAGGGTGGAGCGGGCCTCTCTCCATACCTGACAACGACAGAGGTGAGTCTGCATGGAGGGAACAGCAATGTCACCTTCCTGGACTGGGAAAAAGGGAGGCTGATAGCCCAGGGAGACCTCGAAAGGGGACATGCCAGTGGCGGTGCTAGTTAGGGAGTTGTGGGTGTACTCGCAGTGACACACCGCAGCGCTGCTTCCAGTTCCTGGTTGGCCCGCCTGGCCATTGGTCTGTGGGTGAAATCTGGAGGACAAACTGACTGTGGCCCCAAGAGCATTACAGAATGCCCTCCAGACTTGGGAAATGAACTGAGGTCCACGGTCAGAGACAATGCCCTGTCGTATGCCATGCAGCGAAAAGACGTGGCTGATGAGGAGGTCTGCGGTTTCTCGGGTGGTAGGGAGCTTGAGAAGGGCCACAAGGGTGTCACAAGGGTGTCTTGCTTTCAAGAACCGGTCTATTATGGTGAGGATGATGGTGTTACCTTGGGAAGGGGGTAGACCGGTGTCGAAGTCCATGGCAATGTGTGACCAGGGGCGACCAGGAATAGGCAGGGGTTGTAGTAAGCCGGCATGCAGGCGGTGTAGGGCCTTATTACGGACGTATACGGAGCAGGCAGTCACAAAAGCTCATGTGTCAGCATCCATCGTAGGCCAGTAGAAGTGCCGTTTCAACAAGCCTAGGGTGCGACTGGAGCCGGGATAACCAGGAAGGTCAATGGCGCAGTCATACGGGTGGTGAGGTGGTAACGAGAGGGCCCAGTCCTTGCTAAAGACCTCTCCCAGGTCATGATACTCGGGAGTCACAGATGAGAGGTCTTGAGGGCTTAGGGTAGGAGGTGCTTTAGTGAACACAATGAGTGGAAGGGTGGATTTCAGACATGAGGAGTGGCATAAGGGGCTCTAGTTGACAACCCTCCCGGCTGACCAGTCTATTTGGGGGTTGGGTGTTTAGTTAAGAATCCCCCTCCAGCACATTAACCATCACAGGGGGATCCAGAGGTTCCACGGGGAGGCCAGACTGGAATGCTAACTCCAGACCCAGAAAACTGTCCTCTGCACCAGAGTCAATCAGGGCAAATTGGGGGATGGAGATTAGGTTGTGGTGCAGGGTGGCTGGAGTTTGGAGCCGGGACAGAGAGATCTGAGATGTTTGGCTTGCCAGTAACTCCTTTTCTACTGGTGAGCCCTCTTTTTGGATGAAGAGGACAGGTGGAGATGAAGTGGCCTGATTGACCACAGTAGATACACTGTCATCAGTGTATCAAGAGATACAATAGGGAAATCAGTGTATCAAGAGAGGAAATCAGTGTATCAAGAGAGTCCGACTCGTTATTCATGCCCAGCTCATCCTTCAACTGCTCTCTGAGCCCATTCAGGAACACTCCCTGGAGTGCCTCCTTGTCCCACCCAGACTCGGTGGCCAGGTCACGGAACTCCACCAAATACACTGTGAGGCGCCTGGTGGAGGAAAAGCAGGCGCTTGGTGGCCTCCTTCCCTTGGACGGGGTGGTTGAAAACCTTCCAAAGCTCAGCAGTGAAGGAGGAGATGCAGGACCACAGAGCTGACCACCTATCCAAAATGGCAGTGGTGCAGGCTAGGGTATCTCCCCTTATAAGCCCCATGATGTAGGCCACCTTGGCTTCTTCTGTGGCATAGGTAAGGGGACGCTGGGCAAGCAAGAGGGAACACTGGAGTGGGAAGGACTAGGACCTCCCTAGGTAGCCCACTTAGGGTTCTGAGTCTGTGGGTTGTGTCCTAATGTGTTTCAGTTGTTGTGTGTTAACCACCATGATTACTGTGTGCATTTAAACCCCTTGTGTTTCCATATTCAGACGTGAAGTATTTGCTCAGTTTCCTTAGTGTTCTGTCAATACCAAGCCTGTGAGCTTGTTTCTCGTTACCTGGTTGTTGATCCCGTGTCCGTCATGTTATTGATTCCTGTCTCGCCTAGTTCATGCCTGTTTGTAGATCGCCTGACCCACACCTGTTTTCGACCACGATATCTGCCTTATGCTTTGGAGTTGTATGCCGGTGTTCCTAATATACTGACTAGTGTTCCTAATAAACTGACCTTAACTGCACTTGCATCCGCCTTGCCCCTATAATTACATCATCTCATCTGAAACTGAACTGAAATATTCAGTGTTTATAGTTATGCATTTTTTAAATACCCATATATTTCCATTGAGTTATAGTTTGATTTTGTTATTATTATTATTATTATTATTATTATTATTATTATTATTATTATTATTATTGTTGTTGTTGTTGTTGTTGTTGTTGTTGTTATCTGCCTTTATATCAGAATTACTGATGAATGATGAAAATACAACTTTTGGTGCATGTCAACTTGTTTAAAGATTAGGGCCAGCATCAGCTAAGAGTGGCAACATAGACAGTAATTTAAGCAGTTAGCTATGAGAAGGCACTATACTGTAATAAAGGTTTTTTTTTTTTTTTTTTTAAACAATGTAGAAAAAATAAGCTTTGTGAGGAATAGTGTTAATTTAGTTAATTTTAGTCCTGTGTCAAATGTCCTTGATAGTTTTTATCAAATTTATTCAGCCCTATCCTGTTTTTTTAGTCAAGTTTTAGTTTACTAAAAGGCTGGGAAACTTTACCAAAAGTCTTATCTTAGTCTAGGGGGGTGATCCTTTTCCAACTCAGTGATTCTGCATGCATGTCTCCTCCAAACAATATGTTTCTTGAGTATCAAGACAGGCACATGAAAGGTTAATGAACAACATTCATGAGTTATGTGTGGCACAAAACAAACAGTTCATTCATCCTTATCTTCCATATCATGACTCTCTGCCCTCTCACTCCTAGATTTTTTTACCAGGTAGTCCAAAGTAATTTAATATAGCTTTTTTCATCCTGACCAACTGACTGTTCAAACTCTGTGACAGCTTGTATTTTTGTATTTTTTATCTAAGTTTTATTTTTTAAACTACATTTTAGTCTCGTCTTTTTTCGTCAGCAATATTGAATGTTGATATATTCACAATTTTTGCCTGTTGTGCAAGCTCGCATTCCATCCTTTTGGGAGAAATCGCGTGGAAATCATTGGTGGTCATGAGTTTGCGGCTTGCATAATGTGAGAGGTATTACAAGCAGAGCCGAGCTGCTCACGAGCAGTTTATGAACTTCCGAACATTTTTAAACATGTCGAAAAAATTCGGACGCTGTCAATTTGAATTTGTGTGGTGTGTGGTCTGCTTCATTCTGATCAAGCTCATTTCACTAGGTTTTTATGTTTTATATTACACGTTTAGCACAATTTGTTTTTGGGAAGAAGAAACAGAAAAAGAAGTAGAACAAAAACACCAAGAAAAGCAAGTGTTCCAAGAACTCCAAGCACAAAGAAGGACACAGAAAATGTATTACTACTGCACATACAATTAAACTTTATTCACACGACTTTGCATTTCATTTGTTGAGAGAGCAAAATAGATTATAATATAATTCTGGTTGTAGATACAATAATCAGAATCAAAGTAAAGAGGTGTAATAACTACTGTAGCAGAACAGGGTAGTGTACATATTTTACTAGCCAAACCTCTGCCCTATATACCATCACAGCACATTACACATTTTAATTATATCAAGTAAACCCTAAGACCAGCGAGTGTAAGGAAAAAAAAAATCAGTATCCACAGTTTGCTCCTACACACGTTGGTCATTTTAGCAGGTACACTTACTTATAAGTGTACTTAGTAGTCCATACAGGAATTCAGGAGTTTTTTTTGTGATTATTGTGGCCAAAAATGCTTGATTTTGATGCAAATTTTTTCAAATTTTGCGATGCAATTTGCAGAGTTTTTTGTGCTTTTTTTTTGTGGAAAACTACTTGAATTGGTGAAATTGCAATTGCACAGTCTTTCACAGTGATGTTTGTTGGTAAATGAGAACTTTTAGCTATTATCATGTTCGACGCACATGAATCGAAGAGGGCTTTGGCTGTATGCACGTTGTGATGATGTCACATGATCCATCTTGGCCCAAATCCTCGGAAAAGTTGTGGTAATTTTGAAAATTCTCTTACGAATATTGAGGTGTTTCCTTAATTTTACGTAAATTTCTGCGATCGCAAAATCACAAATTCCTGGAGAGACTGACATAGGTCTATTGATTGTAGGCCATCTGTTGCTATGCACACTGTAAGCTTCGCTCAACCAATGCATCGGTTCCGCCGTAGGACCACCACTGACCAGATATTATTAGGGTGGTGTACTGTTCTTAGCCCAGCAGTGATTGGTAGGGGCATGTTAATGTGTGTAGGACTGGTACAAGCAGCACTGCTACACCTAATATACATGTACTAGTACCATATATAGACCATTCTTAGTGGCAGTACATAAACTGGACACTAGTTACTATGAACCTGTGGTTCTTTGAACCCGCCATAACTGCCAGTGGCAGTGAGAATCACCTTTATACCTTATACAGGTACAGTGGTGCTTGAAAGTTTGTGAACCCTTTAGAATTTTCTACATTTCTGCATGAATATGATCTAAAACATCAGATTTTCACACAAGTTCTAAAAGTAGGTAAAGAGAACCCAATTAAACAAATTAGACAAAAATATTATTTCTATTTTGGCCTCATCCATCCACAACACATTTTTCCATTAGACTTCTGGCTTGTACACATGATCTTTGGCAAACGGCAGATGGGCAACTATGTTCTTTTTATAGAGCAGTGGCTTTCTCCTTGCAACCCTGCCATGCACACCATTGTTGTTCAGTCTTCTCCTGATGGTGGACTCATAAACATTAATATTAGCCAATGTGAGAGAGGCCTTTAGTTGCTTACAAGTTACCCTGGGTTCCTTTGTGACCTCACAGACTATTACAGGTCTTGCTCTTGGAGTGATCTTTGTTGGTCAACCACTCCTGAGGAAGGTAACAATGGTCTTGACTTTCCTCTATTTGTACACAATCTGTCTGAATGTGGATTGGTGGAGATGTTTTTTGTTTTTTTTTAACCTTTTCCATACTGATGAGCATCAGCTATTCTTTTTCTGGGGTCCTCAGAAATCTCATTTGTTTGTGCCATGTATTGTGAAGATCAGACTTTGGTAGATCCCTGTTCTTTAAATAAAACAGGGTGCTCACTCACACCTGATTTCCATCCCACTGATTGAAAACACCAGACTCTAATTTCATCTTCAAATTAACTGCTAATCCTAGACGTTCACATACTTTTGCCATTTGCAGATATGTAATATTGGATCAATAAATTAATGACCAAGTATAATATTTTTGTCTCCTTTGTTTAATTGGGATCTCTTTGTCTACTTTTAGGACTTGATCTAATGGTCTGACTTAGGATATGATGATGTTTTAGGTTATATTTATGCAGAGATATAGAAAATTCAAGCACAACTGTATATATGCCAAGACCTTGCAACAAAGTAGTAAAGTAAAAAAAAAAAAAAAACATGCAGTATTTGAAATAAATGCCACTGTTATTCAGTTATTTTGCCCTGGAACCTTCTCTAAGAGTTTGTGTTGGTCAAAGCTGGTTCCAAATGACAAGGAACCCTGGTGGTTATCCGGTGTTCATAGAATCAGCCACTCCACAGGCCCTGTTGATGATGTCCACCACTCAATGGTTAAATATACAGTACTGTGCAAATGTTTTAAGCACATCCAAAGAAATGCTCTAGAGTAACGAAGCCTTCAAAATAATGAAATTAAATGTTTCTGCATTTAAAAAAAAAATACTGTAAAGAGCAGTAAACCGTAGTAAATGAAACAATATTTCAATAAGTCAATATTTGGTGTGACAAAAAAATAAAAATTTCCATAAAAATAATAGTGTCTGGTACAATTAGTCCAGTTTTATAAGGAAATGAGCTGGTAAGTTTTATTGAGCATCTTGCAGAACCAGCCACAGTTCTTCTGGACACTTTGACTTTCGCACTCACTTCTTATTTTTGCAGTGAAACCCAGCAGCCTTCATTGTGTTTACTGTCTGAAAAGTGTCTCTTACGTAATACGCCAATACAAACATTTTTCTGTAACATTTAATTTTGTGCTAGAAAACTAATGTTTGGGAATCTAAAATGTTTTTTGTACCGACTTGATAATATAGAAGTCATAAAATAAAAAAATCTATAATAGAGTTTGTACTAAAACAAATAGGGTACCTAAAACTTTTGCACAGTACTGTATATGTAGGTTAAAACCTAAAGCTATATGAATATATTCAAACATATAATATTTTTAGTAATATGGTCTGAGGATCAGATGGCTGCTGTTCAGTCTAAATAGTACTGTAGGGTCTGTACTGGGGACCACAAAGTTGATTGATTGATATGACTTTGAGCAGAAAACCCGGGTTTAGCCCCAATGTCACCCCAGAGTTATGTGGCCACATAATATCTTTGCTGAAGTGGTCCATAGCAAAAAGTTTTTAATTTTCAATTTGGCACTTTGCATTGGATTGTAAAGAGGGTCCTTAACGGCCTCCAGCACTGCTCTACACTGCCTCTTCTTCACCTCCTCTAGTTTACAAAGAGTACCACACTGTGTTCTCAGTAGGGTGAATGTGTCCCGAATGGCCTGCTCGTTGCAGGCAGGTTGCAGAGAATCAAAATATGGCAGTATCCTGAAGCCTCAGGGGAGATGGGGCTGCCTGTATACATCTCAAAAATGGAAATGGCTCCAGATCTGGTATGCATGAGTTATAATCCAGCTAACTTATTAAGCTTAGGAGGAAACCAGTATGGTAAGGGAGAACCTCTCACCTATTCACAGACTAGGTGACAATCCATATGAAATGCATGGAGGCAATGGCGCAGAGAGAGAACCCAACCCAGTAGGGAGAATGTGAGTGCCGCTACTGAGCAAAACTATAGAGCACCTTTTGAAGTTACCTGTACCAACTATAGCTAGTGAGCTGCTAAGGACATTTATTGCAAATACTGAATTACAGGACACTTTGTGCTTTGTTGGAATGTCTTGGCAGTTTTGCATATGTACAAAAGAAGGTATGCAGGTCATTCTTAATGCCTCTGATGGATAGGAGTAGTGAAATAGAACGGTCTTTGCAGACCTTGATACTGAATTTCTTCCTTTAAAACAGAGGTACATTTACCAGTATTTGGGCCTTTACCAAGTTCATCTTCAAGAGCACTTTCCATAGCTGCATATTATATTATGAACAATCAACTTTTTATTACTATTGCTATTGTAGCATAATTTTAGATGCAGATGTATTAAATGCCCTTTACAGCATTGGAAACAAGCTATTGGCAGCTTTTCACAATATTACATTTGACAATGATTAAACATGGGCCACTAGCAACCAGAGATTTAAGAGTGGCCAAAAATGAAATTCACATTTATATGTGGGTAAAAATCTAAAGCTATATGATTAATATATCCAAACATATACCATCTTTTTAATATCAGTAGAATGTCTGCACTGCAAGGCCAGAACACACAAAAAAATTGGGAAAAAGGCTCTAAATGAGAGTTCTAAGCATATATACACTATCCAGATAGAGAGAATGGGGCAAAGAATAATGAAGAAATTAAGAAGGAGAGGAAAAGGGGATGCCTCTTGCTGCTTGATTTCTCAAGGAAGGGATTTGAGGATAGCGTTCACCTCTTCTGCTACTGCAGTCAATGCAAATTCAAACTGCTCCTGAAGAAGAAAAGAGTGGTTAGAATGACTATATATATGATTTTGTATGTATGCCTGTGCCTGCATGTGTACCTTGGTTTGAACCATGGCAGGTCTCTGATCTCTCAGGTGTTCCAGTGTAGCAGCAATATCAATCTCTTTAGCACCTACAAAGAAACAGAGAGATGAAATGCACATCAATATACACCACACTTCAATATATAGGAGCTGACTGTAATGTGCTGCTGTATTCTAGTTTAACAGACCAGTTTTTGCACTGATATGGTCTCACACACACACACACACACACACACTTTTTACAGTTGCAATCAAAATTATTCAACCCCCATTGCAAATCAGGTTTATTGTCAAAATTTAAAGACTTTCAGCTGTTTGCAATGAACAAATCAAACAAAAGCAATTGAAATAGTTCAACACAACGAATGCTTCAAGTGGTTTCCACAAATTCAACTGAAAATGCAACTTATAATGACTTCTCCAGTCTCGAAATTATTCAACCCCCTGAACAGAATCCCTCACAACAGCACAAATATGCAAAACCGGTGTTGTCTCAAGCACACTTGATGCAACTAATCAAGGGCTTCATTAGTTGCACCAGGCTTGCTTGAGCTGGAACACATGAAATACCTGAACTGGCTAGGGGCAGAAAATACATGAAATACCTGGATGGGGCAGAAACAGATTTCTGAGAAGGCAGGTTGTGAATAACCCTCCAGTGACTGCAAAAGACCTGCAGCAAGACTTGGTGGCAACAGGCACTGAGGTTTCAGTGAGCACAGTATGGTGCATACTAAACGCAGGTTTCCATGCCAGAACTCCAAGACGTACACCACTACTGACCCAAAAGCACAAGAAAAGTCATCTCAAAATCATATAAATAAACCACAGAAATTTTGGGATTCTGTTCTGTGGAGCGATGAAACAAAACTGGAACTTTTCGGCATGATGGATCAGCAGTATGTCTGGAGAAAGAAGAATGAAGAAAGAACACTCTGTCCACAGTCAAGCATGGTGCTGGCTCGGTGATGCTCTGGGGCTGCTTTGCATCCTCTGACATTGGAAACCAGCAGTGTGTGGAAGGCAAGATGGATTCATTGAAGTATCAGGAAATCCTAGGAGAAAACGTCATGCTGTCTGTGAGGAAGCTGAAGCTTGGGCGTCATTGGCCCTTCCAACAGGACAATGATCCCAAGCATACCTCAAATTCCACCAAGACTTGGTTGCAGAAGAAGTCCTGGAAGATTCTACAGGGCCATCACAGTCACCTGACTTGAACCCCATAGAAAATCTCTGGTGGGATTTGAAGAAGGTGGTTTCAGCACACAAACCCAAGAATATTACTGAACTGGAGGCCATTGCTCATGAGGAATGGGCTAAGATTCCTCAGGAACGCTGCCAGAAGCTGGTGTCTGGCTATGCATCTCGTTTGCAGCAGGTCATAACAGCAAAAGGGTCTCTACTAAGTACTAAAGATGCTTGCCATGAAAGATTTGAATAATTTTGAAACTGGAGAAGTCATTATAAGTTGCATTTTCAGTTGAATTTGTGGAAAACACTTGAAACATTTGTTGTGCTGAACAATTTCAATTGCTTTTGTTTGATTTGTTCATTGCAAACAGCTGAAAGTCTGTAAATTTTCAAAATAAACTTGATTTGCAATGGGGGTTGAATAATTTTGATTGCAGCTGTATGTCTATCTCAAAGAAGACAACCCTGCCATTAATAAACAAAAAAGCGCTTACCACAATTCTGAGAACACATATGAAAACAATAGATGTACAACAGCTATTTTTGAATAGGATCCTTCGTAAAAAATAAAAAAAAAGAAAGAAAAGTTTTAAGACTGTTGTGGGGAGAGACATATCTCCCACATCATTGTGGAGAGAGACATTACCACCTTGTCTTCTGTACCACTGCATGGTAGAGAGACTGCCATCTATCCTGCCAGATATTATGTAAGGAAAGCCCTACACAAGACATCACACGTCTCCCAAAACTTTATACCATCAATTCCATCTACAGTACTGTGCAAAGGTTTTAGGCACATGCAAAGAAATGCTGTAGAGCAAAGATGTCTTCAAAATAATGAAATTAAATGTTTCTACATAAAAAAAAAATACAGTAAAGAGCAGTAAGCAGTAGTAAATGAAACAAAGTCAATATTTGGTGTGACAAAAAAATTAAAATAAAAATAAAAATAGTAGTCTCCGGTACAATTTGTGCAGTTTTATAAAGAAATGAGCTGGTAAGTTTTATTGAGCATCTTGCAGAACCAGACACAGTTCTTCTGGACACTTTGACTTTCACACTCGCTTCTTATTTTTGCAGTGAAACCCAGCAGCCTTCATTGTGTTTACTGTCTGAAAAGTGTCTCTTATGTAATATGCTGCTTTCTTTAATGACATACATTTTTCTGTAACATTTAATTTTGTGCTAGAAAACTAATGTTTGGGAATCTAAAATGTTGATAATGTAGAAGTAATAAAATAAAAAATCTATAACAAAGTTTGTACTAAAAAAAAATAGGGTGCCTAAAACTTTTGCACAATACCGTACATCCTTTGCTGCTTTCACTGACGGGTTCTATCTGTTTTTCTCTTTAAATTCCTTCTTTTAATAATGTAATAATTATGTCTGAGCATTCATTTAACCTATTTCCTAAGAGTGACAGTGATCAAGGAAGAAATTTGTAATACAAGTTTGGCTATAATGCTCTGCTAGACATATTTAAATGTATCTCTGACAAATGTATCTCTGTATCTCTGACAGGCAATTATAAAGGTTAAAAAACAGGAAATTGCATACAGCGGCATAGGCTTCAGGAATGCACCCTTATACATCCTGTCTGGAAGGTTTAATTTGTGTGCATATCATGTGTTGTTTTAAGTGCTTCACCAGTAGCACATCTTCTGGTTTTTATGTTTACATAATGTACTGTACACTGTTTATTGCTTGTCAAATATAGTCCAGTCAATTGAATTTGTCAGTCTACTGTATGTTTGCCATACTGTATATATTGTGTAGACCTATTTTGCATTATAGTTTTACTGAGGTCCTGGTGCACCATTCTCTAAAGAATTTGAACAGCAAAAATAAATCCTTAAAATTCAAGATAGTTGTGAAACGTTTATCTGTCTGTCTAACTGGGGTCATTGTTAATTGAGGGCAGAAAAGGCGTCAATTTTGAATAAAAATTACAAAAGATACTATTATTTATAAATAACTTCATTTTAATGAAGGTTGTCAATGATTCTAGTGTTGATAGTGGTTCATTCTGTACAGTAAAATGTGCCTTGTATTATGGAATGGAATCTGTATATTGCTTTCACTATTAACTAAGCTCCTAACAATACAAACCCTAAAGAGAAAAATATTTATTACAAATATTGACATAAAAGATTGCACTGACATTAGTCTATTTTTCAGTGTTTCTTAGATTCTTAGTTTGACTTATGAAAGACCTAAAAGGCATTGTTTCAACAACATGTACTGCTATACAATCTGCATTTGAAAAAAAAAATTTGAAAAAAGTTGTGGAAAGGTGAACTGAAAGGTGCTTTATTAGCATTTGGACTTGGGTTTAAGTGCAGCTGGTGTAATATGATGTATAATAATAATATGTAATATGGTGTAAATTTTCCCTTACGATAAAGTAATCAGTGCTGAAATGATTGGGTTGCATTTGTATTCAACTCCACAGCAAAGGTTCAGGATTGGAAATGTTTTTACAAGGAATATCGTGCTTATAAATGTATTTATGTTATATTGAAGAAATGCATGTGTGTTAGAGCAGAGATTTTTATAGAGGTCAGAAAGTTCATATACACCTACCTTTAGCCATCTTATTCAGAACCATATCAATCAGTATGTATGTCCCAGTCCTCCCTGCTCCATCACTGAGAGAGAAAGAGAGACAGACAGAGAGAGAGAGAGAGAGAGAGAGAGAGAGAGAGAGAGAGAGAGAGAGAGAGAGAGAGATGTTTATTTAATTTCAACACTCATGTTCATGAGAAAGTTTAGTATTATACTTGCCTGCAGTGAACTATGATGGGGCAGGACCTTCCTCTGTAGCATTTATTTACTTTTCTGTGAAAAAAAAACAACACACCATGTGTCAATCATGTTGGTGATACTATGAATGAATATTTTGCACATTTCCATATATTCAGCATAGTGAGCATAGTCACACACATACACGCACACATACGCACACACACTTCAGTGCTGTCAGTGGATGTTAGGACATCATAGTTCACACAAAGAGAATTACATTTTCATAAGCTGCATTAGCCACTGAGGGCTTCAGTCATGTAGGCAAAATGCTGTGATATGAGGACTAAACAAGAGACATGATCAAGGAATAAAGTAGGACATAAATCAAAAAGTGAGAGACAGAGACAAAAAGCATAGTCCCCCAAGTTCAATGGGTAAGGAAAAAGGATAGAGTAGAGCAAGACCAGAGGCCAGAACAGTGCTCATGAGGGAAGGGAAAGAGGGGATATCCCAAAGTGCTCTAGGATGTGGAGTAACGGCTGTCAGTGATCACTTTTGTGACTATGCAACTGGTCAGAGTGCACAAGCTGCATTAGCACAAAAATGACACTGGCAACCGTTCAAACAATGAGACAGAGTGAGGGAGATGGCAAGGGATTAAGTAAAAGTAAAGTAAAGTAAAGGAGAGAAGGAGCCCTCCACATACTGCTGCATCGTGTGTGTGTGCGTGTGTGTGTGTGTGTGTGTGTGTGTGTGTGTGTGTGTGTGTGTTGATCATCTTCTTCTGAACCCATTCCTGTGCTGACTTGGTTTGTGCTTTGGGTCATTATCATGCTGAAAGGTGACATTTTCTTCATCTTCAGCCGTCTAAAAGAGGCCTGCAGGCTTTGTGCCAAAATAGATTTGTATTCAGAACTATCCATGATTCCCTCAAACCTGACTAGAGCCCCAGGTCCAGCTGAAGAGAAGCAGCCCCATATATGGTGCTGCCACCACCATGCTACTCCATGGGTATGGTGTTCTTTGGGTGATAAGCTCTCTTGTTTTTGTGCCAAACATACATTATATGGCTAAAAGTATGTAGACACCCCTCCTAATTATTTAATCTCCATAGACAAACATTTGCAGTAGAATAGGCTGTACTGAAGATCTCAGTGACTTTAAAGGTGGCACGGTCATAGGATGTCACCATTGCACTCAGTACAGAGTTCCAAACTGCCTCTGGAAGCACAAGAACTACACATCGGTGGTGGGGGGGATAATGGTCTGAGGCTGTTTTTCAGGTTTGGCCTGACTGAATGGGCACAAATTCCCATAGACAAAGCCTTCCCAGAAGAGTGGAGGCTCTTATAGCCTCAAAGAGGGGGCAACTCCATATTAATGCCAATGGCTGAGGAAAAGCTTCGGGAATGCTTTGATTCTGTAAACTGGGACATGTTTAGAGATTCATCTTCTGATCTGGACGAGTACGCCACAGTGGTCACGGACTTCATTCGGTACTGTGTAAGTGACTGTATACCCAATAAAACATTTGCTCATTTCCTAACCAGAAACCATGGTTCTGTTTCATTCCTTCTGACCGCCATAGGCAGTGCTTAAGCACTAGTGGATTATCGCAGTGCCAGCTAGATAGGTCGAGAGAATATACCAACAAAGTCACGTGGTTAGTTTCGAGGATAATAACCACATTAGCTCAGCATTCAGCCTCTTTCGCTTTCTCGCTTGACTGTGATAGGTCGTTGATTTTTCACACTGTCGAGTGCAGCTTACAGAGCAGCGAAGTATCGCCCTCGCAAGCTGTGACATCGCAATTCTAGGTTTTCGGGACCCAGAGTGGATTTTCTCTCTGAGTTGTGTGAGTTTTTGCCTTTATTGAATTATTTTTAGATGGAATTTGTGACACTCCGTGCTACTCGGTGCTATCTGGTGGTTAGTGTTACCACGCTAAAGCTGGCGGTTCCACGCTATTTTAAGTTGCTAATTTTGGTTGGAATTTTATGACGCTCTGTGCTCCTCGGTGCTATCCGGAGACTAATAGCAATCGTAGATATATTCTCTTCACATTCCGTGAGCATTCTTGCTGTTAGCCTTTCGATTCTATCTGGAGGCATTTGTTATCGAGCCAATCATGGCATACAGTTCTGTCACCACGGGCTTCCCGCTGTCATGTAGTCTGTGTCTGAATACCTTACTCTCTGATGACGGCCATGATGTATGTCCATCCTGTCTGGGACTTCAACATCTAAAAGATGCTATCACAGACCCATGCCTGCCCTGTAGTCTGCTGCCTATTTCGGAGAGACGGCTCCATCTCACAGAGTTGGACCCCAGTTCGGAGGTGGGCCTTGTGGGGTCAGATCTACCCCCCCCGTCACACGGACTCAGAAACATTGTGCGTCTGCGGCAGCCGCTGCCCCCCCCCCCATCTAGAAAAAAGGTGAATTCCCAGAGGGATTGTATGGAAGAGAATTCGCTTTCTACAACTGGCTGTCCTTTCTTCTGAGGTGTCAGACATAAAGTGTCTCCTCCAATCACTTCAGCCGGTAGGGTCTGCCACTCCTGCGGATATGACGCAGATGGATCAGGGTTGTGCCAGTAGTAGAATTGGGGATGTGTCTCCTAACTCTCCTTTCCTTTTACGTCAGCCTGACTTGGACATGCTATCTGCTTCCAAATTGTTGTTTCATGACAACAGTGAAGCTGTGGATATTGCTGTGCAACCTTTCCCCCAGGGTGTTAACCCTGAGTTCTCAATGGCAGAAAGTTCCAGTGGAGATTCAGTTCAGTCGTCGAGGCAGACCCCTTCCCCTTCAGATGATGTTGTCGCCGTACTCCAGATGGCGGTTGCTCTTCTAGGGCTGGACAAACTGCCTGCACAACCAGCTCAGTCCAACGTCTTTTTAGACAGCTCTCAGCAGGAGCGTCCTTTGCTATGCCACCATGCAAAGATTTTGTGGCAGAGTTCTCAAGCGCCCTCATGGGGCCTAGTGCTCCTAAGTGGCGATCAAAGACCGCTCATTCACTGGCATCGATGGCTGATGCAGATTCCATTGGAGTGGGCCGAGCTCCAGAAGCTGAGCAATCTGTTGCAGCCCTAGTGATGTCACCCGATGAGGCATTACGGGGCAATGTGCAATGCCCCAGCGCCCAATGTGGTTGCACAGACTCACTGCTAAAGAAAGCATACGAATCTGCTGCCTACATAACCCGTGCAGAAAATATTGTCTGTCAATTGATCCTCGCTACTTTCAGTACATTGGAGTCAGCGAAGGTTGATCCCTCAGTCTCTTGGTTCCTGCAGACAGCACTCCTGACCATGGGCCATGCGACCCACAAACTAATTACTCTTACCGCAACACTCCTGGCAGCACGCCACCAAGTGTGGCTTGCTCAGGCGAAACTACCCGAAGACTGTAAGAGGACTCTGCGGGACCTTCCTATCGTTCCCGGGCACCTCTTTGGGCCTAATGTTATGGAGCTGCTGGAAAAGCGAGTGAAATTATCCGAGGCTACTCGCCAGCTGACACAAGTGCAGCGGAATACTGCCTTCAAAGTGCCACCAGCTCAATGCACCCCCGCACCCCCCTGGATTTTGACCACCCTGAGCAGGTGTTACACCTTGCAGTTCGACGCCAGCCCCCCAAGTTCTCAAGGATCGGGGATGAAGCTCGTTCACTGGCTCTCTCCCAGGAAATCTGTTCTCTGTTGGAGAAGAGAGCCATAGAAAAGGTTCACCCCCTTGTTCAGAGAGACGAACTTCAACTTATTTTCTTGTTCTGAAAAAAGATGGTGGTTTTTGTCCAGTTCTCGATTTAAGGCATCTAAACCTGTTCCTGAAGATTTTGCCTTCCTGAATGCTACGCATAGCTGATGTTCTTCGGTCTGTCATGTTGGGGGATTGGTTTACAAGCGTCGACTTGAAGGATACTTCAAGGACACATACTTTCACATTCCGATAACACCTCAACACAGAAAGTTCCTAGGTTTCAGTTTCAAAAACCAAGCTTACCAGTTCAAGGTCCTTCCATTTGGTCTGTCCCTGGCCCCTCATGTCTTCACAAGGTGCATGAGTGTGGCTCTGTATCCACTGTGGTCCAGGGGAATGCGCATCCTGCCTTACCAGGATGACTGGTTGATTTGTGCCCCCACGAGGCATCAAGCTGTTTGCAACACCAGACTGCTTCTGGAGCACGTACAGAGACTGGGCCTCATGGTAAACACGACGAAGAGTTGCCTGAGTCTGGCGCAATCGATTACCTTTATTGGAATGGCTCTGAACTCCAATACAATGTCTGCTACCCTGTCACATGCTCAGACAGACAAGATTCTACAGCTCCTTGTTTGTTTCCAGCTGGGAGCGATGTTGCCATACGGTGTGTTCCTGCAGCTTATGGGAATGCTGACTGCAGCCACTTCTGTGATTCCGGCCTCCTCCACCTCAGGCCTCTCCAGTGGTGGAACAACAGCTTGAAGTTGCACCCCACCAGACATAGTCATCGGCTGAAATCTGTTTTCCACCATTGTGTCCATGCATTGACACAATGGAATCGCTGGGAATTCTTAATGGTGGGTGTACCACTAAGGATCATTCCTTCTCGACGGGAGGTGGTCACAACCGACAGGGGTGTGTGTGGCCGTTGGTCTTCAGCTCAGGTTGCGGACCACATCAACCTCCTAGAGTTACACACGGTTTTCTTAGCCCTGCGGTACTTCTTGCTGGCTCTAGCAGGCTGTCATGTACTTGACATTGTCCGGTCCGACAATACCTCGACGGTATTTCACCTGAGCCATCAGGATGGCACAAGATCGGTCAAGTCCTAGCGACTCACTCACAGAATTCTTACCTGGTCTCTTCCCTGACTAGTGTCCCTGAGATCAGTGCATCTTCCTGGGTACAACAACCAGGTAGCAGATGCTCTCTCAAGGGACCTTCTGCATTCAGGAGAATGGAGGCTTCATCCAGAAGTGATGCAGAGCATATGGCGTCAGTTTGGCGAAGCAGAGGTGGAGCTTTTTGTGTCATGAGTGACACAAAAATGTGTCATGTGCCTACTTTATGCATTCCCTCCTTTTCCATTGTTGTGGGAGACTCTACACAGGATCTCCCAGTGCAACCACAAGGTGCTCCTCGTAGCACCCCAATGGCCAGCCAGGCCTTGGATCTCCATACTTCTGAGACTATTGGTGGGCAGACCATGGCAGCTTCCGTTCCGGAAGGATATGTTGTCGCAGATGGACGGTAGGGTCTGGCACCCAGATCCGTCTGCAGCTCTGGGTTTGGCCTCTGGGTCCAACCCTCTTCTAGCTGAATGTGAACCTGCTGTTGTTCATACTGTTGTTAGCGCTAGAGCTGCATCCACACATCAGCTCTACGCTGCCCGTTGGGACATCTCTTCATGGTGCAGGGATCAAGGGTTAGATCCTGCATGCTGTGAGATTCCAGTTTTGAGTGTTGAGTTTTTTGCAACATCAAAGGAGGTATCTCTTGCCACTCTACTAGGGCTATATCTACATCTTGGGCTGCCTTTAGGGGAGTCTCCATGGCTGAGATCTGTGCGGCTGCTACCTGGGCTTCTCCAGGTACCTTTGCATGCTTCTAGAAGGTCAATGTGGCTGCCACACATGCCATGAGTTCAGTGGTTCTTCAGGGGAAACCTTGACAGTTTTTTGGGTGAGTGGCATTCCTCATGACTATGTTGGTAGGAGTTATCCACTAGTGCTTAAGCACTGCCTCTGGCGGTCAAGAGGAATGAAACAGAACACTAGTTACAGGGGTAACTGTGGTTCTGTGAATTCCAGATGACTGCCGGAGTTCTTTGTCACTCAAGCTGCGCGAGAAAGGCGTACCGAGGCTGAATGCTGAGCTAATGTGGTTATTATCCTCGAAGCTCAGCCTACGTCACCACGTGACTTTGTTGGTATATTCTCTCGACCTATCTAGGTGGTGCTGCAATAATCCACTAGCGCTTAAGCACTGCCTCTGGCGGTCATCCGGAATTCACAGAACCACAGTTACCCCTGTACCTAGCGTTTTCTACCAAAATCAGTAATAAGATCCGTGCACGCACCAGTTCGTTTCAATCCGGAGACACAGACATGTACAAGAAAGCTAAGTGCGATCTCCGAAAAGCCGTCACTGGAGCAAAATGGGAATACAGCAGGAAAATAGAACGACAGTTTAATTACACTAAAGACGGGCTTCACATGTGGCAGGGGATTCAAACTATAATGGACTACAAACTGCAGACACGGATACAGCTCCCTGACGACAACGAACATGTTCTATGCCCATTCCGAGTTCGCAAATAAAGACCCTCCTATGTGAGCTCATGCAGCACTGCATGACTCCAGTTTTACCATCTCTGAGGCAGGCGTGAGAAAATCATTTACCCGAGTCAACACTCGCAAAACTGCTGGTCACAACAGAATCTCAGGACCCGTTTTAAAAACATGCAGTGTGCAACTGGCTGCTGTGTTTACAGATAATTTTAACACTTAAAAAGTTCAACTGTACCAACGTGCTTCAAAAGAACCACCATTATTCCTGTACCAAAGAAAACCAAAGTGAGTTGTCTTAATGACTTTCGCCTTGTGGCATTAATCTCCATTGCAATGAAATGCTTTGAGACGCTGGTGCTGCAACACATGGACATCATTCCAGACACGATGGATCCAATACAGTTTGTCTACCACCACAATAGATCCACTGAGGATGCAATATTACACATGCATCATACCATTCTGACCCACCTGGACAATAAAAACTGCTAAGTGAGGCTATTATTTGTGGATTATAGCTCTGCATTTAATACTGTCATTCCAACCAAGCTGATCCACAAGCTGCTAGATCTGGGACTAAGTTCCAAATTATGCAATTGAATCATGGATTTCCACACAAACAGACCCCAGCACATGCGGATTGGCAGTAAAACCTCCTCCCCTCAACACTGACATTCCACAGGGAAGCGTTTTGAGCCCGGTGTTGTATTCCTTGTTTACATATAATTGTGTGGCCGTTCACAGCTCCAACACTATAACTAAGATTGCTGACTATACCATCATTGTGGGTCTGATCACCAACGATGATGAGACAACCTACAGAGAGGAGGTGAGGCTCTTGGGACAATGGTGCCAGAGCAACAACCTGTCTTTTTATGTCAGTAAAACGAAGGAGCTGGTGATCGACTTTAGGAAACAGGATAAGGAACACGCACCCATCTACATCAGAGAGGACAAAGTAGAGAGGGTCAACAGCTTCAGATTCCTAGGGGTCACCGCCACTGGACACTTAATAATGGCAATAATGTCACTTTTCAACTTTTCACTTAATTGCCTTATTGTATTGTCACTTATTGTCTAGCAATTATTATTTTTGTAATTCTTGTACATTTTTGTAATTTCTGCACACATGTACACTTTGTATACATAGCAGTGATGTATCTATTGTATTCCTGTCTTGTCTACAGTCTGTGGAGTAGCATTCAAGAAAGTTTTTCATTGTACTTTGTACACGGTACTGGTACACATGACAATAAATGACTTTGACTTTGGTTTTGGAATAGGATGTCCAAGAAGCTCATATGTGTGATAGTCAGGCGTCCACATACTTTTGGCATTATAGTGTAACTTTTAGATTCATGCTGAGAATGTTCTTACTTGGTCTCATTAGAGCATCACACATTTTGCCACATGGTTTGAGGTGATTTAGGTGGGCATGGATTTTTTTTGTGAGAAAGGGCTTTGTCTAGCAGGCAGAAAGCAACAAAAACTTTTACCTCAAAAACCCTAGAATATTTTATTGGATGTGACACAGATGCAGTTTTTGATAGCTCACAGACTAACTAATCATGTGACACTGTCAAGTTGCACATAACAGTATGCCAGTTCTAGCAGGTATGATTTTGGAGACATGAAGATATTTTTCTTTTTTCCAAAAAAGTCTGGTGTGATCGCTTGTTAATAATTAGCAGCTCTTCCATTTTTAGTGACCAAAGAGACTACAGACCCACCTTTTGTAACATGCAGTATGTAGATGAAGCAGGATGGAAGTGTGTGAAATCAGTGTACTTTTTATTTAGGGTAAACCAGAAATCAGCATCCTTATTCCAGGCAGGAGTCAGAACACAGGCAGACAACATGACACTACGGTAATCCATGATCAAAACAATAAAAACAAGCGCAAGTCAAAACTGGGAAATCAGATTAGAAAACATGAAACACAGAACTAGAGTAGAACAAAGAAACAAGGCTCAGAACACAGAGGTGCCTTAAGACTTCAAACTGAAAAACTGAAACATCATGGCTTAATTAGAGCACAATCTAATCAAAGGTGAACAGAAAACAGGTATACCAATAATGGGACGGGGTGGATACCAGACACATTTCAAAACAAAATGAACATGTACATGTAAACAAAGATGCACATGGGCAGTTATCAAAGCAAAAAACAACACGGAAGCACTGTTTGTGTTAGGAGCCATGATACATGCACTGAGAGGGCAAATTACATGGCATAGTTCCCCTTTAAGGCATAGCTCCTGATGTGCCCAAACACTGGGGGTCCTGGACCCCTAGGCAGAGAGTCCACAAGCTGCCAAGTACCTTGAGATGGGCATTGGCCAGGAGGTGCAGGAGGAGCAGGGACATCTTCAGTGGAGCAGGGAGGGGGACTGACAACTTCAGAGGGGCAGGAAGGCATTCTACATGATGTAGGAAGCATCACGTGATGCAACGCTACTTGAAGGGAGCATGGGCTGCTGAAGCAGAACAGAGCCAACAGCAGACAGGGGTCAAGCCAGTGGCTGTCTGAGCCGGACACTATATCGACCATCTCCACCCTCCACCCTGGAGTGCTGCCAAGCTGGGTGCATACAGATAAAAACTTGAAAGTCAGTCACTGGATGTAATGGTGCACTTTGCATGGATCAGATGTAGATTCAGCTCATTCACAGAAACCCGGTTTGGCAGGTGAGGCACAAGGATAACATGGCAGAAGTAGCCAGCAATTGACCTTGCAGCTTCAGCCTATTAGTGTAAGGGACCAAGCATAACTGGTTGGTGGTGTAAAGGTTGCCACTTCAACGTACAGAGTGACTGTGAGGGGCCATGTGTCCTGGTAGGTGAACCCTTGGAAGTGGTCCAAACGGGGACCAGTGCTCAAGACCAGTGCTCAAGATGAACGTAGGGCGTTTTGGCGCGACGAGATTGCTTTAATGACTTAGTCTTTGACTAAAATTCAAATGCCTGTGTGTACATTTGTGTTGCAGTTTTTTTATGCCACAAGACAGCTGACCCTTGAAGGGGACCATATCGCTGCAACAAGCGATCAAAATCATAAATGCTATGGCTAAATCTTAGATGTTGGCAGCTCTGGGTCATTGGAATGCAAAAACTGAAAATAAGGATTAGTAGTACATGAAGCATTTGACAAGACTATAAATACGCAGACTAATCAAACTAGAAACAATAAAGGAGAAAGGACCAAAACAAAAACAAAGACACTTGGCACTGGAAAATGCATTCAGAGGGGAAATTTGCGACAAGCACAACATAAATGCTCAAGTATGATGCTCTTCTAACCCAACTGGTGTGGATTGAAACACTTGTTAAATAAAGAAAATAAATGCCTTAACACCTTAACATATCCAGCTACACTAGGAAGCAAAAATATTTTGGCTGATAAAAGAGCAAAATTACCCAACTTGTTGGTAGGCATTCATTCTACAATTTTTAATTATATACAATTGTATACAGTGTGACAGTGTACTATTTCCTGGGGTTTCTATTTGTGTTTGATCTAAAACTTAAATCAAGCTTTGAGCATATAAATGTATAATATTAGCCTTATTTTATATAATAGCCTTCATTTTTATGCCAGTAAAGCACCCTGAAATTAAGTAAGAGTGACAGAGGTAGAGAGATTGATTGAATGAGCAGGAGCATGATCGTGAGAAATGAACAAGAAGAATGAAGGGAAAGTAGGAAGGAGACAGAGGATAACAAAGTTACAACTAACAGTTATACAAAACAGTTGGGGTAATATGAACAAAAGTAAAGTGGTGGTGATGTCATCAAAATTCCCTTTATTTCAATAAAAGAAACAATACAAAAACATGCAGATGCATACGTGTACACACACACACACACACACACACACACACACACACACACACAAACAAAGTGCTCACGTGTACCTGCGGAAGTCGAGCAGAGTCTGGCTGGTCTCGGGTGTATGCTGGTTGAGCCAGGTGTGGTAATGGAACTGGGTGACTGTGCGACTTTCATTGGTCTGCATGTTCTTCAAGTAAAAACTACGAACCAGGAAATCCTCACACCACACATGTTCTGACACCAGGTTAACCTACAGAGACACACACGCACACCAGCATAAAATACACTCTCCAAAAACAAACACTCTATGTATTCTTTTTTATTTATTTATTTTTTTAATTCAATCTAATTACTACTGCTGTCTCAACTATGTATAGAGTTTCAGGTGTGTGTGTGTGTGTGTGTGTGTGTGTGTGTGTGTGTGTGTGTTATTTTTGCAGCAAAACCCAGCAGCCTTCATTGTGTTTTTTGTCTAAAAAGTGGTCTCTTACATAATATGCTGCTTTCTTTAATGACATATAAACATGTTTCTGTAACATTTAATTTTGTGCTAGAAAACTAATGTTTGGGAATCTAAAATGTTTTTTGTACTGACTTGATAATGTAGAAGTCATAAAATAAAAAAATCTATAACAAAGTCTGTACTAAATAAAAGGGTGCCTAAAACTTTTGCACAGTACTTTTTTTTTATCTGAGGTTAGTGTCTACATGTTTAGTACCTCATATATATGGTAGAGGTTGGAGCCCTCATCTGGCCAGTAGTGGTAACACTGTTTAACTCCACTTTCTGTTAGAGGAGTCAACATGACGATCACCACACACCCGCTTTCCCACACCATCTACACAAAACACACACAGATGTAAAGCTCAATGTAAATTAAATATCAGTACACATCTGGGTTTAAAATATATGATGATAAATAAATAACACATTCCTGAATGTGTATACATATTTAAATTATTAGAACATGAATAAAATGCTTCAACTCATCACTCATCAAAAGGACAGCATTCAGATTTACAGAACGTCAAAATCAGCAGGTGGTGGTTATTACAAAATTAGACAACAAAAGAACTATAAAATGTGTTCTAACTTTTTAATGTGTTCTAAAAGCAAAATGGTTCTAACTTTTTCACCAACTCTGAAATGGCAATATATGGCTCTTCTGATGCTTTCTGTGGTATTTAGTTCCACAGCTGCAAGAAGTGCCACCGTTCCACTTATACAGAATATCTAACTTTGTGTGTGTGTGTGTGTGTGTGTGTGTGTGTGTGTGTGTGTATGAAAATGTAATTTCTGTAGGGGAAAAGTCTGGATGCCTTAGGTGGAGTTAGCAATCCCCTAACTCCGGCATTAGCGGGGCGATGGGTGATGACTCGGCGGCATAATCACAATGCCAAAGCTAACGCTAAGGCTTGCCCATGGGAGTACCACTCCTCTCTGCTTCACATGTCCAAAAGGTTTGTTCTTTTCAGTGAAGCACACGCTGAGAATCCTGAAAGAGCTCTGGTTATAGGAGACCATCTTAAGACATGTGAAATTAGGCCTTGAGGAGCACCAGCAGCACTAGTTAGGTGTATACCGGGAGCCAGGGCACCGGACATAGCAGGTATTCTTAGGGTCTTAGGCAAGCATAGGTTTTCAAAGAAAATGGTGAGCTAATGGTATATGCCTTCATCAGTCAGAGGTTACTAAGAGTAACATTGTAGAGGTATATAAATTAGTGAAAGCGATGTCCAATGCAGTAGTAAGCTCTGGCCCCATCCCAATACAGTGTGGCGATGTAGCTTGCAGCAGGTTATGGTTGTTGAACTGCTGGATGTCCAGGTGGTGCTCTGAAAACAATGTGGGCTTTATAGATTATTGGAGTAGTTTTGAGGGCAAGGCTGGCCTGTAAGGGTGGGACGGTCAAACTCAGGAAGGTGTTACTCTCATTTCTTGCAGCATAGCACATAGTCTCAGAACAGGCCTAGCTAATCGGGGACCATCCAGAGCCAAGGCCAGGGAGCAGACAAGCAGGCTAAACCGACCGTCTGCTAGCTGCACCAAGTCGTCACTTAGGTTCCACTATATTGAGAGTGTGTCTGTTCCCCAAGCAAAACGAAAATGTAGAAATAATCAGAAAGTTTGTTGTAGTAACCTAATTAACATAAAATTAAATCATACTGAATGCACAGCCAACACTTTTGATTTGAAGGTAGGTCTGTTAAATATTAGATCTGTTACAGCAAAAGCACTTG
This sequence comes from Cranoglanis bouderius, assembly GCA_023630585.1. Lineage (NCBI taxonomy): Eukaryota > Metazoa > Chordata > Actinopteri > Siluriformes > Cranoglanididae > Cranoglanis > Cranoglanis bouderius. Next base: position 1,861,256 of record CM042545.1, read on the forward strand.
TTAATGAAACTATTACTAATCAGGATTTTAATGTACTGTGTATACAGAAATGTGGATTAAACCAAATGAGTATGTAGCAAATGAATCTAGTCCTCCTGGATACAATTATATACATCAGCCCCGTCTAACTGGCAGAGGAGGAGGTGTCACAGTTATTTTTAATGATAATCTAGACATCACACAAAAACCTAGTCATAAATTCAACACGTTTGAAGTTGTTTATACTAACATATCATATGTAGCCACAAAAAATACGTCCACTCATTCTACTAATTATTATTTACAGAACCCAAAGGCCATATTCCTTTTGTGAATTTGCGGATTTCATCTCTAACTTGGTTGTTTCTTTAGACAAAGCATTAATTGTTGGAGACTTTAATATTCATTGTGATAACACAGAAGACCCTCTGAGAACAGCGGTTGTCTCCATTCCAGATTCAGTAGGGGTTAATCAAAACCTAATAGAACCCACTCCTACTGGGTTAACATTCGGATCAAATATAGAAAATATAGTAACATTTCCATACTGAATCTATCTCAGATCATTTTCGCATCTCATTTAAAATGTGTCTTAATCATAATAAATGCACCTTGCTATGATACCACATCAAACGTTCATTCACATTAGCTACTACACAGAGTTTTATCAATAAAATCACCGTCTGATCCCACAGAACTAACAGTATTAGCGTTATTTGGCTAACAGTATCTTGTGAGCCAACATTCAGTTTCTGGATTACAAACTTGATGAACTTAATATGAGAATCACATTTCAGCAGGATATGCGGAACTGCTGCTTGCTGGCTTTCTGTGAGACGTGGTTACACACAGCAGTGCCCGACGCGGTCATCACACTGACGGGATTCTCCATTTTTCATCAAGACAGAACAGTAAACTCTGGTAAGAGCAAAGGTGGAGGTGTTTGCTTTATGATAAACACCAGTTGGGGCACGGACATCACAGTTTTAGCTAAGCACTGCTCACCGGAGCTTGAACTGCTTACGATTAAAGAGCGCCCTTTCTACCTCCCCAGGGAATTTAGTTCAGTCATCCTTACAATAGCCTAGTCTACATTCATCTCCGTGAAGTCGGCACCCCATGAAATGAAATAATCACCAAAACTATGCCATTCATTTGTGATACGTTCGTGCTGATTTGTGGTGCAAAAATGAATGTTTGTGCTGGTTTGGTGCTTGAGCTATTAAAAATTTTTTTGGCTGTGTGACATCACTCTCCACCCCATGTTGTTCAAATCACTCCAAATCAACACCATTCATATGTGCTTTGTTTGCGCTGGTTGCGCCGTTAAAACAAACACTGTAACTATTTCCCTTCCTTAGATATAGCAAGAATGTTTTTGGGAGCGGTGACATCACTCTCCACCACATTTCGTCTAAATCACACAAAACCGGTGCTGTTCATTTGTGCTGGACCTGTGCCGATTCGTGCCATTAAAATGAAGATTGTATCTATTTCCCTTCATTAAAAATAACAAATATATGGATAACTGCTGCCTGGGTGCTGAACGGACAGCTCCGCTTCAGCATCCCGTTTGTTGTGGACAGCATGGGAGCACATGACTTCAAGGCACCTGACTACCGCCCTGTAGCACTGACTTCAGTGATCATGAAGTGCTTTGAGCGTCTCGTCAAATCCTATATCTGCTCCTCTCTACCAGACACGCAGATGTTGTTTATTGATTATAGCTCTGTGTTCAACACCATCATCCCTACCAAATTAATAGTCAAGTTGAAGGATCTGGGACTTAACAGTCATATGTGTTACTGGATCCTGGACTTCCTGACGGGCACACCCCAAGTGGTCAGGATTGGCAGCCACACACCCTGCACACTCACACTCAACACTGGTGCCCTGCACTGGTGCACAGCTCCAACATCATCTTCAAATTTGCAAATGATACAACCATCCTGGGACTCATCAACAACATTGACAAGACATTCTACAGAGTGGAGGTCAGAGCACTTTCAACATGGTGCCATGCAAACAATCTCTCTCTGAATGTCAGCAAGACCAACGAGATGATTGTGGATTACAGGAAGTCACAGAGAGAGGGTCACACTCCCCATCTACCTCAATAGGGTGGAAGTGGAGAGAGTTAAGAGCTACAAGTTCCTCACGCCCCTGCCCCTTTTGTCTCAAAATGTAAATGTGGATGGACGGGGCCATGTACCGTTAAATCAGCCAAGGCAACAAAGGAGTGGCTCAAGAAGAAGCACATTAAGGTCCTGGAGTGGCCTAGCCAGTCTCCAGACCTTAATCCCATAGAAAATCTGTGGAGGGAGCTGAAGGTTCGAGTTGCCAAACGTCAGCCTCGAGACCTTAATGACTTGGAGAGGATCTGCAAAGAGGAGTGGGACAAAATCCCTCCTGAGATGTGTGATTGCCAACAAGGGTTTTGCCACCAAGTACTAAGTCGAAGGAGTCAAATACTTATTTCCCTCATTAAAATGCAAATCAATTTATAACTTTTTTGAAACGAGTTTTTCTGATTTTTGTTGTTGTTATTCTGTCTCTCACTTAAAATACACCTACCATTAAAATTATAGACTGATCATTTCTTTGTCAGTGGGCAAACATACAAAATCAGCAGGGGATCAAATACTTTTTGTCCCCCACTGTATTTAATAAATAATTACATTTAAATAATGTAAAAAAAAATACATTTGGTTATGTACATTAAAGTAATAATTCTTTTAAAAAAATTTTTAAGTGCCCCAGCGGAGATTTGTGCATGCCACTGCAGCAGCTGCTCTTCCTCTGACAGTAAAACTCTTCAGAGAGTGGTGAGAACAGCAGAGCTCATAACTGGTAACAAACTCCTGGCTTTACAGGACACTTACAGGAAACTTCTTTTTGCATCAGACAGTCTGCTCTTGGACTGAATTTGCTGGGACGGCCAGTCCTGGACAAATTGGCAGTCATTTGAAATCTGTGCCATTTGTAGATTATTTTCCTTACAGTGGAATGATGTATTTCAAATAATTTGGAGATCTTTTTAAATACCAAACACATGTTTGAGTAAGGCCTGCAATATCAAGGACTGCACTCACCCTGCTCATTTCCTTTTTATGAAACTGCCATCTGGCAGACGCTTCCGTTGCATCCAATCACAGACAAGCAGACTGAAGAACAGTTTTTATCTCCAAACCATCAGACTACTTAACAGCCAGTAGTCCTTCAATTAGCATTGTGACACTTTATTACTGCCACTCCAGGACACTTAGATATTTACTATTCAGATTTACCATTGACTATTTATTGTACTTATATTTACTGTTCTGGCTTCTTTAATAGCACATGTCACTTTTACTCTGCCATTGCAATAATTTGATAGCATGTCACTTACACCATAAGTACACAGTGCCTATTAATAAAGCTGATATACTTGAACGAAACAAAAAAAGGATGATTAGATTTCAATCATTTGTTCAACAGAAATATCAACAGATGTGATATTCTTCTGTGGAAAAAGTAAGTACACCCTTGGACTCAGAAGCTGGTATTGTTCCCTTTAGCCGAAATAACTTGTAGGCATTCTGCATAATTGTCCACCAGGCTTGCTGGAATTTTTTACCATTCTTCCATGCAATATTCTTTCAGTTGCAAGACATTTGAGGGTTTTCTTGCATGTACTGCCCGTTTCAAATCCCCCCCACAACATTCCAATGGGATTCAAATCCAGGCTTTGACTAGGTCATTCCATAACCCTCTGTTTCTTCTTTTTGAGCCAGTGATTAGTGAATTTGCTAGAGTGCTTACGATCATTATCCTGTTGAAAGGTCCACTTTCGGTTCAACTTCAACCTTTGGACAGATGGCCTCACATTATCTTCAAGCACTGTTTGATATGATGCAGAATTCATAATTGAATCAATGAATGCAAGCTGTCCAGTCCCTGAGGCAATGAAGCAACCGCAAACCATAACATTTCCAGCACTGTGCTTCACAGTATGTGGTGCTTCTCCTGAATAGCTATCTTTGGTCAGTGCCAAACATGTCTACTCTATCTTTGATTCATCTGTACAGAGCACATTATTCCAAAAGGCCTGGTCTTTGCCGATATACTCATTGGAAACTGTAGTCTTGCAAAGGCTTTTTCCTGGTACGCCTCCCATCCAGGTCAAATTTGTGCAATCTCTTTCTGATTGTAGAAGCATGCACTTTGACACCAACAGTTGTGAGACTTACTAGCAGATCCTGTGATGAAATGTTGGGGTTCTTGGAAACTTCTTTTTGCATCAGACAGTCTGCTTTTGGACTGAATTTGCTGGGACGGCCAGTCCTGGACAAACTGTATTTCAAATAATTTGGAGATGTTTTTAAATCCCTTGCCAGACACATAGGCATCCACAACCTTTTTTTCTGAAGGTCTTACAGAACTCTTTAGATTTCTAAAGACATACCTCAATAACAAAGGGAACACCAGACACTAGATATGAGAGGGGTATAAATAGCCCTTTATAGGCTTGCTGGAATTTTTGACCATTCTTCCATGCAATATTCTTTCAGTTGCAAGATATTTGAGGGTTTTCTTGCATGTACTGCCCGTTTCAAATCCCCCCCACAACATTCCAATGGGATTCAAATCCAGGCTTTGACTAGGCCATTCCATAACCCTCTGTTTCTTCTTTTTGAGCCAGTGATTAGTGAATTTGCTAGAGTGCTTACGATCATTATCCTGTTGAAAGGTCCACTTTCGGTTCAACTTCAACCTTTGGACAGATGGCCTCACATTATCTTCAAGCACTGTCTGATATGATGCAGAATTCATAATCGAATCAATGAATGCAAGCTGTCCAGTCCCTGAGGCAATGAAGCAACCCCAAACCATAACATTTCCACCACTGTGCTTCACAGTATGTGGTGCTTCTCCTGAATAGCTATCTTTGGTCAGTGCCAAACATGTCTACTCTATCTTTGATTCATCTGTACAGAGCACATTATTCCAAAAGGCCTGGTCTTTGCCGATATACTCATTGGAAACTGTAGTCTTGCAAAGGCTTTTTCCTGGTACGCCTCCCATCCAGGTCAAATTTGTGCAATCTCTTTCTGATTGTAGAAGCATGCACTTTGACACCAACAATTGCGAGACTTACTAGCAGATCCTGTGATGAAATGTTGGGGTTCTTGGAAACTTCTTTTTGCATCAGACAGTCTGCTTTTGGACTGAATTTGCTGGGACGGCCAGTCCTGGACAAACTGTATTTCAAATAATTTGGAGATGTTTTTAAATCCCTTGCCAGACACATAGGCATCCACAACCTTTTTTTCTGAAGGTCTTACAGAACTCTTTAGATTTCTAAAGACACACCTCAATAACAAAGGGAACACCAGACACTAGATATGAGAGGGGTATAAATAAGACAGGTTCCACCTGCCCTCCCAAAGCAGGTTCTAATCACTGCCATCCAATCTTGAACACCTGTTTCTAATTTTATGCATTTGAAGGTGTGATAAATGTAGGGGTGTACTTACTTTTTTTTCCCATTTCAATTGTGAAAATTTATTACTACAAAATATAAAATTTATGTGTTTTATGTGGTGATATATTTGATAATGTATCACCTTTATTAGTAGGCACTGTTTCAAAGAGGATCAAATGTTTGCTTGTCCAAATATGTCAACAAAGCCAACAATTGGGGTAAAAAAAATCTGACTATAAATTTAAAACCAGACCATTCTATAACTAACCCTGTAGATAATAATATAACCATATCAGATCAGCGACTAGAATGTTTTACTCCCCTTCAAGAGACTAATTTCAGTAATTTCCTCTTCACAATCATCAGCTTGTGTACTAGATGCCTTACCTATCTATCAGTGTTGGAGAAGCTACTTTGAAACTGCAGCTTTTCAAGCTACAAGCTACTCATAGTTTGAAGTAGTTAAGTTACAGTCAAGCTACACTTTAAAAAAGTATTTAGCTGCACTATGAGTTACCAACAAAAAGTAGCTAACTACATTGAAGCTTCTTAAATTGGCAACATTTTTGTATGTCATGATTGTGAATCTGCTTATGAATAACTGTATAATTTAGCAAAATAAATTACACAATTTAAAAATAATTCAGAACAATTATGAATTTATAATATGCACATTAGGCTACTTATCAGTTGAACATGACAATCGCGTTCACCTCTATGTGTGTCCTTAATTTTGTGCTTGAACTCTTAGATGTCGTATTATTTATAATAAGTATTAGATGAAGTATTTTAATCTTTGATTTGCGAAAATTCCATATAAAGGTTTAAGATTTATTATTTAATTCCTTAAGACACATGAACGAGAAAACTTGGTTTTCTCATTATCGGAATCAGTTGCCATCTCCTGCTCCATCATGGATAATCAGGATGAGTGTGTCGAACGTGAATAACTGATGTTTCCGATAGGCCAATAATAATACATGCAATGATAATAATAATAATAATAATAACAATAATAAAAATAAATTATTATTATTATTATTATTATTATCATTATTATTGTTATGTTTAAAATATATATATATATATATATATATATATATATATATATATATATATATATATATATATATATATATATATATATATATATATATTTTTTTTTTTTTTTACCAGTGATTAATTAATTAATAATGGAAATAATAATAAGTAAGTTAAGATAGGATCTTTTTCTCTTACATTTACATTTATGGCATTTGGCAGAGCGACATACATTTATCTAATCTTTTATACAACTGAGCAGTTCAGGGTTAAGGGCCCAGCAGTGGAAGCTTGGTGGTGCTGGGATTCAATCTTCCGATCAATTGTATTCAGAACATCAAATAAATCCCTCGGCATGCACTGATAAACTTATTGAATTATTTTATTTTATTTGTAAGTAAATGTAAACATTGTGTTGTGTTGCCTATTAACAACAACATGCCTTTCTCTTACAAAGCACCACAGTTATGGAACAGCCTTCCAATTAGTGTTCGGGACTCAGACACAGTCTCAGTGTTTAAGTCCAGGCTGAAAACATATTTGTTTAGTCAAGCCTTTCATGAATAGTTTTTTTTTTCCTTAGGTAAAGGAGCAGATCTAGAGGTCTCACGGGCATAGTGTGTTGTGGTGAACTGGGATGTCTGGATGCTGTCACCCCCCCACCTTCAGGCGTCCACCAAGGTTTGTTGGTGGTGGGGTGGCTGGCCGCCTTGTCCCAGGGAGCCCTCATGTCTGTGTTACCCTCTGGCTCTCCCTTTTAGTTATCCTGTCATAAGCTAGTCTTGCCGGAGTCCCTGCTTTCACTTACTCAAAGTACATTGTCCTTAACCATTACGGTACAATAAGCATACCTAATGATCTCTCTCTCTCACTCTCTCTCCCCCTCTCTCTCTCTCTCCCACTCTCTCTCTCTCTCTCTCTCTCTCTCTCCCTCTCCCTCTCTCTCTCTCCCCCTCTCTCTCTCCCTCTCCCTCTCTCTCTCTCTCGCTCTCTCTCCCTCCCGTTCTGTCGAGCTTCACATGATACTCCTGAGATGCCAGTGATCCCGACCCCTTCTGCTCTCTGGACCTACCCGATCCATCCTGATGCCCTACTTCAAGTTGAGATCTCATCAATTGGAAGTCACATGCTGCTGCTGAGGATGGCCCCACACGGTGCAGCCTAAACATCATTGAGATTACAGTGGTGAAGTTCAACAAAACAGACTTCATATAAAAACTGTAATGAATTTTTCATGGTCTCACAACTGCTATTTGACCGTGTGGTACTGGTACATTTATAGAAGAGATTTATTTATTTATAATCGCACTATCCGGTGTTACCCAGATGAGGATGGGTTCCCTTTTGAGTCTGGTTCCTCTCAAGGTTTCTTCCTTATATCATCTCAGGGAGTTTTTCCTTGCCACCGTCGCCGCTGGCTTGCTCATTGGGGATAAATTCATACATTTAAAATCTATGTCCTGAATTTATATATTTCTGTAAAGCTACTTTGGGACAATGTCCATTGTTAAAAGTGCTATACAAATAAACTGAACTTGAACTTGAACAGTAATAGTCTCTGGTGAATTGGTAAGTTTGGATGCTGTCACCCCCCACTCTTACACGTTCACTCAGGTTTGGTGATGGTGGAGTGGCTGGCCACTTTATGTCCCAGGGTGCCCTCATGTCTGTGTTACCTTCTGGCTCTCCCTTTTAGTTATGCTGTCATAGCTATTCTTGCTGGAGTCCCTGCTCCTGAAAATATTTATAACTGCGCTATTCGTTGTCACCCAGATGACAACGATGGGTTCCCTTTTGAGTCTGGTTCCTATCCAAGGTTTCTTCTTCATGTCATCTCAGGGAGTTTTTCCTTGTCACTGTCACCTCTGGCTTGCACATTTTATACATTTAAAATTTATATCCTAAATTTATATATTTCTGTAAAGCTGCTTTGTGGCAATGTCCATTGTTAAAAGTGCTACACAAATAAAATTGAATTGAATTGAATAACTGTGTATCTGGGCATTAAAGGGTTGTCTATTGTGGCATTTTGCTGGCAGGTTTATCATCAGTCCATTATTATGACTGATCAACTTTATCCTATGATGAAACATTCTATACTGGCCTCTTCCAGAAAAACAATGTACTTCTTCTGGACATGAGTGCCCAAAGAATTGTCTGATGAGTAGGAAAATGTAAATCGTATGATATGGCCTTTGCCATCACCAGAACTCAATGCACTTAAACACCTATGGGAGATTTTGGACTACCATTTTAGGCAGTGCTCTCCATCACCATCATCAAAACATGAAGTAAAAGAATATGTTTTGGAAGTATGGTGTACATCCCTCCAGTTGTAGTTCCAGAGGTATGTAGAAAGCTATGCCAATCCACATTGAACCTGTTCTTGTGGCTTGTGGTGGCCCAACACCTTACTAAGAAACCTGTTTGTAGGCCTATACTCAGTGATGGCTCCTAGGTATTTAGTGGGTTGAAGTGCAATTTTGATTTCAATTATTTATTGTGTATCACCTTCACATTAATTTCTCAAACACACACAAGATTCATGCACACAGGCAATTTCCCACACTGTTTACATACACACACACACAAAATTACCTGCCAGAAGTCAGAAACAGTCGAGGGCAGAGGACCTTGAGTGGCAATGTAAGATGGGTTCCTGGGGTCGTGATCCATCTGAGAGACAAACACACCATCACACAATTTGTACAACATTGTTTAATGTGTATTGTAAGAGGAGTGCACTGTGTACAATAACAAATACAGTAGTAGTAGAATTTTGTACTTACAATAGGACTAGCATTGATGTATTCAGAGTTGCCTTGGCTGTTTTCCACTTTCAGGCAAATCCTAGAATGATCATCTGAAACATGTGTATACACAAAAATGTAGATTAAATTTTAGTTCAGTTTTGTGGAGATTTATAAAAGATATTTCCTGAAAATAAAAACCTGGTCCAGATTAAAGTTTTTAACATGAACAGATGGTCTCTGTGTATATAAAGGCACATGCTCACAAGGTATTACAGTGGTGGTGCGGTTCTTCTTGGCATTGGAGTCTCTCTGGCCAACACTGCAGGTGTTCGGTTCTGCCTGATACGCACACAGAGCTTCCCACTCCTTCTCCAACCTGTTCTTATTCTTCAGGTGATCCTCCATATATGACTATGAAGCAACAGAACAGAAGGAGAAAAACAGAGGAAGAAAGGCAGACAGAAAAGGAGAGAGTTATGTGGTACACTATTTTGTTTATAAAACAACAGTACATTCTTTTTATATATTCATCACTCAGTCCATCTCTAGCTGTTCACCACTCAATTTGATTATGTTCCATATGTTGCATAATTGTGGTAATGTAATTGCAATATGTTTTGTCAATATTGTGCAACTCTACATTTTCTATGTTTCTGGCAGCGGGGTCATGGTGGAGCATCAGGAGTCACAGAGTTGCCTGATGGGGAGATGTGGCAGTGAGGGGCGTGGTCAAGTGTCAGCTACGGAGAAGAGGCGGGTTGAACCGTCAGGTAACGTGATGATTCTCACCTGTGTGTGATCACGGCGAATTTACATATGTGTGGATTGTTTGTCTTTTAGGGAACGCCGTGAATTGTCACAAAGCAACTTTACAGAAATCAGGATATAACATTTTTATTTAAATTTAATAAATCCACCCTTCCCACCCACACATGCCAGGGTTCTAGTGTGTCTTACTCGGTTTCTACCTGAATATGCATGTGTCTGTGCATGTGTCCATGCAACCATGTGTGTGCATATACAGTCCTCTCCAAAAGTATTGAAATGGCAAGGACAATTTTTCTAGTTGTTTTTTGCTATACTCTGAAAACATTTGGTTTTGAGATCAAAAGATGAATTTGAGATGAATTTCAGCTTTTATTTCCTGATATTTACATCTAGATGTGCTAAACAGCTTAGAACAGGGTACCTTTGGTGGCAGACTACCCAATTTTTAGGTGAGAAATCTGTATTTCTTTGCGAATTCCAATCTGGTCTTCCAGCTCTTCCAATGCAGTTGTTTTCCTTGGCCAACCTGTTCGATGCCTTAGTATGCCAGTGGTTTCTTTCTTTTTCTGGACATTTCAAATTGTTGTATTGGCTTGTGCAATGGCTCTGATCAATTTTCCCTCTTCTCTCAGCTTCAAAATGGCTTGCTTTTCTCCCATAGCCAGATTTCTGGTCTTCATGTTGATTTTTTAACAAATGCAGTCTTCACAGAGCTATTAACTGTATAAACAGTCAATCTAACAGGACACACCTGGGCAACAACAAACCACCTGGCAGTCACATGTTCTATGTTGTTTAAAACATCTAGATGTAAATATCAGAAAACGAAAATCTAGATGTAAATATCAGAAAATTAAATTCTATCATACCATACAGGTGCATCTAAAAAAATTAGAATATCGTGGAAAAGTTCCTTTTTTCCCGTAATTTAATTCAAAAAGTGGAACTTTCATATATTCTAGATTCATTACACATAAAGTGAAATATTTCAAACCTTTACGGCTTACAGCTCATGGAAATGAGATACTGGAAAAATATTAGAATAAAGATTTCGACCTGAGAAGACTCTAATCAGCTAATTAACTCAAAACACCTTTTTACTCAAAACACCGTTGCTCAGTGGTCCAAAGTCCTCTTTTCAGATGAAAGTAAATTTTGCATTTCATTTGGAAATCAAGGTCCCAGAGTCTGGAGGAAGAGTGGAGAGGCACAGAATCCAAGTTGCTTGAAGTCCAGTATGAAGTTTCCACAGTCAGTGATGATTTGGGGTGCCATGTCATCTGCTGGTGTTGGTCCACTGTGTTTTCTCAAGTCGAGAGTCAATGCAGCGTCTACCAGGAGATTTTAGAGTACTTCATGCTTCCATCTGCTGACAAGCTTTATGGAGATGCTGATTTCCATTTCTGGCAGGACTTGGCACCTGCCCACAGAGCCAAAACTACTAGTAACTGGTTTGCTGACCATGGTGTTACTGTGCTTGATTGGCCAGCCGACTCACCTGACCTGAATTTTGTCAAGAGGAAGATGAGAGACACCAGACCCAACAATACAGATGAGCTGAAGGCCACTATCAAAGCAACCTGGGCTTCCATAACACCTCAGCAGTGCCACAGGCTGATTGCTTCCATGCCACGCCACATTGATGCAGTAATTCGTGCAAAAGGAGCCCCGACCAAGTATTGAGTGCATAAATTAACACACTTTTCAGAAGGTCGAAATTTCTGTATTACAGTGCATCTGGAAAGTATTCACAGTGCTTCACTTTTTCCACATTTTGTTATGTTACAGCCTTATTCCAAAATGGATTAAATTAATTGTTTTTCTCAAAATTCTACAAACAATACCCCATAATGACAACGTGAAAGAAGTTTGTTTGAAATCTATTTGAAATTTATTAAAAATAAAAAATGAAAAAATTACATGTAGATAAGTATTCTACTTATCATGACACTCAAAATTGAGCTCAGGTGCATCCTGTTTCCACTGATCATCCTTGAGATGTTTCTACAATTTGATTGGAGTCCACCTGTGGTAAATTCAGTTGATTGGACATGATTTGGAAAGGCACACACCTGTCTATATAAGGTCCCACAGTTAACAGTGCATGTCAGAGCACAAACCAAGCCATGAAGTCCAAGGAATTGTCTGTAGACCTCCGAGACAGGATTGTATCGAGGCACAGATCTGGGGAAGGGTACAGAAAAATTTCTGCAGCATTGAAGGTCCCAATGAGCACAGTGGCCTCCATCATCCGTAAATGGAAGAAGTTTGGAACCACCAGGACTCTTCCTAGAGTGGGCCGCCCGGGCAAACTGAGCGATCGGGGGAGAAGGGCCTTAGCCAGGGAGGTGACCAAGAACCCGATGGTCACTCTGACAGAGCTCCAGCATTTCTCTGTGGAGAGAGGAGAACTTTCCAGAAGAACAACCATCTCTGCAGCACTCCACCAATCAGGCCTGTATGGCAGCGTGGCCAGACGGAAGCCACTCCTGAGTAAAAGGCACATGACAGCCCGCCTGGAGTTTGCCAAAAGGCACATGAAGGACTCTCACACCATGAGAAACAAAAATTGAACTCTTTGGCCTGAATAGTAAGCGTCATGTCTGGAGGAAACCAGGCACCGCTCATCACCTGGCCAATACCATCCCTACAGTGAAGCATGGTGGTGGCAGCATCATGCTTTGGGGATGTTTTTCAGCGGCAGGAACTGGGAGACTAGTCAGGATCGAGGGAAAGATGAATTCAGCAATGTACAGAGACATCCTTGATGAAAACCTGCTCCAGAGCGCTCTGGACCTCAGACTGGGGCGAAGGTTCATCTTCCGACAGGACAACGACCCTAAGCACACAGCCAAGATAACAAAGGAGTGGCTACGGGACAACTCTGTGAATGTCCTTGAGTGGCCCAGCCAGAGCCCAGACTTGAACCCGATTGAACATCTCTGGAGAGATCTGAAAATGACGCTCCCCATCCAACCTGATGGAGCTTGAGAGGTTCTGCAAAGAAGAATGGGAGAAACTGCCCAAAAATAGGTGTGCCAAGCTTGTAGCATCATACTCAAAAAGACTTGAGGCTGTAATTGGTGCCAAAGGTGCTTCAGCAAAGTATTGAGCAAATGCTGTGAATACTTACATACATGTGATTTTTTCGTTTTTTATTTTTAATAAATTTGCAAAGATTTCAAACAGACTTCTTACACGTTGTCATTATGGGGTATTGTTTGTAGAATTTTGAGGAAAATAATGAATTTAATCCATTTTGGAATAAGGCTGTAACATAACAAAATGTGGAAAAAGTGAAGCGCTGTGAATACTTTCCGGATGCATAAATTGTTTATTCTAATATTTTGAGATACTGGATTTTTACAGTATCTCATTTCCATGAGCTGTAAGCCGTAATAATCAAGATTTAAAACAAAAAAAACTTATGTATAGCAGAAACAACAGAATTGGCCTTGCTGTTCCAATTCTTTCAGAGGGGACTGTACATATGTGTGGTTACCAGTATCATATGTCCAGTGGAGATGTCCATGTTTGTGTAGGCAGGCTCTTCACTCCAGGAGGAAGTGCTTGTGCGGGCAGAGGGGCTAAGGATTGGTCCGTCACTCAGCTGAGAAGACACACTGTTAATGCGAGAGGACTGTCGAAGCTCTGCCCTTTCCACTGGGGGCTTCACAGCCATCCTCTGCCTACACAACTCCTGCACATATGGAGGAGTTGAACAGATGTGAAATGAAAGATGAAAATAGCAAAGGAATGCAGGAGATGAACTTTGTCTGAATCGGTCTCTTAAACACACACACACACACACACACACACACACACACAGAAAACCCATCAGCAGTCAATAATACAGCTATTTGTCCAAAATGTATACATTTTTCGTGTTTTCAATTTGTAATGCATCTACAGTCTTGGAAAACAGCCCCAGCCTTGATTCTTCATACGATTCTGGGTATTTGTCTTATGATCGTTGTTGTTCTTGTGCTTGGTCCAAAATAATCCACCTTAAGGCATTTATTAACAGCACATTTTCTGATGTGGATGACAAAAATTAAAACCTTTTATTGATGTCTTTTTCTCTTTGAAAGAGAGGGTTGGCTTAGCTCTGGAAGCCCATTTATACCAGCCGCCCGATCCCATACACAAGCATGATCCATTGTACCTGGTAGGTAGCTGTGGCTTCAGTAGTGGGGTCTGTGCTGAGGTTGCTGAGTTTTTCTTTGAGTTTGTGATGCGATCGATGGCGTAGACAGTAGATAATGCTAGAGATCAGCAGGACCACGGTGATGCACACGATGGATATTACCGTAAGGATGAGGAACTTCATCGATTCAGAGTGGCTGTACTTAGTAGGAATTTCACTCAACTTAGTCTTCTACAGACACAAAGATAGAAAGATAGAATTGGAGATTAAAACTGATTGAGTATGAGAATATTTATCATGATACAGTATACAGGCTACTCTCATTAGCATCATATATACTACATGGTCAAAAGTATGTGGACCCCTGACCATCATACCCATATGTGCTTGTTGAATATCCCTTTCCAAAGTTGGTCCCCCTTTTCTTGCTATAAGAGGCACTGATGTCAGACTGAGAAGGCTTGGTGCACAGTCAGCATTCTAATTCATAACAAAGATGCTCAGTGAGGTTAAGATCAGGCCTCTATGAAGGCCACTTGAGTTCTTCCACTCCAACCTTGGCAAACCATGTCTTCTTGGACCTTGATTTGTGCACAGGGGCACTGTCATGCTGGGACATATTTGAGCTAGGCCCAAATTCCAGTAAAGGGAAATCTTAAAGCTACGGCACACAAAGACATTCTAGACAATTGTTTGTGTAGACAATTTGTGGCCCACATGTATGTGACGGTCAGGTGACCACAAACCTTTAGTCATACAGTGTATTTTATCTGCAGATAAATAACATTTGCTAAAATGTGTCTTGTTTTAGCAGCACAGTGTATAAACGACAGAGTGAGAAATTAAGTTTCTTACATCTGTAACTCCTGCCTCCAAAATGGTGACTCCAGCCTCCTTCTCTAGTGCAGCCTTCTGACTAACTGATTACAGCCACAGCAGAAATGTCAGTCACGACATATGTACATTATTGGAGAGTGGCAAAAGTGTATGTGTATGCATGTGTAAAACTCTTACCAGCCACATTGGCAATAGCAGCTGTGGTGATATTCTGATCATTAGTGCGGACCTGGAATGTCACAGCTGGACCAACAACACTGCACACATTCACACACAGAAAATTGGCTTAAGATTTTGTAATTGGGTAACTGGTGTTATGCATGTGGAAGTAATAAGGAGCTGTTAGTAAGACATTTGATAAATGACTAACAAGTTTACAGAAGATAGACATAAATACACATAAGAAAAACCTTAGTGTTGAGCACAGTGTATGGGTACACAAAAAGAAAGTAAACTTAGTTAATTCAACACTGGAAGTGTAAATGCATCACTGAGGATGTTTGCAGTTCACATACACACACGCGCATGCATACAGAGGACTCACGAAAGCTCAAGGAAATCAGTCATCTGGATCTTTGCTTTGCGACACAACAGCTCCATCAGGTGCAAACCCTGATCAGTGGGAAGAGAACTGATGGAGAAAAAATACATTGAGAAAAAAAGTAGCGAGGCATCAGTTTATCTTTTTTTGTGTGTGTTGATGTACAGTACTATGCAAAAGTCTTAGGCAGCTTCTTTTTGTACAAACTTTGTTATAGATTTTTATTTTATGACTTCTACATTATCGAGTCAGTACAAAAACATTCTAGATTTCAAAACATTAGTTTTCCAGCACAAAATTAAATGTTACAGAAAAATGTCTGTATGTCAGTAAAGAAAGCAGAATATTACATAAGAGACCACTTTTCAGACAAAAAACACAATGAAGTCTGCTGTGACAGTGCAACAGTCAAAGTCTCCAGAAGAACTGCAAGATGCTCAGTAAAACTTACCAGCTAATTTCCTCATAAAACTGCACAAAGTGTACCTGAGACTACTTTTTTTTCTTAAAGCAAACGGTCATCACACCAAATATTGACTGTTTTATTACTCCTTTACTGCTCTTTATCGTATTTTTTAAATGTAGAAACATTTAATTTAATTAATTTTGAAGTCATATTGCTCTACAGCATTTCTTTGCATGTGCCTAAGACCTTTGCACAGTACTGTAAGTGTTTGAGACTTACTCAGTATCTGTAATGATATAGCCATAGACGTCACTGTTACTGTTGGTCTGTACATCAAGTTGCAGATCCTGCACTTTCACATTTTGGCGGTGTGGAGTAATATCCTTCTCTAGGGCAGAAGAGGGTGCTAGAGCAGCAGCCTCCACCCAGCCCTCCACCTCTTCCACCTGTTCCATGGCCTTCTTCTGTACTTTTACATCCAGCTGGGTTGTCCTGCTGTGTACTCTCTCCACGGATATGCCCTGCCCCTTTACAGGCGGGCTCGGCTCTGAAAGGGAGGTCTTATCCAGATAATCTAGCAACTTCCCCAATAATTCTACTTCCTGTAAAGACAGAAAAGAGCCAATATAAATAATTAGAAGATACACTCAAATATTACTTTCTAACTGTCAGAAATAGTGCACTGAATAGTAGTTTTCAACGTCTTCCTTCAACCTGGAAATCACATATCTCAGACTTAAATGGTGGCAAACTTTGTGTTTAGGTTAAGGCTTGGTGGACAGCCATTACTGCTGTCTACATTCCTCCTCATGTCCAGGTTAGACAATTACAAACAAATGGCCTCACAACCCAATGGCATATTTATTGTAGCCTGTAATTTTAACTATGTAAACCTCAAAACAGTTTTTTTTAAATTATTTCAGCAGCATGTCTGTGCCCTATCAGCAAGACTTAGCCACCACACAAACAAGAAAAAGTACTGAAAACAATTATGAAATCTTTTCCCAACCAAATATCCTTGATTAAGGGAGAGTTGTGAGCCCTCTCTAGGGCCAGGACCTCTCACTTTAGATCATGGGACAAGGAGGCATATCAGGATCAGGCTAAAAGGGTCATCAGGAATGCTAACCTCAAGTATCAACAGCATGAACAGAATGAGAACAAAAATCAGTCTGGGAATTTCTGATAAAGTACCTCTCTATATTTGTAAGATTAATGAAAGTGCAGTCCTCTTAGGTAAGTCTCTTGGGTAAGTTTTGGACACCTGGATTTGGACTTCTGGATCTGGATTTCTTCCATTCTTCCTACCAGATCTCTTCAAGATCAGTCTGTTTGGATGGGAAGCCTCTGTGAACTGCCATCTTCAGGTCTCTCCACAGATGTTCTACAGTGCTGTGAAAAAGTATTTGCCTGATTTTGCCTGATATGATTTCTTCTGTTTTTTGTATATCTCATACTAAATAGGTTTAGATCTTCATACAAAATACAGCATAAAACAAAGGCAACCTGAGTAAACACACAATACAGTTTGATTAATTTATTTATTTTATTGAAGCAAAAAAAGTTATCCAACACCCATCACCAATGTGGAAAAACTAATTGCCCCTTTAAACATAAAATCTGGTTGTGCCACCTTTAGCAGCAATAACTGCAACCAACTGCTTCCAATAACTGGAGATCAGACTTTCACTTACTTCTAGGACTAGGACTTACTCCTATGCTTTGGATCATTGTCTTGCTGCATAATCCAGTTGTGCTTGAGTTTCAACTTACGGACTGAAGGCCGGACATTCTCTTTTATGATTTTCTGGTAGAGAGCAGAATTCATGTTTCCCTCAAGTTGCCCAGGCCCTGAAGCAGCAAACTATTCCACACCATCACACTGGCACCACCATGCTTGACTATAGGCATGATGTTCTTTTTGTGGAATTCTGTGTTTGGTTTACGCCAGATGTAACGGGACCCCTGTCTTCCAAACAGTTCCTCTTTTGACTCATCAAGCCACAGAACATTCTCCCAAAAGGTTTGAGGATCATCAAGGTGTGTTTTGGCAAAATTCAGAAGAGCCTTAATGTTCTTCTGGGTTAGCAGTGGTTTTCACCTCGCCACTCTTCCATGGATGCCATTTTTGCTCAGTGTCTTTCTGATAGTGGAGCCATGAACAGTGACCTTTATTAATGCAAGAAGCCTGTAGTTCCTTTGATGTTGTCCTTGGCTCTTTTGTGACTTCCTGGATGAGTTATTGTGCTCTTGGAGGAATTTTGGAAGGTCGGACACTTCTGAGAAGGTTCACTACTGTGCTGAGTTTTTCCATTTGGAGATAATGGCTCTCACTGTGGTTCTTTGAAGTCCCAGAGCCTTTGGAATAGCTTTGTAACCCTTCCCAGACTGGTGTATTTCAATCACCTTCTTCCTAATCATTTCTGGAATTTCTTTCATTTTTGGCATAGTGCGTTAATGGGTAAGACCTTTTAACCAGCTTCATGCTGTTGAAAAAGTTCTATTTAAAAGTGTTGATTTGATTGAACAGGGTTTGCTGTAATCAGGCCTGGTTGTGTCTAGTCCAGCTGAACCCCATTAATGCAGTTTCATAGATTTGGGGAATTAGTAACTACGGGGGCAAATACATTTTCACACAGGCCCAGATGGTATTGGATAATTTTTTTTGCTTCAATAAATAACATTATCATTTAAAAACTGTATTTTGTGTTTACTCAGGTTGCCTTTGTTTTATCTTAAATTTTGTTATAATTTCTGAAACAATTTAGTATGAGATATACACAAAAACAGAAGAAATCAGAATGGGGCAAATACATTTTCACAGCACTATATTGAAATCAGGTCTGGGCATTGGCTGGGCCACTCACAGACGTTCAGAGACTTGTCCCAAAGCCAGTCCAGCACTGTCTTGGTTGAATGCTTCAGGTTGTTATCGTGCTGAAATGTTAACCTTCGCCCCAGTCTGAGGTTGTGTGCACTCTAGAGCAGGTTTTCTCCAAGGACCTCTCTGTAGTTGGCTGCATTTAATCAACTGAATTTGCCACATGTGGGCCAAGTTCTAGAGATCTCAACTATGCTGTAGTTGATAGCGTAGTTCTAGTTTATAGTATAGTTTTTTTTGTTTTTTTATATCTCAATTCTGAAAGCTGTCAGCATCAGCATTAATAAAAACTTCTAGTCTTCCTAAAAGCCTAAACACCCCTGACCAGCAGCGACTTCAGGGCAGCTTTGGTACTAGTAACAAGCCTACAGTGGAAGAAAAGTATTTGATCTCCTAATCTCAGCTTGTTACCTGTATAAAAGACACCTGTCCACAGAAGCAATCAGTCAATCAGATTCCAAACTCTCCACCATGGCCAAGACCAAAGAGCTGTCCAAGGATGTCAGGGACAAGATTGTAGACCTACACAAGGCTGGAATGGGCTACAAGACCATCACCTTGGTGAGAAGGTGACAACAGTTGGTGCGATTATTCGCAAATGGAAGAAACACAAAATAACTGTCAGTCTCCCTCGGTCTGGGGCTCCATGCAAGATCTCACCTCGTGGAGTTTCAATGATCATGAGAACGGTGAGGAATCAGCCCAGAACTACACGGTACTATCTTGTTAATGATCTCAAGGCAGCTGGGACCATAGTCACCAAGAAAACAATTGGTAACGCACTACGCCGTGAAGGACTGAAATCCTGCAGCGCCCGCAAGGACCCCCTGCTCAAGAAAGCACATGTACAGGCCCATCTGAAATTTGCCTGAATGATTCAGAGGAGAACTGGGTGAAAGTGTTGTGGTCAGATGAGACCAAAATCGAGCTCTTTGGCATCAACTCATCTCGCCATGTTTGGAGGAGGAGGAATGCTGCCTATGACCCCAAGAACACCATACCCACCGTCAAACATGGAGGTGGAAACATTATGTTTTGGGGGTGCTTTTCTGCTAAGGGGACAGGACAACTGCACCACATCAAAGGGACGATGGATGGAGCCATGTACCGTCAAATCTTGGGTGAGAACCTCCTTCCCCTATCCAGGGCATTGAAAATGGGTCATGGATGGGTATTCCAGCATGACAATGACCCAAAACACACAACCAAGGCAACAAAGGAGTGGCTCAAGAAGAAGCACATTAAGGTCCTGGAGTGGCCTAGCCAGTCTCCAGACCTTAATCCCATAGAAAATCTGTGGAGGGAGCTGAAGGTTCGAGTTGCCAAATGTCAGCCTCGAGACCTTAATGACTTGGAGAGGATCTGCAAAGAGGAGTGGGACAAAATCCCTCCTGAGATGTGTGCAAACCTGGTGGCCAACTACAAGAAACGTCTGACCTCTGTGATTGCCAACAAGGGTTTTGCCACCAAGTACTAAGTCGAAGGGGTCAAATACTTACTTCACTCATTAAAATGCAAATCAATTTATAACTTTTTTGAAATGCGTTTTTCTGGATTTTTTTGTTGTTATTCTGTCTCTCACTGTTAAAATACACCTACCATTAAAATTATAGACTGATCATTTCTTTGTCAGTGGGCAAACGTACAAAATCAGCAGGGGATCAAATACTTTTTTCCCTCACTGTAAATACATGAAAATAAAATCATCACCAACTATAATACCACAACATTTTCTGTGCCTATTGAGGCCTCCCTGCTTGAACATTCTACATTGCACATGCTATTGTATTTTGTCCCTTGAGCTTACAGTGTATGTCTTCTGTATATGCCGTACAGTATAGATGAATGTAATGCCGTCTTTTGTGGTTTGAATGTTGAAAAGATATTGTATCGTCTTTGTGCTGTATGTCTGTAATCTTGAGGACTGACGTGCAAGTAAGAATTTCTATATTTTATACGCACATGACAATAAACAGCTTTCAAAACACAGAACATACACCTCACACCCATCATCATGAAGTGCTTCGAGAGGCTCCTCATGAGGCACATCCTGAAGACCCTGCTGCCCCCCTCACTGGATCCCCTGCAATTCGCATATCGTCCCAACCGCTCAACAGATGATGCCATTTCCACTACCCTACATCTGGCTCTCACCCACCTGGACAAAAAGGACACCTACGATCGAATGCTGTTCATAGACTTCAGTTCAGCATTCAACACAATCATTCCTCAGCACCTGATTGAAAGCTGAACCTGCTGGGCTTGAACACCTCCCTCTGCAACTGGATCCTGGACTTCCTGACTGGGAGACCTCAGTCAGTCCGGATTGGGAACAGCACCACCACACTGAGCACTGGTGCCCCCCAGGGCTGTGTGCTCAGTCCACTGCTGTTCACTCTGTTGACGCACGACTGTGCAGCGACGCACAGCTCCAATCACATCATCAAGTTCACCAATGACACGACCGTGGTGGGTCTCATCAGCAAGAATGATGAGTCAGCATACAGAGAGAAGGTGCAGCAGCTAACGGACTCTGCAGCAGGTAGTGAGGACAGCTGAGAAGATCATCTGGGTCTCTCTTCCCACCATCATAGACATTTACACCACATGCTGTATTCGCAAAGCCACCAGCATTGTGGGTGGCCCCACACACCCCTCACACAAACTATTCACCCTACTGCCATCTGGAAAAAGGTACCGAAGCATTCTGGCCCTCACGGCCAGACTGTGTAACAGCTTCTTCCCTCAAGCCATGAGACTCCTCAAAATTCAGAGACTGGACTGACACACGCACACATACACATGCACACGCGCAATGAACTGAACACCATCCCACTCCCCTTGCAATTTTTGCACATTTCTGTAATGACTACCTGTATTTTTGCTGCTACTGAACTCATAAAAAAATTATGTTTAATTTCTTGTCACTATTATACACTTTACCTGGCTGCTACCGCAATAATTGCTATGTCCACATATGGTATAAGCTAATCTGCTGAATACAGATTATGTCATAGTATGTAATGTTTAGATTCACAGCTTTTTTTTTTATTATATTGTTATTCTTTTGCACTACCTGTTATATCTGACACTTTCACACTAGAACTGTGTACTGGTCGGTGCTACACTGTTACTTACTGTGCCCATTGTCCTGTTTTAAGAGTTACTGTACTGTCTTGTGTTGTTTGCATGTGCACTTTATGTAGAATGTGTAGCTCTTTAGTTCTGTGTCGTCTCATGTCGTTTAGTGTGTTGTTTTATGTAGCACCATGGTCCTGGAGGAACGTTGTTTCGTTTCACTGTGTACTGTACCAGCTGTACATGGTTGAAATGACAATAAAAAGCCACCTGAACTTGAAACATACACTATATGGCCAAAAAATTTGTGGTCAGCTTACCATCACATCCATATGTGCTCATTCCAGACTTAATCCCCCCTTTCCTGTCATAATAACCTCCACTCTTCTGGGAAGGCTTTCTAAAAGATTTTGGAGTGTGTGTGTGGGGAATTGCCCATTCAGCCACAACAGCATTAGTGAGGTCAGGCACAGATGTGGGGTTGAGGTCAGGGCTCTGTGCAGGCCAGTCGAGATCTTCCACTCCAACCTTGGCAAACAATGTCTTCATGGACCTTGCATTGTGCATGGGGCATTGTCATGCTGGAACATGTTTGGGCCTCTTAGTTCCAGTAAAGAGAATCTGTAATGCTACAAAGACATCCTATACAATTGTGTGCTTCCAACTTTGCGGCAACAGTTTGGGGAGGGCCCACACATGGGTTTGATGGTCAGATATTCACATACTTTTGACCATATAGTGTAGCTTTATAATCCCAACTCTTCACAATTTAGGTAGTGAGCATATAAAAAGTGATGGCAAAGATAGGTACACATTAATACCTTACGGTCTGTTTTAGATCTCTCCTCCTTCCTTTTTTGTCCCCCTGCACAGAATGAGGAGCACAACATGATTTATATCATAAATGAATATATTAAAAACATTATATACAACAATTAAATTCCTTTAATAACGTTCCAGAGATTTACCTGACACAGATGGCATGGTCTCAAACATTTGACTGATTGGTGAAGTTTCTTCACTTAGTTTCCTTACTGACTCTGAGGTATTTTCATCCCATGAATCTGCTACTGGCTGCTGATTATCAAGCAGCAGTTCTCCAGTTTCCTGGTCTTCAGTTTGCAGGTCATCTGTTTGCAGGTCTCGGGGTCTGTATCCCTTTTCTGCTTGCTTCTCCACTACCTGCAGAGCATCAGCTATGAGAGAGGCCAGCTGGTCCAGTTCTGCTGCACTCAAACTCGCCACATTTACATTGTGCCTGCCTACATTGCGTAGAACATTTCGGATAAAGGTCTCTGTGAATAGCAAAACCAACAGGCACATAGTTGCAAAAACAAAGAATATTTAGCAACATTTCAGTTATATTAGATGTAAATTAGCTATTAGCTAACTCTGGTGCAATTACTTTTAATTGTGCATTGTCCCTGTAAAAATAAACAATAAAGTAAAGTAAAGTAAATTTAAGCTAAACCAACATACAATGGTGCTTGAAAGGTTGTGAACCATTTAGAATTTTCTATATTTCTGCATAAATATGACCTAAAACATCATCAGATTTTCACAAGTCCTAAAAGTAGATAAAGAGAACCCAACTAAACAAGAGACAAAAATATTATACAGCCCCAATTCCAAAAAGTTGGGACGCTGTGTAAAATGTAAATAAAAACAGAATGCAATGATTTGCAAATCTCATAAACCCATATTTTATTCACAATAGAACATAGAAAACATGTCAAATGTTTAAACTGAGGAAATGTAGTTTAAACTGAGGAAATTCAGAATAAGGTAATTCTGAATTTGATGGCAGCAACACGTCTCAAAAAAGTTGGGACAGGGCCATGTTTACCACTGTGTAGCGTCCCCTCTTCTTTTAACAACAGTCCATATATGTCTGGGAACTGAGGAGACCAGTTGCTGGAGTTTTGGGAGAGGAATGTTGTTCCATTCGTGTCTGATACAGGATACTAGCTGCTCAACAGTCCTGGGTCTTCTTTGTCGTATTTTTTGTTTCATGATGTGCCAAATGTTTTCAATTGGTGAAAGTTCTGGACTGCAGGCAGGCCAATTCAGCACCTGGACTCTTCTACTATGAAGCCATGCTGTTGTAATAGATGCAGTATGTGGTTTAGCATTGTCGTGTTGAAATATGTAAATAAGGCCTTCCCTGAAAAAGACATCATCTGGATGGAAGCATATGTTGCTCTAAAACCTGTATATACCTTTCCAGATGTGCAAGCTGCCCATGCCATAGGCACTAATGCACCCCTATACCATCAGAGATGCGGGCTTTTGAACTGAGCGCTGATAACAAGCTGGATGGTCCCTCTCCTCTTTAGTCCAGAGGAAGTGGCGTCCATGGTTTCCAAAAGGAATTTCAAATTTTGATTCGTCTGACCACAGAACAGTTTTTCTCAATCCATTTTAAATGAGCTTTGGCCCAGAGAAGATGGCGGTGTTTCTGGATCATGTTCACATATGGCTTCTTCTCTGCATGATAGAGCTTTAACCTGCATTTGTGGATGGCACGGCGAACTGTGTTCACATACAGTGAGTTCTGGAGGTGTTTCTGAGCCCATGCAGTGATTTCCATTACAGAATCATGCCTGTTTTTAATGCAGTGCCGTCTGAGGGCCCGAAGATCATAGGCATGCAATATTGATTTTCGCCCTTGTCCCTTGTGCACAGAGATTTCTCCAGATTCTCTGAATCATTTGATGATATTATGTACTGTAGATGATGAGATATTCAAAGTCTTCGCAATTTTACGTTGAGGAACATTATTCTGAAATTGTTCCACAAATTGTAGACGCAGTTTTTTGCAGATTGGTCATATCTATTGATATTTCTGTTGAATAAATGATTGAAAAAGCTATTTTCCTTGTGGTTTTGTTCAAGTATATCAACTTTAATAGGCACTGTTTCAAAGACGATCAAATGTTTGCTTGTCCAAATATGTCAAAAAAAGCCAACCATTTCTATGGGGTGTACTTATTTTTTCACATGAATGTATATGTGTGACCTGTAACGATTGTGAATTTGAAAAATCTGATGATGCTTTAGGTCATATTTATGCAGAAATATAGAAAATTCTAAAGGGTTCACAAACTTTAATTAAAAAAATGGCTGCTCATGTTGATTCACAGGTTAGGGTAACACCGTCAAAAGGAAAGCACCATTTCACCTCTTCTGCATACATGAGCTCACAAGTGCCCACAATTGGCTAGTGTCTATGACAACAATATTATGCATAATATATAATTAGATTTTAGTTGCAAAATTATACACTGATAAACCTATAATTAATTGATACACTACATACAGAAGAAACAGATCATACCATCTACTGGAGTCAGGGGTTCTTTGACAAGCAACTGTGAGGATCCACCCTTTGGGATTACTGGCTCTGGTTTTGGTCCACCTCTCTGCCCAGATGCCATTTTCTGAGACACATACTGCTTTAGGGCAGTAAGAGGGAAGTCTGAATCATCCTGCTGTTGTTGTGTGTTGTACACTGTGTCACTCTGATAACGAGTAAGGTCAGGGAACGTAGCTGACTGATAGGGTGAATCTGGGGTGAACTCAGGTGGGATCGAGTTGAGTTTACCGTTTGGTTTTCCAGAACGATAATATGTTGGTGGCAGAGAAGACTTCGTTTTGGTGATCTGTACACAACGAGTAGATACAATATTTAATACGTATGCTGGTAATGTTGACTTCACACGTATCAGACACAAAAACTGTTGCGCACACACACACACACACACACACACACACACACACACACACACACACACAAGACTTGGATGCTTTGCCACTAGGTGGTATAATTTTGTTTTTTGCTGTGCAAGCCTACAGGTGCATCTCAATAAATTAGAATGTCGTGGAAAAGTTCGTTTATTTCAGTAATTCAACTCAAATTGTGAAACTCGTGTATTAAATAAATTCAATGCACACAGACTGAAGTAGTTTAAGTCTTTGGTTCTTTTAATTGTGATGATTTTTGCTCACATTTAACAAAAACCCACCAGTTCACTATCTCAACAAATTAGAATATGGTGACATGCCAATCAGCTAATCAACTCAAAACACCTGCAAAGGTTTCCTGAGCCTTCAAAATGGTCTCTCAGTTTGGTTCACTAGGTAAATCACAAACATTCACTGCCAAATTAGCTGGCTGTTCACAGAGTGCTGTATCCAAGCATGTTAACAGAAAGTTGAGTGGAAGGAAAAAGTGTGGAAGAAAAAGATGCACAACCAACCGAGAGAACCGCAGCCTTATGAGGATTGTCAAGCAAAATCGATTCAAGAATTTGAGTGAACGTCACAAGCAATGGACTGAGGCTGGGGTCAAGGCATCAAGAGCCACCACACACAGACGTGTCAGGAATTTGGCTACAGTTGTCGTATTCCTCTTGTTAAGCCACTCCTGAACCACAGACAACGTCAGAGGCGTCTTACCTGGGCTAAGGAGAAGAAGAACTGGACTGTTGCCCAGTGGTCCAAAGTCCTCTTTTCAGATGAGAGCAAGTTTTGTATTTCATTTGGAAACCAAGGTCCTAGAGTCTGGAGGAAGGGTGGAGAAGCTCATAGCCCAAGTTGCTTGAAGTCCAGTGTTAAGTTTCCACAGTCTGTGATGATTTGGGGTGCAATGTCATCTGCTGGTGTTGGTCCATTGTGTTTTTTGAAAACCAAAGTCACTGCACCCGTTTACCAAGAAATTTTGGAGCACTTCATGCTTCCTTCTGCTGACCAGCTTTTTGAAGATGCTGATTTCATTTTCCAGCAGGATTTGGCACCTGCCCACACTGCCAAAAGCACCAAAAGTTGGTTAAATGACCATGGTGTTGGTGTGCTTGACTGGCCAGCAAACTCACCACACCTGAACCCCATAGAGAATCTATGGGGTATTGTCAAGAGGAAAATGAGAAACAAGAGACCAAAAAATGCAGATGAGCTGAAGGCCACTGTCAAAGAAACCTGGGCTTCCATACCACCTCAGCAGTGCCACAAACTGATCACCTCCATGCCACGCCTAATTGAGGCAGTAATTAAAGCAAAAGGAGCCCCTACCAAGTATTGAGTACATGTACAGTAAATGAACATACTTTCCAGAAGGCCAACAATTCACTAAAAATGTTTTTTTTTATTGGTCTTATGAAATATTCTAATTTGTTGAGATAGTGAATTGGTGGGTTTTTGTTAAATGTGAGCAAAAATCATCACAATTAAAAGAACCAAAGACTTAAACTACTTCAGTCTGTGTGCATTGAATTTATTTAATACACAAGTTTCACAATTTGAGTTGAATTATTGAAATAAATGAACTTTTCCACGACATTCTAATTTATTGAGATGCACCTGTATAACTGCTCACTGAGCCTATGCATTTACTGATCACCAGTGTCTGTCCCCCATCCTATTAATGCATTCTTTATTTGAATCTCTCTTCTTGGCTATACTGATGAGTAACAAAACAATTTCTAAAAAAAATCCTAAAATTTCTAAAACAAATTCTAAACTAAAACAAATTCCTTTGTGTCTATTTCCCAACTACTTATTACCAGTGCTTCTTTTTGTCTGCATTCTTCATAGAAATTATAGTCTTTTATAAATAAATACACTATATGGCCAAAAGTATGTAGATACCTGACCCATCAAACCCATATGTGTTTGTTAAACATCCCATTCCTGATTTAGTCCCAATGTTGCTGTTGCTTCACTCTTTTGGGAAGGCTTTCCACGAATTTTCAAACATGACTGTTGGGATTTGCCCACTCAGCCACAAGAGCATTAGTGAGGTCGCGCATGCAGTAGGTATTCCAGTTCATCCAAAAGGTGTTCAATGGGGTTGAGATCAGGGCTGTGTGCCAGCCACTCAAGTTCTTCCACATCAACCTTGTCTTTATGGAGCTCGCTTTGTGCACATGGGCATTGTCATGGGAACAGGTTTGGGCCCCTTAGTTCCAGTCAAGGGAAATCTTCATGCTACAGCATGCAAAGATATTCTAGAGAATTGTTTGCTTCCAAATTTGTGGCAACAGTTTGGCCCACATATGGGTGTGATGGTCAGGTGTTCACATACCTTTGACCATATAGTGTAAATAGTTTGTGGTGCCATAACTAAAGACTTATTATTTCTATGTGAAATGAGTTAAAATCTATTATTCTATTCTGTTAAAACTCTATTCTATTCTACGTGTCTTCAGAAAATCTTCCTCTTTCATGTAAATTGTTTTGATATGGAAAAGATCATGACAATTCATCTGCAGATTTTATCTTAACATTCATCCATTCTGTATATTTCTTAACCTTTTATTAATGAAAGGTTCATTTTTATGGTAAATTAGGACTACTGTGCTATAGTTTTACTGTTCCCTTTCTAAGGGAACTCAACGCTGCTTGAGCTTCACACTGTGGGAAGTGTCTTCGCATCTGAGGTCTGTCTAAAATTACGCCTATTACTGCCATGGTCAGGTGACGTGGCAATTAAGCATGGCACGTGGTATAAAAATGGCACTTGTGAACCATGCCGTCAGCCTTATTATCTTCAGCGAAAGACCGCATATTGGTTGTTTGTGTGAACGCTCCACTTCACGTCCTCTCTATTTTTCAGAAGAAGAAAAAAAAAAAAAAAAAAAATATATATATATATATATATATATATATATATATATATATATATATATATATATATAAAAAATTTTTCTTTTTATTTTTTTCTTCTTCTGAA
This sequence comes from Cranoglanis bouderius, assembly GCA_023630585.1. Taxonomy (NCBI): domain Eukaryota; kingdom Metazoa; phylum Chordata; class Actinopteri; order Siluriformes; family Cranoglanididae; genus Cranoglanis; species Cranoglanis bouderius. The sequence continues at coordinate 1,889,881 of CM042545.1, forward strand.
AAATAGAGAGGACGTGAAGAGAAGCGTTCATATATATATATATATATATATATATATATATATATATATATATATATATATATATATATATATATATATATCTCTTTACTTTTCTGTCCCTCACCTCTTTGCAAGTATGAGTCAGAGAGAATTCAGGAAGTATGTTACTCCATGCTCCTGTTTAATTTCGAGGACGGACTGACACATTTTCTGTGTGAAGTGTTTGGGAGTGGAGCATGCTGTAGCGGCCCTTGAGGGGGCTGACTGTGCGTATTGTGAACGCTTCACAATTAGGCAGCTCCGCTCTGGATCTGGAAGAGGAACCGGAGACAAGCGCTGCTCTATCTCTTGCTCTGTCCTCCGGATCCGATTCTGCACTTCCGGGTTTTTGGAGCTCGCATCGCGACTCCTCCTTCTGGAGAGTCAACCCACACTCTCTCCATCGATGGCAGGGAATTTAGGGAGGCCTTCTTTGCCATCCAAGATGTGTAAGGCCACCTCGGTGTTGGTTGGCAAAGCCTATGCAGCGGCAGGTCTCACTTGTAGGTCACTGCATACAATGGCAGTGTTAAAGGCCTACCAAGCAGACCTGCTGAATGAGCTCAACAGCAGTTAAGGAATTAGGCCCAAGGCAGTGGCTGATGGGTCGAGTTCGCCTGGGGCTCCCCTGTCTGAAATCTGATGCTTTCCCTCCAACAGAATGTGGAAAAGTTAACGTCAATAAAGGACCATCTGGCAGCATGGAAACTACTGCCAAATGTGTCTCCATCGGTTCTGCCCTCGATGACCAAAATGACCACAGCTGGTCACAGTTGAAAGTCAAATGGCTTTGTGTGCCATTGAGCAGGTGATTAGCTACACCTTATTGAGTTTACAAGTCATTTTTAGGAGGGGGGTGATCCTTTTTCCAACTCAGTGATTTTGTTTTTTTTATTTTTCTGACCTGTTGGTGTTATATCTTTCACTTGGATGTTATAAGTTGCACTGAGTGAATACAGCCTACAGCCGGATAAAAAAAAAACTGTGTCCGTCTTCATTTCAGGCTGAAAAGCAACAAAATGTGATTATTTTAAAGGGGGTGATTCTTTTCTATACCCACTATATCAACCAACAGGGAGAGTTACATCCCCCTGTTCAGGCAGGCTCAACTACTACTTCTCTGGGCGGAAGGAAAGTTTTTGTCAGTAAGAATTCCGGGCAACCGGAATGTGGGGGCAGACATCCTGTCGATGCAGGGACTGAGGCCCAAGGATTGGAGGTGCCATCCAAAAGTGGTGGAGTCCATATGGCGGAGGTTCGACCAAGTGGTGGTGGATGTGTTCGCCTCAGAGAAGACAACACACCGCCCACTGTGGTTCGCCCTCACTCCTCCCGCAGCATTAGGGCTGGACATCATGGTACACATGTGGCCGAGGTCACGTCTGTACGCCTTTCCCCGATCACTCTGCTCTCACAAGTTCTAGCGAGAGTTCACCAAGACCGTCTACATCTGCTGCTAGTAGCACCTTATTGGCCAGCTAGAATATGGTTCTCTGAGATTTCGGCCAGCCACACCCCTATTGATGGAGCCTCTGTGGGGCAACATCCTCTAACTTCAAGGTTTATGCGTGGTGTCAGGCGGCTGAGGCCCACCTGCAGACCACACATACCTTCCTGGGACCTTTCTGTGGTCCTGGAAGGTCTGTCAGGCATGCCATTCGAGCCCTTAGAGTCAGCCTCAGAGAAGCTTCTGACTCTAAATGTAGCTCTTCTGCTGGCCCTGACATTTTGCAAGCAAGTAGGAGATCTACAAGCTCTCTCTGTTGCCCCTTCCTCCCTTGACTTTTCCCCTGGATTAGCCAAGGCCTTCCTATATCCTAGGCCAGATTATATTCCCAAAGTGCCTACGTCTGCTGCCCAGCCAGTAGTGTTGCAGGCTTTCTGCCCTCCTCCATTCCTCACACTGGAACAAGAGAAATTGCACGTACTCTGTCTAGTAAGGGGTGCTGTACTTACGTCCACCGCTCCGGCCAGTGGCGTAAATCGGAGCAGTTGCTAGTATGCTTTGGCGGTGACAGTAGCGGTGATGCTATGTCAAAGCAGCACATCTCTACTTGTATAGTGGAAGCTATCTCTACCGCTTATGAGGCGGGCGGTCTTGCTACGCCTCTGGGCATAAGGGCTCATTCCACTAGGGGGGTCGCCTCCTCGAAGGCTTTATCCAAAGGGGTATCTTTGTAGGATGTGTGTGCTGCGGCAGGGTGGTCTACGCCGCACACATTCATTCAATATTACAGGTTGGACATAGATTCCTCGGGCTTGGACCTTTTTGAACAGACTCCCTGGGGGATTCCAGGTCACAGGGATCTATTGTCTCAAGCCAGAGGGTTGATTTATCACCCTCGGACAGAACTATGGAAACTGTGAGTCTGACCCCTGAGGGGCACCAGATCATAGATTCCGGTCTCTCAACCGAGGTTGTAGAGACCATGTTAAACGCTAGGAACGTAGTGTGACCCAATGAAAAGCGCAATAGCTACAGTCCTGGAGTTCTTACAAGAACATTTCTCAGCACGGTTGACTCCTTCTACAATTAGGGTCTACATGACTGCCATTTCAGCCAGCCACACCCCAAATGATGGAGTCTTTGTGCCATACCCTCAGTATGACGGAGTGGATATACTCGTTCCTATAGTGTGAAGCTCACGCAACATTGAGTTCCCTTGGAAAGGGAACGTCTGGGTTACGCATGTAACCCTGTTCTCTGAGAAGCGAACGAGACATTGCGTAGCTTCACTTCAGATAATAGAGGCTGAAGGTATGGTTCACAGGTGCTGTTTTTATATCATGCGACGTGCTTAATTGCCACATCACCTGACCACGGCAGACCTATAAATTGGCGTGATTTACACAGAGTTCAAATACCGGTCACATGCGAAGGTGCTTTCCACAGTGTGAGGCTCACACAACGTCTCGTTCCTTTCTCAGGGAACAGGGTTATATGTGTACCCCAGACAATTTCCTGAATGGTAAACTGCAATAAATCCATTCAAATTCAAGTGTTTGGATAAGTGTACCTATCTGCCTACCTGGAAGTTCCATGTGAGGGCAGAATATACAATGCCCTTGTTCAAGAGCCCAGCAGTGGAAACTTGGTAATGCTGTGATTTAAACTCACAACCTTCCAATCAGTAATCCAACATCTTAAACACTGCGCTACCACTCATATTCAAAATTATTTTGAATTCAAATGGATGCAATTGAACAAACCAGTACTTGAAATGCAGGTAAGACCCTCTCCCTGTGATTGAAACAACTGGTCACTCTGACACACTGACATAGTTGCCAAAAAGTGTGAAGGACCAAGAAAAATGTACAGTTAGTTTCCACATGTTAGTTTCTGTGTCTGATTTGAAAAACGTGGAAAACTATAAAATATGTGTAAATATTATATAAACATATAAATATCTCTATAATATGTAATAACATTACACTTATTTCATGTCTCTTCCAAACAATATGCTTCTTGAGTATCAAGAGAGTTCCCATTGGCTGCAGCCATTTTTCCTCATTGTTTTCGTTAACAAAATTAACATTAAGAATTCTGTAAAACATAGTTGATTGAAATGTTGGAAAGAAACATTTTAATTACATACTTTTTGGTATTTAGTACATTTCTAAAATTATTTTATTACTCAAGAAACAGATAAGTCAATTGATTTACACAATATTACTCAATTCAATTTCAATTCAATTACATTTTATTTGTATAGGGGTTTATATAATGATGTAAAATAATAATTATTTGCAGTCATAGTTCATCCTATACACATGAAGTATGTGGATATGCCAGTAACTGTACAGACACTAGCAGCCCTATATGTGTGAACCCACTTAGGGGTTGAATTATGTTTGAGTAGTGTGCTGTGCAAACACTGTGCCAGGGCCATCATTGGGGCAAATGTAGTGGTGCAAGACCATAATAATACAAAAACATAAAAGTGCTTTACCTGACCATCTAGTCTAGGCAGCAGACTCAGGTTCAGCAAATACTTCTGCAGACTTTTGCTAAGCTTCTCTTCCAATGACTTCAGTCTTTCGTCTTCTACAGCAGCAGTCTGTACCATTTGTCTGCATAGTAAGGAACAGTTCAGCATTATCAGCCCTGACATAATAATGGCATCTGTATTTGGCTTCCGATGATGTGCTCAAGAGTAGCATCATAACATAATTAGCACTCATCTCAAATGCTAATCAGGAGAAACATTTGGCTACCGAAGCAGCTGGTTTGAAAACTGAAACCCACAGCAAGCTGCAGAGTGAAAGAAGAAATTATACCACCAGGGAAGCCTTTCCGGTGTACTGAGGACTTCCTCCATATTCAATAATCTTTTAATTTTACGCTAACAAGAGATCACTGCCAACCCAAACAGCCTATCTGGTTAAATGCTAAGATTGGCATAGGCACTATATGGCCAAAAATTTGTGTACAGCTGACCATCACACCCATAAGTGGGCTTACCCCAAACTGTTGCCACAAAGTTGGAAGCACACAATTGTATAGGATGTCTTTGTATGCTGTAGCATTAAAATTTCTATTCACTGGAATTAAGAGGCCCAAACCTGTTCCAGACTGACAATGCCCCTGTGCACGAAGTGAGCTCCATGAAGACATGGTTTGCCTAGGTTGGAGTGAAAGAACGCAAGAAACCTAAACAAAAGCCCTGACCTCAACCCCACTAAACACCTTTGGGATGAATTGGAATGCCAACTGTGCCCTCAGTGCCTGACCTCACTAATGCTCTTGTGGCTGAATGGGCAAATTCCCACAGCCATGCTTCAAAATCTAGTGGAAAGACTTCCCAGAAGAGTGGAGGTTATTATAACAGTATAGGGTGGACTAAAACTGGAATGGGACATTTAAAAAGCACAGATAGGTGATGGTTAGGTGTACACAAACGTCTGGCCATATAATGTATATCCAAGATGCTATATATTTGTAGTCCAGCATATATTTTGGTGTTGACACATGGCAATGGAAAGTCCAAGTTGTTGCAACAATCAAACAGGGGCCCTTTTTTTGTTAATTCCTGCTCTCCACTGAAAATAAAATCTACACAGAGAATCTACAGGTGCATCTCAATAAATTAGAATGTCGTGGAAAAGTTCATTTATTTCAGTAATTCAACTCAAATTGTGAAACTCGTGTATTAAATAAATTCAGTGCACACAGACTGAAGTAGTTTAAGTCTTTGGTTCTTTTAATTGTGATGATTTTGGCTCACATTTAACAAAAACCCACCAATTCACTATCTCAACAAATTAGAATACTTCATAAGACCAATAAAAAAAACATTTTTAGTGAATTTTTGGCCTTCTGGAAAGTATGTTCATTTACTGTACATGTACTCAATACTTGGTAGGGGCTCCTTTTGCTTTAATTACTGCCTCAATTCGGCGTGGCATGGAGGTGATCAGTTTGTGGCACTGCTGAGGTGGTATGGAAGCCCAGGTTTCTTTGACAGTGGCCTTCAGCTCATCTGCATTTTTTGGTCTCTTGTTTCTCATTTTCCTCTTGACAATACCCCATAGATTCTTTATGGGGTTCAGGTGTGGTGAGTTTGCTGGCCAATCAAGCACACCAACACCATGGTCATTTAACCAACTTTTGGTGCTTTTGGCAGTGTGGGCAGGTGCCAAATCCTGCTGGAAAATGAAATCAACATCTTCAAAAAGCTGGTCAGCAGAAGGAAGCATGAAGTGCTCCCAAATTTCTTGGTAAATGGGTGCAGTGACTTTGGTTTTCAAAAAACACAATGGACCAACACCAGCAGATGACATTGCACCCCAAATCATCACAGACTGTGGAAACTTAACACTGGACTTCAAGCAACTTGGGCTATGAGCTTCTCCACCCTTCCTCCAGACTCTAGGACCTTGGTTTCCAAATGAAATACAAAACTTGCTCTCATCTGAAAAGAGGACTTTGGACCACTGGGCAACAGTTCAGTTCTTCTTCTCCTTAGCCCAGGTAAGACACCTCTGACATTGTCTGTGGTTCAGGAGTGGCTTAACAAGAGGAATACGACAACTGTAGCCAAATTCCTTGACACGTCTGTGTGTGGTGGCTCTTGATGCCTTGACCCCATCCTCAGTCCATTCCTTGTGAAGTTCACTCAAATTCTTGCATCGATTTTGCTTGACAATCCTCATAATGCTGCGGTTCTCTCGGTTGGTTGTGCATCTTTTTCTTCCACACTTTTTCCTTCCACTCAACTTTCTGTTAACATGCTTGGATACAGCACTCCGTGAACAGCCAGCTTCTTTGGCAATGAATGTTTGTGGCTTACCCTCCTTGTGAAGGGTGTCAATGATTGTCTTCTGGACAACTGTCAGATCAGCAGTCTTCCCCATGATTGTGTAGCCTAGTGAACCAAACTGAGAGACCATTTTGAAGGCTCAGGAAACCTTTGCAGGTGTTTTGAGTTGATTAGCTGATTGGCATGTCACCATATTCTAATTTGCTGAGATAGTGAATTGGTGGGTTTTTGTTAAATGTGAGCCAAAATCATCACAATTAAAAGAACCAAAGACTTAAACTACTTCAGTCTGTGTGCACTGAATTTATTTAATACACGAGTTTCACAATTTGAGTTGAATTACTGAAATAAATGAACTTTTCCACGACATTCTAATTTATTGAGATGCACCTGTACAACATTGGTGAGTCTTCAACATTAAACACATGTAAATGACTATACACAACATTCTTAGCTTGTGCTGCTGAGGACTTACTTTTACCACGAGCCCCAAACAGTTTCTTGGTTTGCTGGCCCTTTAGCTTTTTATTTTTATGTTTGTGTGAGTACATTACCTTGAGTCAGGCGGTAACAGGATCCTGTGTAGTTTAGAAAATTCTTTATGAAGGGCCTCCTGAGTGACATCATCTTCCCATGACAGGCCTGGGGAGCATAATTAGACCACATAGTCATGAAATATAGAGGCTTTATTTTAATCCCACTGCTCAGTGTGAAAGGTTCCCTTTTAGAATTCTGTTTCATCTTAAATATTCTTCCTCGCTCTGGCTAAAGGAATCACCTGAACATTAGTTCTGGTGCATAGATATGTGTTAAAGTTGACAAAAATTTAACCTAAAGAGAATTTTGCACCCAAATCTACATCGCTATCGAACGTCTGGAACATAATCTGCCTGATAGAAGAGTTGAAAATAATGTATTTGCACATTGGATTTTTTTTAATTACCTAATTTTTCTCCCAGTTTTAATCACTGCCACCAACTCGTTCTCCCCCATCACAAGCTCTCACGATTGTCTAGTGTTGTTCTAATTGTCAATGGAGAGAATAATGCTATTCTTTCCATCTGAGAGCAGGGCCAGTTAATGCTTTCTTGGACCCCTGGTGACAAATGGCTGTGGCATCATTGGGATTACAACTCACAATCTCCCCAAAATAGAGCAGACGCTGTTCTGTTGCACCTCTTGGGACTCCCCACATGGGAAACTTTAATGCATTATTTAAAAGGATTAATTGGCCTATGGGTCAATTATTTGTCTCCTGTACCCTACGTGACTGCACTCATGAAAGACTTTCTCCTAAGCTACAGTACAGGTTTTGCATTCATAATACTTGTAGGGTCTATCCCACTGATCTCTATTTATAACTGGATAGCTCATGACGTCACCAACAGTGAAGCTACTGCGCCGCCATCTTTGTATTCCCTAACATTCTGAACTCACTATGAGTCATAATCACTGATTTATATATATATAAGGTCAGAGGTCGGAGCTCTGAAGCATGAAACAAATATGCAGTGGATATTTGTGTACAGGGAATATTTAACCACATAAATATAAACTCGTTCGCAGCAGGGATGATGTGTGTTTCATTTTAGTGGTTTTTATAGAGATTTCACTCCACGCTGTTAGAATATCAGCTTTGTGGTTAAAAGGTAAGAACAGAGAGCTTAGCAACAATTGGCGGCTAAACACTAAACACTAATACTTAAACACTTAAGCACTAAAACACACACACTTAAACACCAACACTTCAACACTACTGTAATCTACTGAGGGAAAAGATACACATAATAATGACCTATGGGCATTAAATGATCAGATATTTTGTACAGCTGTGTTTTATAGTGTATGTTAGCTGTGTGTGTGTGTGTGTGTGTGTGTGTGTGTGTGTGTGTGTGTGTGTGTGTGTGTGTGTGTGTGTGTGTGTGTGTGTGTGGAGGGGGGTCTGGGTTGCCAGATTCTTGGGGCCAAAACAGCCCAAAGAAGGTCACAAACCACTCAACACTATTGAATAAATATAAACTCATTCGCAACAGGGATGATGTGCCTTCCAGGACCGGTTCATTCTACTCTCTCTCTCTCTCTCTCTCTCTCTCTCTCTCTCTCTCTCTCTCTCTCTCTCTCTCTCACACACACACACACACACACACGTTTTTATTTACCTTCCAGGACCGGTTCATTTCATTCTCGCACACTTTTTATCCATTATTTTCTGCATCTTTTCCCTCAGTAGATTACAGTAGTGTTTAAGTATTAGTGTTTAGCCGCCAGTTGTTGCTAAGCTCCTGTTCTTACCATTTGACCACAAAGCTGATATTCTAACAGTGCGGAGTGAAATCACTATAAAAACACTATTGGGTTTTTTAAAAGGGGATATTTAATACACTTTGATGTTGCACTTTTACTGCTGATTATTAAGGATTATGATCGTTATCTCCACTCTACATGGGGATGACGACACATTTACGCTTAATAGGTACATGGTCTGTATAAATTACAACCTGTGGGCACTTCTGCACATCCTTTAGCGAACGTTGTTTTGCAGTTAAAAGCAGCACATGGGGTCACCTGGACAGTTTTCGTCCACTGGCGGTCGGCACCCTCTGTCGGAAGGGAATGGTAAAATGGCCACCAGAGCACTTCCGGTAGCTTCACTTACTGCTGGCAGTTTAGAATTCTATGAGCTATCCAGTTATATACTGAACAAAATTATAATCGCAACACTTTTGTTTTTGCCCCCATTTTTCATGAGCTGAACTCAAAGATCTAAGATGTACACAAAAGGCCTATTTCTCTCAAATATTGTTCACAAATCTGTCTAAATCTGTGTTAGTGAGCACTTCTCCTTTGCCAAGATAATCCATCCACCTCACAGGTGTGGCATATCAACATGCTGATTAGACAGCATGATTATTGCACAGGTGTGCCTTAGGCTGGCCACAATAAAAGGCCACTCTAAAATGTACAGTTTTATCACACAGCACAATGCCACAGATGTTGCAAGTTTTGAGGGAGCGTGCAGTCGGCATGCTGACTGTAGGAATGTCCACCAGAGCTGTTGCCCGTGAATTGAATGTTCATTTCTCTACCATAAGCCATCTCCAAAGGTGTTTCAAAGAATTTGGCAGTACATCCAACCGGCCTCACAACCACAGACCACGTGTAACCACACGTGACCTCCGTGTCAGGACCTCCACATCCAGCATCTTCACCTCCAAGATCGTCTGAGACCAGCCACCCGGACAGCTGCTGCAACAATCGGTTTGCATAAGCAAATAATTTCTGCACAAACTGTCAGAAACCGTCTCAGGGAAGCTCATCTGCATGCTCGTCATCCTCATCGGGGTCTCAACCTGACTGCAGTTCGTCGTCGTAACCGACTTGAGTGGGCAAATGCTCACATTCGATGGCGTCTGGCACTTTGGAGAGGTGTTCTCTTCATGGATGAATCCCGGTTTTCACTGTACAGGGCAGATGGCAGACAGCGTGTATGGTGTCGTGTGGGTGAGCAGTTTGCTGATGTCAACATTGTGGATCGAGTGGCCCATGGTGGCGGTGGGGTTATGGTATGGGCAACGAACACAGGTGCATTTTATTGATGGCATTTTGAATGCACAGAGATACCATGACGAGATCCTGAGGCCCATTGTTGTGCCATTCATCCACGACCATCACCTCATGTTGCAGCATGATAATGCATGGCCCCATGTTGCAAGGATCTGTACACAATTCCTGGAAGCTGAAAACATCCCAGTTCTTGCATGGCCAGCATACTCACCGGACATGTCACCCATTGAGCATGTTTGGGATGCTCTGGATCGGCGTATACGACAGCGTGTTCCAGTTCCTGCCAATATCCAGTAACTTCACACAGCCATTGAAGAGGAGTGGACCAACATTCCACAGGCCACAATCAACAACCTGATCAACTCTATGTGAAGGAGATGTGTTGCACTGCGTGAGGCAAATGGTGGTCACACCAGATACTGACTGGTTTTCGGACCCCCTCGGACCCCCCAATACAGTAAATCTGCACATTTTAGAGTGGCCTTTTATTGTGGCCAGCCTAAGGCACACCTGTGCAATAATCATGCTGTCTAATCAGCATCTTGATATGCCACACCTGTGAGGTGGATGGATTATCTCGGCAAAGGAGAAGTGCTCACTAACACAGATTTAGACAGATTTGTGAACAATATTTGAGAGAAATAGGCCTTTTGTGTACACAGAAAAAGTCTTAGATCTTTGAGTTCAGCTCATGAAAAATGGGGGCAAAAACAAAAGTGTTGCGTTTATAATTTTGTTCAGTGTATATATATAGATCAGTGGTCTAACCTCTCATTCTTCAGGAAAGTTTTTTTTTGTTCTGCGCCACCTTTGTGCTGCAAAAGAATCACTCCACTATGAGGGATGAATAGTGGAACTAATCCTCCAGACCGTGCGATTATGTGAAACCTCTGCTTCGAGGAGCATATGTATGGAGTTTTATCTCATTTTATCTCATTTTATCATGCACACTAACACCCTATAAGTATCATATTACTGCATATCATTGTTTGCTACTAGAATTATTCACTTGGATATGAAACATGAGGGGAATCGCTGAGCTGGAACATACATACCTCGAAGTGAAAGTTTCAAGAGTAGTGTACGAAATCTCTGCAGGGTTGCTGGTGTGATATCATAAGTGTACACATCCGCTCCCATCATCGTCTGACAATGGCCGAACATGCCATCTGCAAAACAATGACGGCATTAGGTATGAATGCACAACCACCTGCCAAAAAGTGAAGTGGTTTTGCAGATAATAGTTATGAATGTGAGAGCCATAGCATGCTGTGTAGGCAGATCACCTAAATCCTGCTTAAAATGAAGTCTGACTTCAGAATCCCTGAAGCCCTGCAGAATTCAGCATTCTCCCTCATTTAACACATCTGATTCAAATCAAATCATCAGCTAATTACCATGCCTTCATGAGCTGAATTTCTGTGAGTTTTTTAAAATAATAACGCAATAAGCCACTTGAGGGCATGCATTATAGTGATTTCATCACAGTGTTCTTAGGCATGTGGATTATTGGCAAATCACTGTGGTATAAGCGGAACATGGAAGACATAAGCAGTATACTCCAGACCGTGTGGTTACATGAAAATAATCAACTTCCAGAGAAGAGAATAAATAAATATAATGTAATAAACATATATATATATATATATATATATTTGTTAAATATTGGTGTGCAACAATTATTGGCACCGGGTATAAATATGGGTATAAACAGGGGTATAAATATGAGGTAACTCATAGGCCAAATTCCCTTAGTCATTCATAACAATGGGTAAGACCAAGGAATATAGCTGTGATGTGCAGCAAAAGGTTGTTGAGCTTCATAAAATGGGAAGTGGCTATAAGAAAATAGCAAAAGCATTGAAAATGCCCATTTCCACCATCAGGGCAATAATTAAGAAGTTCCAGTGAACCTGGAATTGGACACATGTCTATATCGTCTCAACGCACTGTGAAGAGGATGGTTCGAGGGCCAAAAAATCTCCAAGGATCACAGCTGGAGAATTGCAGAAGTTAGTTGTGTCTTGGGGTCGGAAAGTCTCCAAAACTACAATCTGAAGTCACCTACATCACCACAAGTTGTTTGGAAGGGTTTCAAGAAAAAAGCCTCTACTCTCATCCAAAAACAAACTCAAGCATCTTCAGTTTGCCAGACACTACTGGAACTTCAAATGGGATCAGGTTCTATGGTCAGATGAAGTCCTGCCATGGCCATCCCAGTCCCTTGACTTGAAACCCATAGAAAACCTGTGGGGTGAACTGAAGAGGAGAGCCCACCAGCGAGGACCTTGAAATGTGAAGGATCTGGAGAGATTCTGTATGGAGGAATGGTCTCAGATCCCTTGCCATGTATTCTCCAACCTCATCAGGCATTATAGGAGAAGACTCAGAGCTGTTATCTTGGCAAAGGGAGGTAACACAAAGTATTGACTAAAAGGGTGCCAATAATTGTTGCACACCTATATATAACAAAGTTTTTAAAAAATAATAATAATAATAAAAAGGATAAACCTGTGTTGTGTTTGTAATTGTTTGATATCCATGAGAGCAGAGTATTTTTGTGACTTGTTTGAACAAAAGATGAAAAGGTTAAACAATAAAGAATTTTTCACAGCCTTCTTTGCTCATATTTACCAAAGGTGCCAATATTAGTGGAGGGCACTGTATATGGTTGGTGTACCTGTTAATAGCCAATCAGTGAAAATGCGAGGTAATTATACTTAATAAAATTACATACATGTTCATATACAACTCAGAGAAAAGTGTAAGGGGTCCTTGTCCTGATCTATATCACTGATCTATAGCAGAGACTGGGGTGGAAACATACTGTCTGTTTACAGTGAGTCTTTTCCTATTTTATGTATGTATGTGTATGTGTCTTACCATTAACACAAATTTCATAGTTCATACACAGATTCTCCTCAAACAGGCAACCTGATGAAAGAAGAGAGTAAAATTTTAAATTTAAAGCAGGCATTTTGTTTTGTAGGATTGGTGTATCTGTGGACCCATAGATGGTTCAACACATTAAATCAACATCACCAACACTTCACTTATTAAATAAAACAAATCAGTCAGACAGTAAAATGTTTTCCATTTACTTTGCAAACACTCAGTCATTACAACAGAGACTTTTGTGCAGAAAGATCAATAGTAGAGTACACTTAAGGGTTTAACTGGAAGGACACACAGTCTTTAAAGCTAGGTAATGTAAGAATAAGGACAAGACTGTCCTCACTGCAGCCTGTAGCGCGATAACGTAGTAGAGAAGAGCCACTGCGTACGGCATTTTGGTGATGTAACGGCCATTTTACATGCATGCGCCGTAGTTGTCTGGCGACGTAATTGGCGTTTAAACACACATGCGCAGACTCAACAGCGCACACTAACTACTAATTGTTTTTCTGTTGTTATTGTTATTAAAATGGTTTTCCACATAGTCTTTGATATATTTCTCATTGTTTATGTGTGGATTAGCATGTCATATTTTATGCATGACTGTGTGCAAGTGTACCTTGAAGAATTGATGCTGTTTTGAAGGCAAAGGAGGTCACACCAAATATTGATTTGATGCAGATTTTTCTTCTGTTCACTCACTTGGCATTTTGTTAATTGATAAATATAAACTAATAACGTCTATTTTTGAAAGCATTCTTACTTTACAGCATTTTTTCACAACTGTCTAAAACTTTTGCACAGTACTAATATATATATATATATATATATATATATATATATATATATATATATATATATAATATATATATACACACACAGTACTGTGCAAAAGATTTATGCAGCCTATTTTTTTTTTTTTAGTACAACCTTGTTATATATTTTTTATTTTATGACTTCTACATTATCAAGTCAGTACAAAAAACATCTCCAGAAGAACTGAGGCTGGTTCTGCAAGATGCTCAATAAAACTTACTAGCCCATTTCCTTATAAAACTACACACATTGTACCGAAGACTATTTATTTTATTATTTCTTTTTGTCACACCAACTATTGACTTTGTTTCATTTACTACTGTTTACTGCTCTTTACGGTATTTTTTTAATGTAGAAACATTTAATTTCATAATTTTGAAGGCATCTACAGCCGTGGCCAAAAGTTTTGAGAATGACACAAATATTAATTTTCACAAAGTCGACTGCTTCAGTGTTTTTAGATCTTTTTGTCAGATGTTACTGTTACTGAAGTATAATCACAAGCATTTCATAAGTATCAATGGCTTTTATTGACAATTACATGAAGTTTATGCAAAGAGTCAATATTTGCAGTGTTGACCCTTCTTTTTCAAGACCTCTGCAATTCGCCCTGGCATGCTGTCAATCAACTTCTGGGCCACATCCTGACTGATGGCAGCCCATACTTGCATAATCAATGCTTGGAGTTTGTCAGAGTTTGTGGGTTTTTGTTTGTCCACCCGCCTCTTGAGGATTGACCACAAATTCTCAATGGGATTAAGGTCTGGGGATTTTCCTGGCCATGGACCCAAAATGTCGATGTTTTGTTCCCCGAGACACTTCGTGATCACTTTTGCCTTGTGGCAAGGTGCCCCATCATGCTGGAAAAGGCATTGTTCATCACCAAACTGTTCTTGGATGGTTGGGAGAAGTTGCTCTCTGAGGATGTTTTTGTACCATTCTTTATTCATGGCTGTGTTCTTAGGCAGAATTGTGAGTGAGCCCACTCCCTTGGCTGAGAAGCAACCCCACACATGAGTGGTCTCAGGATGCTTTACTGTTGGCATGACACAGGACTGATGGTAGCGCTCACCTTTTCTTCTCTGGACAAGCTTTATTCCAGATGCCCCAAACAATCGGAAAGGGGATTCATCAGAGAAAATGACATTACCCCAGTCCTCAGCAGTCCAATCCCTGTACTTTTTGCAGAATAGCAGTCTGTCCCTGATGTTTTTCCTGGAGAGAAGTGGCTTCTCTGCTGCCCTTCTTGACAGCAGGCCATCCTCCAAAAGTCTTCGCCTTACTGTGCGTGCACACGCACTCACACCTGCCTGCTGCCATTCCTGAGCAAGCTCTGCACTGGTGGTGCCCCGATCCCGCAGCTGAATCAACTTTAGGAGACGGTCCTGGCGCTTGCTGGACTTTCTTGGGCGCCCTGAAGCCTTCTTCACAACAGTTGAACCTCTGTCCTTCAAGGTCTTGATGATCCGATAAATGGTTGATTTAGGTGCAATCTTACTAGCAGCAATATCCTTGCCTGTGAATCCCTTTTTGTGCAAAGCAATTATGGCTGCACGTGTTTCCTTGCAGGTAACCATAGTTAACAGAGGAAGAACAATAATTTCAAGCACCACCCTCCTTTTAAAGCTTCCAGTCTGTTATTCTAACTCAATCAGCATGACAGAGTGATCTCCAGCCTTGTCCTGGTTAACACCTGTGTTAACGAGAGAATCACTGACATGATGTCAGCTGGTCCTTTTGTGGAAGGGCTGAAATGCTGTGGACATGTTTTTTTGGGATTAAGTTCATTTTAATGGCAAAGAGGGACTTTGAAATTAATTGCAATTCATCTGATCACTCTTCATAACATTCTAGAGTATATGCAAATTGCCATCATAAAAACTGAGGCAGCAGAATTTGTAAAAATTAGTATTTGTGTCATTCTCAAAACTTTTGGCCATGGCTGTACAGCATTTCTTTGCATGTGCCTAAAACTTTTGCACAGTACTATACAGTTACAATCAAAATTATTCAACCCCCATTGCAAAGCAGGTTTATTGCCAAAATTGTTTGCAATGAACAAATCAAACAAAAGCAATTGAAATAGTTCAACACAAAGAATGCTTCAAGTGGTTTCCCCAAATTTAACTTAAAATGCAACTTATAATGACTTCTCCAGTTTTAAAATTATTCAACCCCCTAAATGGAATCCCTCACAACAGCACAAATATGCAAAACAGGTGTTGTCTCAAGCACACTTGATGCAACTAATCAAGGGCTTCATTAGTTGCACCAAGTGTGCATGAGCTGGAACACATGAAATACCTGAACTGGCTAGGGGCAGAAAATACATGAAATACCTGGAAGGGACAGAAAAAGAAAGCTATCAATGGCTGCAACCAGATTTCTGAGGAGGCAGGTTGTGAAAAACCCTTGAGTGACTGTAAAACGCAGAAGGTTTCCATGCCAGAACTCCAAGACGTACACCACTACTGACCCAAAAGCACAAGAAAAGTCATCTCAAAATCATATAAATAAGCCACAGAAGTTTTGGGATTCTGTTCTGTGGAGCGATGAAACAAAACTGGAACTTATCAGCACGATGGATCAGCGGTATTTCTGGAGAAAGAAGAATGAAGAAAAAACACTCTGTCCACAGTCAAGCATGGTGGTGGCTCGGTGATGCTCTGGGGCTGCTTTGCATCCTCTGGCACTGGAAACCTGCAGCGTGTGGAAGGCAAGATGGATTCATTGAAATATCAGTAAATCCTAGGAGAAAACGCCACGCCGTCTGTGAGGAAGCATCAGCTTGGGCGTCATTGGATCTTCCAACAGGACAATGATCCCAAGCATACCTCAAATTCCACCAAGGCTTGGTTGCAGAAGAAGTCCTGGAAGATTCTACAGTGGCCATCACAGTCACCTGACTTTAACCCCATAGAAAATCTCTGGTGGGATTTGAAGGTGGTTTCACCACGCAAACCCAAGAATATTACTGAACTGGAGGCCATTGCTCATGGGGACTGGGCTAAGATTCCTCAGGAACACTCCCAGAAGCTGGTGTCTGGCTATGCATCTCGTTTGCAGCAGGTCATAACAGCAAAAGGGTGCTCTACTAAGTATTAAGATGCTTGCCATGAAGGGGTTGAATAATTTTGAAACTGAAGAAGTCATTATAAGTTGCATATTCAGTTGAATTTGGGGAAACCACTTGAAACATTTGTTGTGAACTATTTCAATTCCTTTTGTTTGATTTGTTTGTTGCAAACAGCTGAAAGTCTGTAAATTTTGACAATAAACCTGATTTCAAATGGGGGTTGAATCATTTTGATTGCAACTGTAAATGGATTGCTACGGAAGCCCTAAGTGGCCATGCATTATTAATTGTTTTCTTTCTTGTTTTCTCATGATCTCGACTTAATATTCTCCATGATCTAGGATTGTGCTAAGCTCACAATCACAAGAAAATGAAGTCCAGATCACGAGAAAACAATTTTTATGTCATGTCAAGATCTGGACTTCATTTTCTTGTGACCTCGACATAACAAAATAGTTGTTTTCTCATGATAACTCATGATAACTCTCATGATAAATTTTTCTGTGTACTTGACATGTTTTTATTGTTCTGGAGGCAGCAAAAGCTTAGCGCAATCCCAGAGCATCATGGATGGACAGATTAATTTTTACTTTGATCAGGGGCTCATTCAAGCTAAAATAGCTCTATCTCTGTCAGTGACTGACAACCTCCACATTAGTGTCCGACACTTGAGATGGGGACACCCCACTCAATGCGGAGATAAAGTCCATCTCTACAGCAGGTATTTATGATGGGGATAGTGAAGACGCCAACGTGCATAAAACACCAGTCCCATTCACAAGGCACGAGATTTTCTCGCGATAAAATGTTGTTGTGAGAAAGCAGCTTTTTGTTATATCAAGGTCAAGAGAAAACAACTATTATGTCGAGATCACGAGAAAAGAAGAAAGAAAAAAAAATTATAATGCATGACTGCTTAGGGCTTCCGTAGATTGCTGTAGACTGTAGGCCTGTTAATATGGTGCATCCTCTCGTACAACCTAAAGGTTTAACACAGTAATGACTCTAAATGATCTTTTGGGGGTAATTTCTCAGCCGAAACTGATGTGCGGTTAATTGTGATTACTTCGATTAATTAATCGGCACATCATGTAATTAATTCAATTAAACATTTTAATCGATTGACAGCCCTAATTTTAAGTTGTATCTTAAATCAGCAAAAGCCCCAACAAAAGTGTAAAATTACAGATTACAGCAACAGGTCTCTATGAGAGAACTAAGTAAAAAGCCATGCATTTGAACAGATTTCCTTAAACACTGTTAGTTATAACCTTTTAAAAATTGTTTGATTAAAACTATTTAGTAATGCTTTCACTGTGCTGCTTACTGAAGATCTTTTGACAGAGTGCTCTTCAGCGTTTATTGTCCCAGCAAACATGCCCCTTTAGGGCCCGTGTGGGGCCAGTGCGGGCAGAAAATTGAGCCCCCAGTGGACAGCCAACTGTGGGCCCCATTACCAGCATGAATTGCGGGGCACGTGTGGGCCTCACACTATGGGGCCCAGGTGGGACCCCAGTGAGACAGCCCAAAGTGTGGGCTGGGTTTGGGCTGCCCACACTAAGTAGAGTGGGTCCCCATTGGGACCCACTGTGGGCCCACAACATGCACACAGACCATTTTGGGCTGTCCCACTGGGGGGGGGGGGCATATGCCCCACATTTCATGCCAGTAAAGGGACCCGCAGTGTATGCACACACTGGGCTTGGTGTGGGCTGTCACACTGGGGCCCCAAAGCCTGTGTAGAGCCACTGCAGGCCCGTGTGGGCAGCCCCCATGCACACTGTAGGTATACTGTGAGCACACTGTGGGACCACTGGGCATACTATGGGCACAGATCTGGGCCCACAGTATGCTCTGCGGGCGTGCTCTGTGGGTCCTCAACAAATAACACAATTGGCTTGGTCCTACTTTGTATCTGAAGCATACCACAACATTACTATAAATGTATATGCAGAATAATTGCACTCGTTGAAAGTAATAGATGCAGTAATAAAATAAGACTAACTAAAACTATGTTTCGAATACGTACAGTTATTCACAGCCAGGTTAGAAGAAGAAAAAAAAAAATAGAAAATTGAGTAAAAACTGAGCATGTGGACTGAATACTGAATGCTTTTTATTAACCAGAACCACATAACAACCACTTTTTATAAAACAGAACAAGCACAGAACCACATTAGAACACAATAAGCATGAAGGGCACCAGTGATTATATGCTATCTAAAAGAGAGAGAGAGAGAGAGAGAGAGAGAGAGAGACAGATGGAGAGAGAGAGAGCGACAGATGGAGAGGGAGATCTCGACACAACATTCACAATGGTACAACATTGATCAAATAGTAATAATAATTATATATAAAGTAAAATATATTCAAAATATAATTTTGAATGCAGGATTTTAACTTGTTACTAGGTTTTACAATTATGTAAAACCTTTACTTAAGTAAAGAATCTGAGTACTACTTCTACTGGCGTTAGTTTTAAATAATTAATGCGAAAACAAAGAAACTCACTGCCCTATTTGATTATACGTACATTTGACCTCTTTCCTTTGGTGCTGGCTCTACCACTTTCACACAATATACCTTCTTATCTGTTCCTTAAAACCTTAATTAATTAAACTTTTATAATCACAACTTCAATATTTTCATAATTTATTTTTTTCCATTATGAATAATGTACATACATACATTATATATAAAATGCAATATTTGAAGGAAAAAAAGAAAACAACGGCATACCATCAGGTCTGAGGGGAACAGAATAATTATTCAATTCAGTTTTATTTGTATAGCGTTTTTAACAACAGACATCGTCACAAAGCAGCTTTACAGAGATACATACATTTTGGATCTAAATTTTGAATCGATAAATTTATCCCCAATGAGCAAGCCAGGGGCGACGGTGGCAAGGAACACTGCAGTATGAAAACAATAGCATAGCATCAGGTCCTACCGGGCCAGAAGCGCTGCTTGGTGACTGAAGATGGTAGATCATGATTCCCTTCACTAACACTCTGGCTGTCTTCATCTGAACCCGCGCCATCCGAGTTTGCAGCTGAAACACAAATACATGTTACAAAAGCCCATGCATATTTATTTTCACACAAAATGCTTGAAAACTATTCATGGGTGAAATTTTTTAAGAAAAGCCTGAAAGCTTTAACCATTGAGAGCTCTGGTAGACATTAACAAAGCCATTCGATCTCATCACTATAGGGGACGAGAATTAATGACAAAAAAAAAATTATTTATTTTCATATCTCACCCATCAGTGTTTTAAACTGTAAACCTGAGTGTCACATACAGAATACACAGTTATTCCCACCTGTTGTCCTTATCTTGCTGCGCCTAAGTTTGGCTAACCTTGCTGAAAAGGGCTGGGGGCTGCACTGCTCTCTTCCGCTGCTAGCAGCTTGACTTTCCCTCACTCTCCATCTCTTCTCACACTGATTGCTGTCACTGTTACCAACAGGCAGGCTGGGCTTCTTTTTGGTCTGAAACCATAGAATGTCTCTTTCAGCCTTTCTCTTCATGTTTTATACTACTGCCAAACACCGTAGTTAACACAGAAATGCTGATTTTAAAAATCAGCTTTACTGATTAGCATTAATGTTTTGCTGCGATCATGTCATGCGAGACAGGACTCCGTGTTGAAGTCTCCCTGCACTTCCCAGCTGCCACTTATACGGGACGCAGGATTAGTTTTATTTACAACAATTAACCAAACATTATAGGTTTTATGTGTCAGCCGCTATATTTTACTTCCCTGAACTGTGCAACTGTGACCTAATGTGTGAAACCTAACTAATCCATCCAACATTGCTTAACCTAGGTAACTAGCTAATATACTAACTAGTGTGTTGCTGTAGCTAACTAGCTTCCCAACGTTAGACAAAGAGAAGTTAAGTGACAGCAACACTCATGCCCTTCGAGCCATTAGTTAAAGTGTTGAATAGGTACTTACCATTGAAGCTTAAGTGGACGAGGGCGATGAAAACACACCGTCCTTGCAGCAGCCGTCACGAGATCCGTTAGAAAGAAACGGTTATTCGGGTTGAATTTCAAACAAACCGACTCAGCTGATTGAGTGCTCTGACATAGTTCAGCGATGATTGACAGGACAGGGGCACTTCAGGGGCCAAACGGATTTCAGCTGGGACCAGCGCCCCTCTGGCCCCACCCCTGGATCCGCCAGTGAAACAAAAAGAGGCAATTTCATACTAAACAGGCTGTAACTTTGGAATTAATGAAAGTAATTAATTAATTCGGAACCAGAGCTAAAAGCAGGTGTAATTTGAAATTACTTTAAGGTCTGCCCAAAGCAGATTATTCTTAAGAATTGTACATACAATGTACATCAGAAATACTGTTGGGACAATATACAGTGTACGTTTTATCATATTTGGGGTACTGTCACTTTTTATTATCACAAAACATGAATTATCAGTCTTTACTTTTCATACAGCTCATTGTAGAATTTACCCATACAACAAATAATTTCTGTCTCCTTACAATATACTTCCACTATCAATAATCACTTCAATATATTAGCCTGCATTACATTGCAGTGTGAATTGGTCATTTATTACACCAATAATTTTGGGGTTTTTGTGTGAGACTTATTTATAGCCTTACTGACTGAACAATTCACAAGTGGCTCACCTGCCTAGATTACTGACAGAAACACAACAGGCCCTCTTTGCCTGATGGTTGCTATATGAATTGAAGTGTGAGGGGCTGTTGAATGTATGACATTTTGTTATGCCATGGACAACTTAATGTTTACATTTTACTCTCATTGTTGCAGACCTCTGACTTGATGCAACATTCGCATATGGACCAAAAATTAAAAAAAAAAAAAATTTAAAAAAAAGTTTGAGTACGCCTGGCCATACAGCATCTAATCTTAAAACAATGTTTTAATTGTCCTGTGTTGTTGACACAGGGGGTTGGCCACAGTAAACCCTCATGGGGGCAAAACTGCTATGGGCCCCACATGGGCTAACCCACAGGGGGACCCATGTGAGCTTTCTGTGCTCAAGCCCATAGTGGGTTGCCCGAAGAAAACCCTCAAGGGGGCCAAAAAAGGCAAAGCTGCTGTGGGCCCCGAATGGACTAACCCACAGCGGGGCCCATGCGGGTTTTCTATGGCCAAGCCCAACTGTGTTTGCAGTGCACTGCCCACACTGGCCCACATTAAACCCACACCTACACAGGCATGTTTGCTGGGGACATGCTGTGACCTAAACAGAAGACACAGGAAGGCTATTTTGGGAAACAAGTTCCCACCTTCTATCACAGGCCATCTCCATGAATTAAGGATGCTCAAAGCCGTTGCTATGGTAACGGGATGCCCTATTGACAGGGTAACCTTTAGAACAGCTTGAATCTGAATGTCTTTCACACACACACACACACACACACACACACACACTTATCTCCATCAGAAATGGCTTCCCATATAGTACCTTTCAGCTGACAGGGATTTCAGCTTATGAGAACACCACATTACAGACACCAGCATCATTTGCATATAGACGTAAACACCAGCATGAGATCAAGCGCAGGCCACAAGGACTCGTCTTGGTGTGAATATGTGTGCATGATATGAGAGTTTATGTATAGGCTACCCCACAGGCCCATGGTTTCCAAACACAGCCCCCGTTTCTCCTTTTTTTTAACGAAGCGTCTCCAGATTGGCTTTAATTCGGCTGAACCTGTATTGTATCGAATAAAACTCAAAAAAAAAAAAAAAAAGCAGAATTAACCTATAATCTGTGGACACTGGTTTACATTATATCCCACTAGTAATAAAGCTGGCTGAACATGTTAACGGCAGATTATTGAAGATATTGTCTAGATGTCTGCATGAATTAGCGAACACTGTAGAACATCCCCCTGAAGCCTGCGCTGATTCAGCTTAAACACACAGCGCTGTTATTAAACACGTATGCAAGTCTGGATTATTCTATAAGAAATAAGAAACGCAAGACGAAGCCAAACATAGCCTGTATGTCCAAGCAAATATTATCTGGATTAAACCAGTGACCCCCGGAAATCAGAAATGCTCTTTTTTTCCTCCTATCCTGTGTTCACATACGCACACCCACCGTATTTGCTGTCGGCCGCGGTGATGAGACGCACTTGGAGAGCGAGAAGAGACAGAAGCAGGTACAGGGAATCCATTCCTTCTCTCACACATCCATGACACAAGCGCGCTAAAAATCCATCTCGCTGGTTTTTTCAGGCTTCAGTGTATATTTCTATATATATATATATATATATTTCTATATATTCTTCCAGGACGATGTGCAGTGAAGCGAGAGGTGATGGAGCGACTGACGAACGAGAAGGAGGGAAGAAGAGGAGACGTAAAACCTGTCAGCGCTCTTCCTGCAGACCCTCCCTGACTCCCAGTGACGTCAAACACCTTCTCTCTCCATCTCTCTCTCCCTCTCTCCCTCGCGTGCGTGTCATCGGTTGACGTAATTGTTGTTAAATGCAGCTAATTAACGCTATGCCTATCCCTCAACCTCTTGTTCTTCTGAGTTTTTATTTATTTGTTTGTTTATTTATTTATTTATTTTTATAAATGGTGCAGTCTTTGTAAATAAACAACCAAATAAATCCATCCATCTTCTGTACCGCTTATCCCACACAGGGTCGCGGGGAGAAGTTCAGAGTATCAAGTCTTCTTGAAGAAGATAAAACAATGTGGTGTAAGAGGGTACCTACTACAGAGGACCTAATACAGTGCTCACTTGGAGGGGTGTAATCGGGAGGAACGGCCTCTTTAAACATCTGTGCAAGGCATGAAACGAACACTAAATAAGCAACACTTTGTATGAACATGAAGTTGGGAATGTCTGGCAGAAGATTTGTTGTCAGCTTTAACTCCCACCTCAGAATGGACTCCTCCCTTGTACCAAGTACCGCAGAGTACATGTCCCATGTTCAAGCCCTCAATTGTAGAGGCAGCTGCAAGAAGCTGTGGATATAAGGGGGAGAGAGGCAATGCACAAGCTCTGCTGAATAAATGCAGAGGGAGTATTGATCTCTACTGGGGGATTGGGGGGGGTCATGGTGGCAAGAGGTAACCCCGGTTATTGGCAGATGTTCTCTTGATGCCATTCAAAGTGAACCTCTGACTTGCACTTGCTGAATGTGAAGAGGCTGGGATGAAAAACCACACCGTCTCTCCTGGAAAAGAGTGGTATTCCCCCTTAAGGGAAGACCTTGCTCCTAGTGGAGGAACAGGGGCTCAGCTGGTCAGCTTTTGCTAGAGCTTTATCATCAGGTATGCATCACTAGATGGAAACCCTATAGCAGAATCAGAACCCACGGGAGAAATTCTCTCTCATCAATGGATTGGGAATGTCTGGGGACAGAGAAACCTTGGCTGACCTTTTCAGTTTAATTGCACCAAAACAGCACTCTACTACCAAATGACTAATACATGAGAAATAATAAAAGACAAGACAAAGGTTTACAATGGTTTTAAGTTTATTGAGTCTCTGTTGCTCAATAATGCTGCAGTAAGAGCCACCTCTCTGCAGAATTTGGCTAATGCTGGGTGATTTGCTGCTAGCTTTCTAACTAACTGTTAACGCTAATTTCTGTGCTAATGAGTCGGTGAGTAGTGATACAGTAGATTTGGTTGGTATAAAAAATATCATGAAATTGGCAAAATAACACTGCCCCTGACCTTGTATCTTTCAGTTTAGGTGGGCTAAAATGTTGTTTTGCCTACATACTGGGACATGGCGTGCATTGGTTGTCTATCAAACCATGCATCTGATGAGCTCAAGTGTTGCCTAATTTATAGCCTACTTAATTATTGTTAATAATATGGCTTGCAACAATATTTATTTCATGAATATGTGTTGTGATGTCACAAATTTGCAGGGGCATGCAGTTGCCCTTGATACACCCAAGCAGGGTTAAGGCACATGAAAAATATATACATATGCACACATACAACCCTGAAAGAAAAAGCTCATCACAAAGAAGCATGTCACCAGCATTTTGCTATTAGTGCACTCTACTTAGTAATTCTTACTAGTGAACTGCCTTATTGATAAAAAAAAAAAAAAAAAAAACACAAAAAAGGAATGTGGCCCTGTCTGCTAAAAAGTTCAGTTCAGAGGACTTAAAGGGACAGCAGTAACCAGCAAGAGAGACTATGCTTTGGTTTGCATCTGTACAGCCTTACAGTATTTTCTAAAGGAATTTGCAAATGAGCAGTGAGCATATACATCATGGTAAATATTAAAAAGCAAAACAAATGAAAAAAAAAAAAAAAAAAAAAAAAAACCCAACAAAACAAAACAAAAAAAAACAACAACTTTGTGTAACATGTAAATTCCCATCTGTCTCCCCAAACCCACACAAACACATTTGCAAGTGCAAAACGTCATACTAGTACACAGTATAGAAACATAATAAGTTTAGGACTAAACACACTTATGCATGAATATATACATATACATATACACACCTGGCTGTGACATCTGGTAAAAATGTCATTCTGTATGTTTATTTGACTTGTAATTTTTCATTTTCCATTACTGAATCTTTCCTAGACACACAAACAAAAACACACACACAAATCTTCTTCCTATTGCACAAATTAAACCATGAGACCATAAAGCAACTTCATGTTAAATCAGATCCAAAGCATTATATTCTTTTGGCAAGCCATCTAACTAAAATCATCTTGATTAAAATGAACACACACACACGCACACACACAACCCTCCACTAGTATTGGCACCCTTGATAAATATGAGCGAAGAAGGCTGTGAAAAATTGTCTTTATTGTTTAACCTTTTGATCTTTTGTTCAAAAAATTCACAAAAATAATCTGCTCTCATGGATATCAAACAACTGCAAACAAAACAGGTTTATCAAAAAAAAAAAAATAAAAATCTTTGTTAAATATAGGTGTGCAACAATTTTTGGCACCCCATGAATTCATATGAGAAAAATATATTTGAAGTATATTCCCATTGAAATTTTACATTTTTTTTTAGTACACCTGGGTGACTAGGAACAGGAAATTGTTCAACCATGACTTCCTGTTTCACGGGAGTATAAACATGAGGTAACACATAGGCCAAAGTGGCTATAAGAATATAGCAAAAGCATTGAAAATGTCCATTTCCACAATCAGGGCATTAATTAAGAAGTTCCAGTCAACTGGAAATGTTATGAATCAACCTGGAATTGGACGTGTGTCTATATTGTCCCAACACACTGTGAAGAGGATGGTTCGAGTGGCCAAAAATCTCCAAGGATCACAGCTGGAGAATTGCAGCTGTTAGTCGCATCTTGGGGTCAGAAAGCCTCCAAAACTACAATCCGAAGTCACCTACATCACCACAAGATGTTTGGAAGGGTTTCAAGAAAAAAGCCTCTACTCTCATCCAAAAACAAACTCAAGCGTCTTCAGTTTGCAGACACTACTGGAACTTCAAATGGGATCGGGTTCTATGGTCAGATGAAACCAAAACAGAGCTTTTTGGCAATAAACACCAGAGGTGGTTTTGGCGCACACAGAGAGGTAGACATATGGAAAAGTACCTCATGCCCACGGTTAAATATGGTGGTGGCTCTTTAATGTTTTGGGGCTGTTTTTCTGCCAGAGGACCTGGACATTTTATTAGGACAAATGGCATCATGGACTCTATCAAATATCAACAGATATTAAATGAAAACCTGACTGCCTCTGCCAGAAAGCTTAAAATGGGTCGTGGTTTGGATCTTCCAGCAGGACAATGATCCAAAACATACATCAGTATGAACACAAAAATGGTTTACTGACCACAAAATCAAGGTCCTGCCCTGACCATCCCAGTCCCGTGACTTGAAACCCATAGAAAACCTGTGGGGTGAACTGAAGAGGAGAGTCCACCAGCATGGACCTAAAAATGTGAAGGATCTGGAGAGATTCTGTATGGAGGAATGGTCTCAGATCCCTTGCCATGTATTCTCCAACCTCATCAGGCATTATAGGAGAAGACTCAGAGCTGTTATCTTGGCAAAGGGAGGTAGCATGAAGTATTAATTAAAAGGGTGCCAATAATTGTTGCACACCTATATTTAACAAAGATTTTTTTTTGATAAACCTGTTTTGTTTGCAATTGCAATCCATGAGAGCAGAGTATTTTTGTGAATTTTTTGAACAAAAGATCAAAAGGTTAAACAATAAAGACAATTTTTCACAGCCTTCTTTGCTTATATTTACTAAGGGTGCCAATATTAGTGGAGGGCACTGTGTATATATATATATATATATATATATATAACGTCCATCCACTAAAATTAAAACACTTAAACATGGCTGACATTTGTAGTCTGAGCAGGGATTCCATGCAGGGAGTCCTGATTTTTGGCCGGCAGAAGGAAACCGAGTGTTCTGATTAAACAGATGGTTTTCTCAGTCCATCCTCACTCAGTTCATACCTATCAAAAAGAAACAGTTATTACAACAAAGTGATTTTAAAGTCTCAAGGTGAATTCTGCTTTTAGGGTTTGCACAAACAGAAATACAAAAATGTCTCACCATTGTGTCCAGCTCTTTGATATGTCCTCTGATGTCAAATCCACCATCACCTGAGACATGCAAAAAAATCTCAGGTAAACTGTACAGAAATTAGTAAATAATACCTACATATTGATTGCTATTTTTTTTTAAATAACTTTTTAAACCTTAAAAAATTACATGCTTTTCTATTTGTCTTGGAGTTTTGCTTATATTTTACACTTATTTTTTGTGATCGAATTCAATAGCATTCTACTAATGCAAACATATTTAATTACAAATAAGTGCTGGTTATTTAAGAGATTAGGTGTTTGTTTAAATTTCCTGTGATTTTCTGGGGGGGGAGAACAAACCAATGAACACCTGTAACAATCATGTAGCAATGTCTGTTTTCTCCTCTATCTCTCTCACCTTGCCCAGAAGACCCTTGTGTTTAGACAGAAGTCCTCCTCCATTTTTCACTGCTACATCCAAAGTTCTCCTGTGCAACTCCACCAGTGACACACTGAACTCAAATCTACACAAATATACAGACACGCATATATAAAAAATACCCCAGGTTTCCAAATTGATTAGTAATCACAAATAACTAGACAAGGAAAAGAAAAGAGGATGAAGAGGAGAGAAAAAAGCATCTAACGTTTGGTCGTAGACTGGGTTGAGGTTTTTCTTGATCGTGTGCGTTTTTCTACGTCCAGATCGCCGCTTATCCGGAAGCAGATACAAACGCACATAGGGGTCAGAACCGCTGTCTGTGAATGATATCAGATTCCTACAGACAGACACACAAACAGGTCAAATAGACTGCACAACGGTTGAATTGTTCTGAATGCATGCATGTGTGTATTTTGCAAGAATGTTTGAGCCTGAGTGTGTGGTTGTTTACGAATTTGTCTATAGTAAGGGTCATGGACCCAACAGGTGGACTGTACTGACTACTTGACCATACATAGCAGATTAATGAATATGGCCAAAAGTTTGTAGACCATCACACCCACATGTGTGTTTGAACATCGTATTCCATATTTAGTCCCTCTTTGCTGTTATAATAACCTCCACTCTTCTGGGAAGGCTTTCCACTAGATTTTGGAGCGTGGCTGTGGGGATTTGCCCATTCGGCCACAAGAGTATTAGTGAGGTCAGACACTGATATTAGGCAAGGAGGCCTGGGGTGCAGTTAAGAATCCAGTTAATCTCCAGTTCAGTGGGGCTGTGGTCAGGGCTCTGTGCAGGACACTCGAGTTCTTCCACTCCAACTTTGTCAAACCATGTCTTTATGGACCTTGATTTGTGCACAAGGGCATTGTCATGCTGGAACAGGTTTGGGCCTCTTAGCTCCACTGAAGGGAAATTGTAAAGTTACAGCATACAAAGACATTCTATACAATTTTGTCCTTCCAACCTTGTGGCAACAGTTTTGGTAAGGCCCACATATGGGTTTGACGGTCAGGTATCCACAAACTTTTGGCCATATAGTGTATGAAAATAGTGGCCATAGTCCATCAACTTTAAACATGAATCAGTGCAGTTTCTGTAGCAGATCCTATTTTGTGGCTTCAGGGTAGAGTGTTCACAGACTTTCGTATTTTAAAAAAATAAAAAAATTATTTATTCACCCTCTCTGGTCTGATTAGTGAACTGGCAACATGACTTGTTAGAAAACAGAATGCGTCATAAAATGGCATCGTCTTGGCCAGAAATTTTCAGCATCGCTACTTTGTCAGGCCTTAGCAAATCGCCAGATCAACTTTTTTGCACTTCAGCCATGGCTCGCTTTTACATGTAACTGGTAACCTAGATGTTCCCTTTAGCTGTGTATCAATACTATGAATTGGCCCTTTGTTTGGACTTGTGTATACATGCATACATGTGGCTTGTTGTGTAGTTACCTGCAGCGGTGTACCACTACTATAAGTTTGTTCCGTTGGGAGCTGTGCCTTACTGTCATCTCAATTTCTCCCAGGGGAAAATGACCAGAAGTGGAACCACTGTAAAGACACACATATCATTATTATTTATTATTTACCATAGTAATGCATTTTGTATCAATTCCCTCATCTCCCATCTCCTTTGTTCAAATTATCATCAAAAAGATGATGGGCTCAGAACTGATCCCTGAGAAACCTCACAGATTAAATGTGTGTGTGTGTGTGTGTGTGTGTGTGTGTGTGTGTGTGTGTGTGTGTGTGTGTGTACGATAGGTCCTTTACTTCTGCAGTTCTTTAAGTCTGTGCTGTAGCTCCTGGGAAGCGTATGGATGGGAGATGTCAGAGGCAATGCTTGGTGTTGGCTCTTTGTTGTTCAGGTTCATCTGAGAGCCTGAAATCACCAAGTTAGATGTACTCCTGCCTCTATCTGCTAGACGAACTGGTGAGTCCTCCAATGGGGTGGTAGAGACGGACTCACTCAACCCTTGGAGGTCAGGGACAGACTGATGTTCAGAAACAAGTGGGAGCTGTGAAGAAGGCTTGGAGCTGACACCAGAGCCTGAGGTTTTGGGGGTGTTCTTCAAACCTGAGGCATTCTGGGCAAGACTGGAATTTGATGTACTCGGAATGACACTGGAACTTCGACTGCGAACCTGCACAGATGACGGCTGGTCTGAGGCTGACAATTTCTCCAAACTAAGAACCTGGAACACACATGCGCCCACAGCAAATTTTCAATGAATGCTGATCTGTTGACTCTGAAAGAAGTACTATTTAGTTTGTGTTAAGAATGTGATAATATTAGTGTTTGTGTATGAGTGAGTGTTTTTCTGTGTACCCTTAGAGCAATCTTCATTTTGAGAGTTGAACTGGGTCCTGCACTCCTCAGTGGAAATCTCTGACTGAGGGTCATCTGCTCAGCCTGCAGCAGCTGAGTCAAAGGGAGAGTAAAAGTCCCCAGCGTACACTCATGCCTCTCATCCTTTACCTAAAGACACAAGTAAATGGACATATGTAATGCATCCTGGGAAAACCCTGCACATGGTGAAATTTTGCCATTTGTTACTATACAAAATTCTTAACTGAATTAGATTTCTATTCTGCATGTATCTCAAAGTTAAAGCAAAGTTATAGCATTTTAAAAGACACTCCTTAAAGTGAACAGGAGAAAACTACATTTAACGATTCGATTTCAACTCCACTGACAGACACAAACATATTTGCATTTAATATAATATGTAATAAATAAGTAAATTATAAATTAGAATAAATAAAGAAATTTTAATAATTACCATGAAACAATGTACACCTTTATACCAACCTTCAGTATTCATTCCATTTTTAAAGCTGCAGTACGGAACATTTTTTGGTTAAAAATGAACAAAAATCAATTGAGCAAGTACATAAAAAAAAATCAGTGCTCAAAACTGTCTCCTTACCTTACCCCGATTCGCAACAGTAAGCTTATAATAATGATTTATAATTTGAGCTGTCAAGCCGGATTTCGGAGTGTGACATCATTCGTCTTTGCGTGGTTAGGTCACGTATGTAAACAGAAAGAAGAGCCGGCTACTATATCGCGTGTGTGGGTGCTGAGGATGGAGTATTTGTAGCTTGTTCTTACAACAGTTGCTTAGAATTTAAATGTCATCTAGATGGCTGCTTTTAATCTGGATAGTTCGAAACGGCAATCATCGTTGCAAGACATTTTAGTGGCTCAATAGGTAGCTAGCTAACATTAGCGCACATGCTCGCTTGATTCATCTAGGTATCGAGTTTCCAATGTTGTTTTTGTGTGGTTTGTTTGTTTTGCTATGGTCAGTGTGGTAAACTGCACTTATTTTCTGATAGCTACAATGTACAATGACAGATGCGCTCTGATGTGGTGATCACAGACAACTCATACGTATACCTCAAACAATCAGATTCATCCGCACAGAGGAGCAGTGACGAAGCACAACCCATGTAAAATAATAACTCCTCGAGCAATTTGTTTCAAACAGAGATGGCACTAGAGAAGCAAAAGGTCCATACTGCAGCTTTAATAACAATATAATTTATTTTATAATAAAGCGCAAACTACATTATTAGAAATTATCTATTTTGATACACTATTTTACACGTGCAGTCATGTGAAAAAATAAGTACAACCCATGGATTTTTAAAAAAATTTTCCCAGTTTTTTATTTTACATGTTGGGACAAGCCAACATTTGATTCTCTTTGAACCAGTGCCTATTAATAATAATGGCACTGGTTCAAATAATGATGCACTCTACCAAATGTCACGTACATTTGACATTTTGTAGTAATTTTATCAATTTAAATTTAAAAAAAGCAGATCAGTAACATGGAAAAAGTAAGTAAACCCCTACATTTATCACAGAGAATCAGATGATCAAGATTGGGTGCCAGTGATTAGAACCTGCTTACATTTACATTTATGGCATTTGGCAGATGCCCTTATCCAGAGCAACTTACATTTATTTAATTTATACATCTGAGCAATTGAGGGTTAAGGGCCTTGCTCAAGGGCCCAACAGTGGCAGCTTGGCGGTGCTGGGATTTGAACTCACGACCATCCGATCAGTAGCCCAACATCTTAACCACTGAGCTACCTGCGTAGGGAGTACAGGTGGAACCTGTCTTATTTAAACTTCTCACATCTAGTGTCCGGTGTGCCCCATGCAATTGAGGTGTGTGGTGTCATCATGCCAAGATCTAAAAATTTCAAAATGACTGCCAATTTGTCCAAGCCTGGCCGTCCCAGCAAATTCAGCCCAAGAGCAGACCGTCTGATGCAAAAAGAAGTCTCCAAGAACCCCAACATTTCATCACAGGATCCTCTAGTAAGTCTTGCAACTGTTGGTGTCAAAATGCATGCTTCTACAATCAGAAAGAGATTGCACCAATTTGACCTGCATGGGAGGCGTGCCAGGAAAAAGCCTTTGCTGTCTAAAAAGAACATTAAAGCAAGACTACAGTTTGCCAATGAGCATATAGGCAAAGACCAGGCCTTTTGGAATAATGTGCTGTGGACAGATGAATCAAAGATAGAGTTGTTTTGCCACAGTAACAGCAGACATGTTTTGGTAAAGACCAAAGACAGCTTTTCAGGAGAAGCACCTCATACCACCTGTGAAGCACAGTGGTGGACATGTTATGATTTGGGGTTGCTTCGCTGCCTCAGGGACTGGACAGCTTGCATTCAATGATTCAATTATGAATTCTGCATCATATCAAAGAGTGCTTGAAGATAATGTGAGGCCATTCAGATCCAGTGACTGGAAAAGACAATGAAGAACATTGAACTCTGTCATGCTCATGAAACCAGTTTGTGACGACTTTTGCTTTGTGATACGGTGCATCATCATGCTGGAAGAAGCCATTAGAAGATGGGTAAATTGTGGCCATGAAGGGATGCACATGTCAGCAACAATGCTCAAATAGGCTGTTGCATTCAAGCAATGATTGATTGGTATTAATGGGCCCAAAGTGTGCCAAGAAAACATTCTGCACACCATTACACCACTTCCACCAGCCTGGACTGTTGACACAAGACAGGTTGAAACCAGACCCTACCATCTGTGTGACTCAGCAGAAATTGAGGGTGTACTCAGAACTGCCGCTGAAATACTCAAACCAGCCACCAATCATTCCATGGTCAAAATCACTAAGATAGCATTTTTTCCACCATTCTGATGGTTGACGTGAACAATACCTGAAGCTGGTGGCCCGTAGCTGCATGAGTTTATGCACTGCACTACATGATTAGCTGTTCAGATAATTGCATGAATGAGTACATCCCCAATTCCGAAAAAGTTGGGACAGTATGGAAAATGCAAAAAAGAGTCATTTGAAAATTCAGTTCACCCTGTACTATATTGAAAACACGTTATTAACACATTATTTAATGTTTTACTTTGTGCATTTAATTTATTATTGAAAATATACACTCATTTCAAATCTGATGACTGCAACACACTCCAAAAATGTTGGGACAGTCGACTGTTTACCGCTGTGTAACGTCACCTTTTCTTTTAATAACACTTATTAAGCGTTTGGGACTGAAGACACCAGTTGGTTAAGTTTAACAAGCAGAATTTTCCCCCCATTCATTCATTATGCATTTCTTCAGCTGTGCAACTGTACAGGGACTTCGTTGCCTTATTTTGTGCTTCATAATGCGCCACACATTCTCAATGGGAGACAGGTCAGGACTGCAGGCAGGCCATGCTAGCACCTGCAGACTCTGTTTACGCAACCATCCGGCAGAATGTGGTTTGGCGTTGTCCTGCTCTGGATGGCAGCATATGTTGCTCCAAAATGTGCAAATATATTTCTGCATTAATGGTGCCCTCACAGATGTGCAAGTTACCTATGCCATGGGCACTGACACACCCCCATACCATGAAAGACGCTAGCAGACCTAGCCCAGAGAAGTCGGCGGAGCTTCTGGACAGTGTTGATGTATGGCTTCTGCTTTGCATAGTAAAGCCTTAACTAGCATCTGTGGATGCAGTGGCGAATGGTGTTGACTGACAAATGTTTACCAAAGTATTCCCGAGCCCATGTCAGGATCTCCATTACAGACTCATGACGGTTTTTAAGACAGTAATGTCTGAGTGATCAGAGATCACGGGTATTCAGAAGTGGTTTTCGGCCACGCCCTTTACGCACCAAGATTTGACCAGATTCCTTGAATTTTTTAATTATATTGTGCACTGTAGAAGGTGAAATGCCCAAAATCCTACCGATTTGTATTTGGGGAATGTTGTTCTCATAGTGTTGGATTTTTCGCTGACGCATCTGTTGGCAGATTGGAGAGCCTTGACCCATCATTGCTCTTGAAGGACTAGGCCTTTTTTGGAGGCTCCTTAT
Source organism: Cranoglanis bouderius (assembly GCA_023630585.1). NCBI lineage: Eukaryota > Metazoa > Chordata > Actinopteri > Siluriformes > Cranoglanididae > Cranoglanis > Cranoglanis bouderius. The sequence goes on from CM042545.1 coordinate 1,923,882, forward strand.
ATACTATGATTTCTATGGTTTCACATCACCTTCTTATTTCAACTTGTCACATCGCTATTGGTGCTAAATTGCCCCTGTCCCAACTTTTTTTGGAACACGTTGCATGCATCAATTTCAAAATAAACATTTATCTTCAAAAAAAAACTACGCAGTTGATTAGGTAAAACACCAAATACCTTGTCTTTATAGGATTTTTGTTTAAATACAAGTCAAAGTACATTTACAAATCACTCCTCTTTGTTTTTATTAGCATTTTCCATACCGTCCCAACTTTTTCGGAATTGGGGTTGTAGTTGTACAGGTGTTCCTAAAGTATTTGGTGAGTATAAACATAATGTACATTATTTTGAGTAATGTACTTCGTACATATTACATTTTATTTTGAGTCTTTAATAACTTTAATGACATCTCCATATTATCTGAGTTGCAATTTTCTCAACATTTCAATATTATCCTGAGCTGACCGGCTATAAAAAGTGCTCCATGCTACTCTACATTTATTAAGCTAATGAAAAAGCAAAATTAGTAAAATTATTATTCAATTATAATTATAGATTCATGATGGAAAATGTATTTGATTATCAGCCTCTGATGGTCAGCCTCATCTACATCACCTTTCACCTGAGATACTTTCAACACCAGTAGCATTTAAACAAGCCTCATCACCGTCTCTTCCCTCCACTGTTCACTCTTACATTGGTACTGAAATAACCTCTCCATTAATTTCCCATTTTTGTTAGGCTGTTTAAACATTTGAACATTTTGTCTGCTGTACAGAGTGTATAAGTGCGTTTCTGTTTAGATGATGTTGACGCCAGTGTGCAGGGCATTGGACATCTTGCAGGACATTTTGACGGTCGGTATCTGATTACAAACTGAATTGATTAGGCTTATGTACATCTCGCTATAGCGTTTCCAAAAATTCCAGAAGAATTGATCTAAGTGTGATATTCACCGTGTGCACACTTAACTAGCAAGGTTTTACATCTTTAGGAAGACTCACTGTTTTGTGTCGTTATTGTGTTGGTTAAACTGGCTCTTTACCCAATGTGATCTCTGCAGGAATATAGCCTAGGCAAATCATTTGTGTGAAATATGTTGATGGTTGCGTAAAAAGATGTTGTTATAGCAGACAAAATTAATTTTGTTCAAAAATGAATTCTTTGCCAGAATTCAGGCACAGCAATATCCGACAGTCTTCCCAGCCCGCACCACCAACAACACACAATGTATCAGTTTTATTTCTATATTTACACACATACATTTATAGCACTGTCTCTGTGTGTGTGTGTGTGTGTGTGTGTGTTGTTACCTCCACTTCTAGGTCCTGACTCTTTGGGTTATGTATTAGGAATGTGAAGGCCTCCTCCCAAACAGGCTCATTGGTTTTATAACGTGTCTATGAACAGAACAGAATTTTTTTTAATAAATGCAAAAACACTTAAATATAACTCAATATGTCATGAATATTTAGACATAAATACTTTAGAAGAGAGAAATATTAGAGACAATCCTGGATGCTATTCTGGTTGAATATATGATAAGAATATTTTTACATGGACTGTTGGTGGACCCTAATGATGAGCAAAGCCACAACTTTAGGATGATTCTACTGACCATTTCAGGGTTTCTTTGTCTTGTTTTATTTTTTTAATGTTTTGCCTATGAAATTTTACACAACCCCGAGTGATAAAAGGCACTAAACTATCAAAAATATTTATTATTGCTAGCAAACCTACCTGTTACTCTGACACACTCCGATGCTACCTTCTTCTTTCCTTATAACTTACAGCTATAGCTACAGTGACTGAACTTTCTCGGTTGTCACATTCACTTAACTACCCCAACATTAGGCTAAATCTTTTCTATGATAATTATTCTTTTTATTTTCATATCAGTATGTGATGCTGAGAAGTCTAATAATCGCAACGATAATTTCATCATCAGAAAACTTTTACCACAGCTGAACACCTAAATTTCATTCTAAAATTATGGAATGCTGTTGTACAAATATATCCGAGACAAAAACATAACTGTATACAAAAACTGATTGAAATGCTTAATTATTTCCTCAAGTCTCAGTCAGTAAACTAAAATTTAAAAGGTTTATTTTATTCTTCCGATTTTTAACTCTTGCATGTTTAGTCACTCATCTATTACCATTTTTTATGCACACGATATATCCAGACATTTGATTGATCCTTTAATATCATTTGATATCTGATATCGATGATTAATGTAGACTAGCGCGTTCAAAAGTGTCAGCGTCGGCCATCCTGGTGATATGGATGGAATTCAACGGTGTCTAGATTACGCAATGCTCTCATGAGTGTCAACAACATTTTAGTGCACAGATACACATGTTTGGCTGCATGATTCGTTAGTTTTATTCTCCCGCGAGTGTGTTTTTGTTATTAAGAATTTAAAGTCTACAGCAATAGTTTCACTGATATTTAATACGACTTTAATATGATGGGACTATTCATAGCTTACAATAGTTGAGCACATCTTGTGCACAATGATTACTATATAATGCCCAAGTAAAAAAAAAAAATACACGTATGTAAGCCGAGTACAATAGATAACAGATAAATGACTAAACATGTGCTGGAATCCAAGATACGTAAATGGAGATATTGAAATATAAAAATCATACAAGATAAATAGAGAAGTAAAACAAATTTATTTATTTATTTTTTTTAGTTATTTTATCAGCTGTTCAGGAAATAGTCCTTGTTTCCCTTTTACTTGCTCTATAATCAATATTTGTATTCAGTCAAATTTCATTTAACATATAGAATTACACACACTCATTGTACAGCCTAATAATGACTTGTTATTTTCGAGATTTCATACCCAAGTGCCTAGATCCCCAAACACTATATGCTGCACCTTTAATGTTTGCGAAACTTTCGCATAGGAAAATCCCCACCAAATTCTTATGTGTTTAGTTGTGTGCAGCTGAATGTAAATGATTCATGAATGTAAATGTAAAATAATTCAACACAATTTTGTTGCGTAGGGAATAAACATGAAACCCACAAACAATGAAGTCAAACAATTCTGTGCGAGCATGCACTTTATTCTCACCTTACTCTCGAAAACCGTGTGTCCGACTTTAAACTGGACCCAGGGACTTGGATCACTGGTGACTTTCTTCGCAGACTAGAGAGTAACAAGTTTCAATGATTATCATGTTATCAAATTACATTATTTTACATATTAAATGTCTCAATTTTAATCCTCATAGACTTGAACAAAATAAAATGAAATATTCTGGAATATATTTTTGTACATAAAACATTAAACAAATCATTTCAATTCACATTTAAATGAGATTTTACATAGGTTTTAACAATAATGTAACATGCATGTAGAAAACAACTACAAAATCAAGATGCTAGATACAAGTTACAAAAAAAAAAAAAAAAAATTGTCTCTCAAGAACTGATTTACCAGAGACATGAATGCTTGGACCCAGGTCGCAATTTTGCCTTTATCCATTTAATTATTTTTTGCATGTTTGCACTTATTCCCTTAAATGATGGAAGGTTCTTGGGCCTTCAAATTGTTCAATCGTTGTAACTGTCCACGAGACACACAGCTCTCCATTTCACATATCAACACTATCAGAGGTTATCCATGTCGTGCTGCCACAGGACCGGTTCACATCAGTGGATCTATGTGATGCATATTTTCATGCCCCTATTTCCCCAGCACATGAAAGCCTTGGATGACTGGTTCATATGTGCTCCCACCAAGGAGCAGGCCATCCAGACCAATCCACCCTCTTTGTACACATTATAGTGCTCAGTCTCATGGTGAATTTGGGAAAGAGCTCCCTAACAGTGAAGCACTGTGAGGCCAGATTAATTGAGAATACCTGCCACCCTGTCAACACAATATGTGGCAGACATTATGCATTAATTGCACTCAGGGCTATGACGTGTTTCCGCTTTGAAATAGTGCGGTTCTCACATCTCCGGTAGCATTGTTTACATTCAGCAGTGCAACCAGACAGCAAGACAACTTGTTAGCAACAGCACAATCTTCTTTGCAGTGAACTGTGTGGGCTAATGTTAGCTTGAGTGTTTCTATTAATAGGTATTTTCTTACCTTTATAGTTGTGCATGTATGATGAAACAGTCTGAAGCCTTTTTGAAGCTTAATAAAAGGACCTTTGCAAGTGTTCCTACATATATAATGAATCTTGGTCACGTTCATTTTCGGGAGCTCTTGTAGACACCGTGTGTAAAATAGCACCACTGCCATTATAGTACACAAAATGGAGTAGAAAAACCTCATAGTTATAATGCGGAAGTGTTTGTGCCAGTAGCAATTTGCACTTGTAATTAAAATTGATGCAGGTCCTGCTGAGATGTGCTGTACCAGATCCTGCTGAGGATGCTAGGATCATTAACCATAGCTGCAGGGGCAAATCCTCTAGGCCTATTGTAATAAAAGAACTTTCAGAAGCTGGTCATCAACCAGAGGTTGAACCCACAGGCTCTAGCTCACTGGAGATTCAAGGTTTTTCTGTGTGTCCCGTTGGAGAGAGGTGGTCACCACAGTCACCTCCATCACAGCTGTGATGTTATTTGTGATAACATGTTATTTGTTTAATTATAGTACACAGGCAACATTCTTAACATTTTATCATAATAGGACGAAAGCTGGCAGGCTTGCATGTACCTATTTTTTTATACGCATTCATTGCAATTTGAAAACAATCATACAAGTTCACATAGTGTGTCCCAAGACATGAAAAAGGCTAACTACCAAGACTGTATTCTGAAATGGGAAGGCATTGAGCTATGTCTGAAATTAATGATTAGAATGCTGCTTTCTAGGTGACTCCATGTGGCCAATTTTGAAGGCATCAATACATGTATCCTTAACTGTCCTGCACATCCCATAAGCCAGTGCATCAGTCAGTGTAAAAAAAAAAAAAAAAGAAAGGGCGACAGGAAACACTGAGAACAGGCGGATCAGTTTTCTGAGAAATAAGTTATTTGTAATTGCTTTTGACTTAA
>CM042545.1:1933914-1988914 GCA_023630585.1 Cranoglanis bouderius
ACACGCCTTCAGACACTCACCTTTGTATGGTTACAATTTTTTTTTTAAATTAATGTTATTTCTATTTATTCATCATTCTAATGGTCTGATGCCATACAGGTTTATTTCAAGGACATTTATGCAGTACCATGTGTGTATGTGCACGCGTGTATGTGTGAGTTACCTGGTCCAGCTTCTCTGGTGTGGCAAGAGGTGAGAGCCACTCTAGCTTTAAGTGTAGTTTTCCTGTTGTCACCTCGTCCAGCACAAACCACTACATTTACACATCCACATAAACAAAAGAAATAAAATTTTGATTATGACTTTAAATCACATTGATATATATATTAGGGCTTGCTACTGTCAGTTAGCACTCTGTAGAATTTTTCTTTAGAAAATGTCATTTTTCCACATTCCAAAATCAACACCTACATGATAAGAAAAGTTGCTTGGACTTCAAGCTTAAAATTATTTATGATTACTGAAATTTGCCCAGGAGTTTTACATTTTTTCCAGTCACTTGCATTGTACTTCAGTGTTTAAAAATATAAGGGATCAGTTTTGGTTGGAATAAAGTTCCCAAGATCCAAATATTATTCAAGAAAAAACAGAATAAAAGTAGTAACAACAACAGAAAGTAAAAACTGTGGGGGAGAAAAAAAGGTTTTACCTCATCAACTTTCTGCTCCTTCTGCAACTCATTCAGGTCAATCACAAGCCTGGAAGCAGAATGAAGTCTTTTTAAATCACCAATTAAAATAAGCAGGTTAAACTTAGCCCACTCTGTCTTTCAAAAAAACAAAGCAAAACAAAAAAAAAAACAAAAAACAAACAAACAAAAAAAAATATATCAATATAAGGTTTCATTTTTAGCATCCACATCAGATTATTTGCAGTTAACAAATGTCTTAAAGCAAATTTTTTGCTGGTATGAAATGATGGTGGGGGATAAGTCTATCAAGCCCACCACAGCAGATTCACACAGCTCATCAGTGACAGTCAGGACAGGTGAAATGTACCCTTGATGAAATGTACCCTTCATTTCATCTGCATTGGGGCTCACATTTTTAAGTCTATTTCAGTGACGAGAAACTAAAACTAGCAAATAAATAAATAAAAGAAGCAAATGAATAAATAAATATAAAACGAACATACACACACACACACACACACACACACACACACACACACACACACACAGTGGGTGGAAAAAGTATTTGTTCCCCTGCTGATTTTGTACGTTTGCCCACTGACAAAGAAATGATCAGTCTATAATTTTAATGGTAGGTGTATTTTAACAGTGAGAGACAGAATAACAACAAAAAAATCCAGAAAAACACATTTCAAAAAAGTTATAAATTGATTTGCATTTTAATGAGGGAAATAAGTATTTGACTCCTTCGACTTAGTACTTGGTGGCAAAACCCTTGTTGGCAATCACAGAGGTCAGACGTTTCTTGTAGTTGGCCACCAGGTTTGCACACATCTCAGGAGGGATTTTGTCCCACTCCTCTTTGCAGATCCTCTCCAAATCATTAAGGTCTCAAGGCTGACGTTTGGCAACTCGAACCTTCAGCTCCCTCCACAGATTTTCTATGGGATTAAGGTCTGGAGACTGGCTAGGCCACTCCAGGACCTTAATGTGCTTCTTTTTGAGCCACTCCTTTGTTGCCTTGTGTTTTGGGTCATTGTCATGCTGGAATACCCATCCACGACCCATTTTCAATGCCCTGGCTGAGGGAGGGAGGTTCTCACCCAAGATTTGATGGTACATGGCCCTGTCCACGGGGTGTGTTACCAATTGTTTTCTTGGTGACTATGGTCCCAGCTGCCTTGACATGATTAACAAGATCCTCCCGTGTAGTTGTGGGCTGATTCCTCATCGTTCTCATGATCATTGAAACTCCACGAGGTGAGATCTTGCATGGAGCCCCAGACCGAGGGAGACTGACAGTTTCTTCCATTTGCGAATAATCGCACCAACTGTTGTCACCTTCTCACCAAGCTGCTTGGCGATGGTCTTGTAGCCCATTCCAGCCTTGTGTAGGTCTACAATCTTGTCCCTGACATCCTTGGACAGCTCTTTGGTCTTGGCCATGGTGGAGAGTTTGGAATCTGATTGATTGATTGCTTCTGTGGACAGGTGTCTTTTATACAGGTAACAAACTGAGATTAGGAGCACTCCCTTTAAGAGAGAGATCCTAATCTCAGCTCATTACCTGTGTAAAAGACACCTGGGAGCCAGAAATCTTGCTGATTGATAGGGGATCAAATACTTATTTCACTCATTAAAATGCAAATCAATTTATAACTTTTTTGAAATGCGTTTTTCTGGATTTTTTTGTTGTTATTCTGTCTCTCACTGTTAAAATACACCTACCATTAAAATTATAGACTGATCATTTCTTTGTCAGTGGGCAAAAATACAAAATCAGCAGGGGATCAAATACTTTTTTCCCCTCACTGTATACACACACATGTATATCATGTATATATATGCATATATATGTGCACACGCACACATGCACACACACAACCCGAATTCCAAAAAAGTTAGGACACTGTGTTGAATGTAAATAAAAACAGAATGCAGTAATTTGCAAATCTCATAAACCCATATGTTATTCACAACAGAACATAGAAAACATTGTTTAAACTGAGGAAATGTACCATTTTAAGAAAAAAATAAGGTAATATTGGATTTGATGGCAGCAACACGTCTTTAAAAAGTTGGGACAGGGGCAACAAAAGGCTGGAAAAGTAAGTGTTACTAAAAAGACTTAATTGGCAACAGGTCAATAACATGATTGGGTATAAAAAGAGTATCTTAGTGAGTCTTTCAGAAGTAAAGATGGGCAGAGGTTCACCAATCTGCAAAAAACTATTGGTCTAAAATTTGTGGACCAATTTCAGAATAATGTTCCTCAACGTAAAATTGTGAAGACTATGAATCTCATCATCTACAGTACATATCATCATCAAAAGATTCAGAGACTCTGGGGAATCTCTGTGCGCAAGGGACAAGGGTGAAAATCGATATTGCAAAGCTCATTTAAAATGGACTGAGGTAAAGTGGAAAACTGTTCTGTGGTCAGACGAATCAAAATTTGAAATTATTTTTGGAAATCATGGACACCGCATCCTCTGGACTAAAGGGGAGAGGGACCATCTGGCTTTTTATCAGCGCTCAGTTCAAAAGCCTGCATCTCTGATGGTATGGGGGTGCATTAGTGCCTATGGAATGGGCAGCTTGCACATCTGGAGTAACATGCTTCCATCCAGACTCCATCCCATCTTTACTTATGAGAGAAATATATTATTATAATAAATAATAATAATAATAATAATAATATTATTATTATTATTTTGCAATTAAAAAGGCCCATCTAATATCACCACTAGCTGCTTTGTTGTTCTCTTCTCTATAAATAAAACAATAAGTTTAGCATCCTTTGTCTGCCCACAATATTAAATGACAGTACGTATACATTTTTTTGATACAGAAACATTACCTGCCGAGGAAGTCATCTTCATCAGGGTCTTCATCAAACAGCTCAATTTCCAAAGTCTGTTCTGTCTGATCATACACCAGTGCCTGTAACACACACACACACCTCAGAGATTTACTACTGAATATGATATTTCAGCAATTCTACTATTTTACATCTATGGTTAAAAATTATAACAAAACAAACCTCATATACTTCATTCCATTTGGGATGCAAGCAGTCCTTGATGACCTTGCTCTGGAAGAGCTGATTGCCAATCTTAATGACCCCATATGGATCAGACTTCCCTTTGATCAGACCACCCAGATATGTGTCTTTAGCCAACAGATCCTGGCCTTCCAGAAAATGAACTCGTAAAACACCCTGGAAGTGCACAAACACACAAATGTACACAAATGTACACACTTTGAGGACACAAAGTGCAATTCTCTGATTAGATTGCAGGGGGTGGTATGGGGCAATGTTCTCCTGAGCTATGAGCAAGGTATAACACCTAGGACCAGTTTTTGCATAATATGCTAAACCTATTTTTGCCTACATAGGGTCATAGGGTTTATGCTTAAGGTTCAAAACAGACCAAAAGTGTTTTGAAGCTCAGGCCCTAGGACCAGTAGTAGTATGAAAATACTCACAAGGCCTGCTCTGGAACCTGCTCTTCATAAATTTACGTATAACCAGACTATCTAATGTAAAATTCATATGTTTCATGTCAAATCATGTCATTTCCAAAGGAGTTACTGCAATTTAATATACGAATTACGCTATCAAGTTTAAATGAAATTAAGTTAACAAGTTATTCATTTATTTATTTTATATTACACACACGTTTTATTTTTTAATCCTGATATTTTGCTCTTTCTGGCTGGTGAGTTTTGCCTTTTATGGAGTTTTGCAGGCGTCACTAAACACAAAACAGATCTCTGCTATTAGCTACAAGTTTCATTTAGAAAATAGCATTAAAACAGGTTCCACTATCGTGAACCACGTATGGCACAGTGAGTCAATACCTTTGGCATTGGGAAGCGTAATTGGGCCAGTTGTGCTTCTCCCACCAGTGGAATGGTGATTCTCTGGGGAAGCACCAAGTTACTGCAAATAATGTCCTCAATCACACCATCACACAGTCCACTGAGAGAGACAGACAGAGAGACAGACAGAAACTACTGATGATGTCCTGAAACACTTTGCATTCATTCCTGGATCAATCAATGCCAGAACCAACCAACCACACCCTATCCAACAGTTCTTTACATCACTGCCATCTGTGTTTTAGTACGCTGCATTAGCGCTAATATCTGATTGGGAAGGTGGGTCTCAATATGTGTATATGGCTTTAACCCTCCTATACATTAGGCTTCATAACTTGTCTTTCACGCAAGCTCAATATCAACTACCCTCAGTCTCCACATTTAATCAATTAACTTCTACATTATCTAGATACAACCCCAATTCCGTTGGACAGTATGGAACATGCAAAAACAAACAAACAAAAAGAGTCATTTGAAAATTCTATTCATCCTGTATTATATTGAAAACACATTATTTGATGTTTTACTTTGTGAATTTATTATTGAAAATATACACTCATTTCAAATCTGATGACTGCAACACACTCCAAAAAAGTTGGGACAGTCGACTGTTTACCGCTGTGTAACATCACCTTTTCTTTTAATAACACTTATTAAGCGTTTGGGACTGAAGACACCAGTTGGTTAAGTTTAACAAGCAGAATTTTCCCCCATTCATCCATTATGCATTTCTTCAGCTGTGCAACTGTACGGGGACTTCGTTGCCTTATTTTGTGCTTCATAATGCGCCACACATTCTCAATGGGAGACAGGTCAGGACTGCAGGCAGGCCATGCTAGCACCCACACTCTCTGCTTACACAACCACCTGGGCAGAATGTGGTTTGGCGTTGTCCTGCTCTGTATGGCAGCATATGTTGCTCCAAAATGTGCAAATATATTTCTGCATTAATGGTGCCCTCACATATGTGCAAGTTACCCATGCCATGGGCACTGACACACCCCCATACCATGACAGACGCTGGCTTTTGGACCTGACACTGACAACAGCTTGGATGGTTCTTTTCCTCTTTGGCCCGGAGAACACGACGGCTGTTTTGTCCAAAAACTATTTGAAATGTTGACTCAGACCACAAAACACGATTCCACTGTGCTACTGTCCATCTCAGATGAGACCGAGCCCAGAGAAGTCGGCAGCTCTTCTGGACAGTGTTGATGTATGGCTTCTGCTTTGCATAGTAAAGCCTTAACTTGCATCTGTGGATGCAGCAGCAAATGGTGTTGACTGACAAATGTTTACCAAAGTATTCCCGAGCCCATGTCAGGATATCTATTACAGACTCATGACGGATTTTAAGACAGTGACGTCTGAGGGATCGGAGATCCCTACTTCTGAGTATTCAGAAGTGGTTTTCAGCCTCGCCCTTTACGCACTGACATTTGACCGCATTCCTTGAATCTTTTAATTATATTGTGCACTGTAGAAGGTGAGATGCCCAAAATCCTACCGATTTGTCTTTGGGGAATGTTGTTCTCAAAGTGTTGGATTATTCTGTTGGCAGATCGGTGAGCCTCGACCCATCCTTGCTCTTGAAGGACTAGGCCCTTTTTTGGAGGCTCTTTATATACTATGATTAGATGATTGTCTCACCTGTTTCACATCACCTTCTTATTTCAACTTGTCACATTGCTATTAGTCCTAAATTGCCCCGTCCCAACTTTTTTTGAACGTGTTGCATGCATCAATTTCAAAATAAACGTTTATCTTCAAAAAACTATGCAGGTGATTAGGTAAAACATCAAATACCTTGTCTTTATACGTTTTTCAAAGTACATTTACAAATCACTCCTCTTTGTTTTTATTAGCATTGTCCATACTGTCCCAACTTTTTTGGAATTGGGGTTGCATTTGCACTATATTTATAGTCTACAGGTGCATCTAATAAAATCGTGGAAAAGTTCATTTTTTTCCATAATTTCATTCAAAAAGTGGAACTTTCATATATTCTAGTTTCATTACGCATAAAGTGAAATATTTCAAGCCTTTTTTTGTTTTAATCTTGATGACTATGGCTTACAGCTCATGGAAATCAAAGATCCAGCATCACAAAATATGGCCGTAACACGTCTCAAAAAAGTTGGGACGAGGGCAAAGTGTTTCTTTTTAGTAACAGCTGGAGAAACATTTTGCAACTAATTAGGTTAACTGGCAACAGGTCAGTAACATGATTGTGTATAAAAAGAGTATCTTAGAGAGGCAGAGTCTCTCACAAGTAAAGATGGGCAGAGGTTCACCAATCTGCAAAAATGCACGTCTACAAATTGTGGAACAATTTCAGAATAATGTAAAACGTAAAATTGCGAAGACTTTGAATCTCTCATCATCTACAGTACATAATATCAAAAGATTCAGAGAATCTGGGGAAATCTCTGTGCGCAAGGGATAAGGGCGAAAATCAATATTGCATGCCCGTGATCTTCGGGCCCTCAGGCGGCGCTGCATTAAAAACAGGCATGATTCTGTAATGGAAATCACTGAATGGGCTCAAAAACACCTCCAGAACTCACTGTCTGTGAACACAGTTCGCCGTGCCATCCACAAATGCTGGTTTGCATGCAAAGAAGAAGCCATATGTGAACATGATCCAGAAATGCCGCCACCAAAGCTCATTTAAAATGGACTGAAATAAAGTGGAAAACTGTTCTGTGGTCAGACGAATCAAAATGTGAAATTCTTTTTGGAAACCATGAACGCCGTGTCCTCTGGACTAAAGAGGAGTGGGACCATTCGGCTTGTTATTAGCACTCAGTTCAAAAGCCTGCATCTCTGATGGTATGGGGGTGCATTGGTGCCTATGGAATGGGCAGCTTGCACATCTGGAAAGGCACCATCAATGCTGAAAGGTATAAACAGGTTTTAGAGCAGCATATGCTTCCATCCAGACGATGTCTTTTTCAGGGAAGGCCTTGCATATTTCAGCAAGACAATGCTAAACCACATACTGCATCTATTACAACAGCATGGCTTCACAGTAGAAGAGTCCGGGTGCTGAATTGGCCTGCCTGCAGTCCAGACCTTTTGGCGCATCATGAAACGAAAAATACAACAAAGAAGACACAGGACTGTTGAGCACCTAGAATCCTGTATCAGACACGAATGGGACAACATTCCTCTCCCAAAACTCCAGCAACTGGTCTCCTCAGTTCCCAGACGTTACAGACTGTTGTCAAAAGAACAGGGGACGCTACACAGTGGTAAACATGGCCCTGTCCCAACTTTTTTGAGACGTGTTGCTGCCATCAAATTCAAAATTACCTTATTTTTTCCTTAAAATGGTACATTTCCTCAGTTTAAACATTTCATATGTTTTCTATGTTCTATTGTGAATAAAATATGGGTTTATGAGATTTGCAAATCATTGCATTCTGTTTTTATTTACATTTTACACAGCGTCCCAACTTTTTTGGAATTGGGGGTGTATACACACGTGAAATATACAATGCAAAAGAGGACTGACTGAGATAGAAGCGGCTCATTTATTGGTGTTGCCATTTCCTAGACTGGCAACTGGAGGGTGTACATTAGCTTTATTATTTGATTAGTAGGGATTACCAATATGTATGTGTTTGTGTGTGTTGAAAGCACACAGCTTTAAAGGGCCTACACCAACAATAATAGGTGTGACCTTTATACAACTAAAAAAAAAAAAAATTCAGCGAAAGTTGTACGGGAAGAGAGACAGAAAGAGAAGAAGAAAGACAGAGAGAGAGAGGAGCAAGTATAAAAACAAAACAGCATCCATGAAAGGAATCCATAACTTTTTAGGGGGAAAAAATCTGAAATACAAGTGTGAGGGGGGGAGTGAAAGCCAACAACATACCATCACCACGCGCACACACGCACGCACACGCACACGCACACACGCACGCACACGCACACACACACACGCACGCACGCACACACACACACAGCTGGTGGGCGGTCTGGTGAATGATCATCCCAATCATTCCACTCTTGGTGTGGCTCTCAGAGGCAGTCTAACAAGGAGAGCAGCATATCCAGGACTGCAGCATGTAGTGGTGAATTTGTGTGTTATAGCAAAAGTCAAAAACAATGAACTCAGTGTTCCTGTTTCTGCCTCAGGCTGTATGCCTGGCAATGACTGTAAACGAGAAACATGGCTCTCATGGTTTGTATGGATTTTTGTCCAAATAAGTACAATGTAATAATGGAAAATTACTCACTTCAGTCCTGGGATGTCGAGCATGTTAGTCAGACCTGTCCAGTTAATATCCAACAGCTGAAAAACACACATACACTTGGCACTTAAGAATAAGTTTTCACTTTATATAGACAGATACAGACAATGTTTTTCTTAGTTTGTAGTTTCTCGCTCATTACACAAAATCATTTTGTTTAAGAACTTAAGTCTATATTAAGACAGAAAAAAGTAATTGGACCAGGATTGTTCTCAGCAGTATCAGATATCTCTGAATGTGTACATTTATCACACACTGCTTCCCGAGAAAGCTGTGCTGCTGGGTTGTTGTTTTTTTTTTTTTTTTTTTAAAGCTGCTGTGTCTTTAATAAGTACTAGGTTTAGTTACAAACTGACCCATAAGAAACTTTTACCTTGGTGCAAAGGTTCCTCAAAGTTCAATCAATACGGACAAATTCTGCATGCCACAGTCAATAATGGACCTCGTGCCTGCAAGCACTGTCAGCTTTAAATACAACACTATAACTCCCTTTAAGAGTGTGCTCCTAATCTCAGCTCATTACCTGTGTAAAAGACACCTGGGAGCCAGAAATCTTGCTGATTGTTAGGGGATCAAATACTTATTTCCCTCATTAAAATGCAAATCAATTTATAACTTTTTTGAAATGGATTTTTTTGTTGTTATTCTGTCTCTCACTGTTAAAATACACCTACCATTAAAATTATAGACTGATCATTTCTTTGTCAGTGGGCAAAAATACAAAATCAGCAGGGGATCAAATACTTTTTTTTCCCCTGACTGTATACGGCATGAATACATTTTAAGAGCTGCTCTTTTGCAAAAGTAGAACATTACATTTGCTTTGTTATCACATTGCTAATTCATCTGTGTACACATCTGTTCCTGTTATTTATCAGTTCTGTTATTGTGTATAATGAGTGCAGCTTGGAAACTCTTTGTTAGATGTCCTGAGAGTTTGTTGTTGTTGGGCAGCCACACAGAGTCGTATTTCCCCAGGAAAAAAAAAAAAAAAAAAGATAATGCGATTGCTGTTATTATAATGTTCTGAGAGAGTACTTAGAATATTGAATAGACCTAACAGATAACGGATTAGTCCATGTGTGGATGAAGGTCACCATCTTATATTCTAACATATTCCTATGGCCAGCCATTTACAACAAAAAACGCATTGAAGAACATATTTTTTAACAGTCAAATCATGACTATTGATCCCTCGACTGGTTGAAAATTCCATCAGGGTGAACCTGTCTCTCTGTGCCCCGATCTGTGATGAAATTAGGGGGATTTGCTGCAGCACCACCAACTCTCAGGATTACTTTAACTGCAAATGTAGCTGCAACTTCTAAAATAATAACTGAGGAGGCGGGGGCATGGTCAAGCGCCGGTTTGTGAATGAAGGGCGGAGCAGGGAAAAGTGAGTGGTAAGGATATACACGTGCGGGATTGCTCTAACACGTGTTCTGTGTTTCAGTGAGCAGCAGCAAGGAGTTGGGAGAAATGAGAGCCACGAGAGAGAGAGAGAGGGAGAGGGCTGAGCAACACAGAGCTTTGTCTTGAAGACTTGAGTTTCAGGACAAAGGTGCTTTCTGGTTTCTCTGTAGCATGACAAGCAGTGTTGTTAAATAAATGTTAAAACAAATTTCATCATATCAATGATTGTATGATTTTCCTTGTTGTTTAACAAAACGTTTTTGATTATCTGGAGCGTCTGCCATACAAGTCCCTGTGAATAAGCTATGATAGGAACAGTAACATATTAGAATGAGCACATTCATTTATGTTACAGTTGTAAAAAGATTTGGGCTGCTATAGAAATTTAAAATCAACACCTTCCTATTTGAAAATTCAACCGTGCTGGAGTATAATTATTGTAATGGACACAGGACTGCTTTAAAAAAAAAAAAATTATTGGACTATAATTTCGGGTGTGATATCAATGCTCACACCACATGTATGCTGCTTGAAATTCCCGCACCCCCAATGTAAAATGCTTTCCTGTGTCCCTGCCCCCAAACGTGGAAGCAGCTGCATGCCTCACCCTTGAATGGATCCGAGAGTATGAACTCACATCTCTTATTTAGTTGCTCATTATGGCCCGTTCATGAAGATAACACTGCTACTTCAACATCTTTCTTACCCAAATTATGTTTTATCATTTATATAGTGGTACAGTAATATAACAGATCTGTTAATCTATTAATATATTGTCCGTTTTTGTTTTCAAATTGTATTTGCAATACACTTTTAGCAGATTAGTTTAGGTCAAAAATACACCACCATGTCCAAGTCTTGAGTCCCGTCGGCTTTTCTCACTCATCCAAAACAAGATCATAGGAGTGCTTCTCTCCGAGTGATGAGATTGTTAGAAACTTTATTCACCCCTTCATTATGTCCAACACTTTTCAGATGTGTGAGGGAGTGTTTTCTAAAGCTTTGCATGATTATTATTACAGACAGCTAAATTAACTAAACCAAAAACGGGATTCTAAATGGCTCCCTACCCCCTACATGAGTGCACTATATTTAGTATGAATACTGGCTTCCACAGCCTATCTGCTGTACTATGCAGAGCAGTTTGGGTTCTTAAGTTTCTTTGTGAATAATTCCCCTGATCTTGTAATGTCCACAAAAAAAAAAAAAAAAAAGAGAGAGAGAGAGAGAGAGAGAGAAATCGTTCTGAAACACACTCTGTAAAGCTCAGACAGGAGTCGGTGTCTTTGGCAATGAAACAAGCAGATCTGTGTGAGTGAATTCTTAAGTCAAAGCACAGAAAACACGGCCAGAAATGACCTCAAACCAAACACCGTCGAGCATGTGCCCACAGTAAAATGTTATTTAACATTAAACACGCATACATTCAAAGACAAAACATCGACTTCTAATTTATATTTCCAAAATTATAAACTAATGCTTGCTTTCCTTATTTCCTATCTAATACTCTTTCTGCTTTTGAATGGTCTTATTGTATGACACACATCCAAACACAGCCCAACATTTGTGCCACACCCTGTTATACAGTAGGTAAACACTCCAACCCTGAGGGCTGGGATGAAACGAAACAAAACAAGACACACACACACACACACACACACACACACACACACACACACACACACACACACACACACACACACACACACACACACACACACACACAGAGCGAAACATTCTTCACCAAACATGGGCATGCCTGCGACAGTCAGGCTGTTTCTGCAGAGACGGCACAGAGCACTGAAAAGGTTATTACTGGATGGCGTAGCTAGCAATACATTAAGCTCTGTTCCACTGCACACCACATTATATAGCAAAATACAAAAAAACAGACCAAAAAAAATAAAAAAAATAGTATTAGGACTAAGTCTAGAATAGTCTGACTTAGTACTATGTTTGTGCCATCAACCAGCACAAATGTTTCAATGCACATAGGACCAATTAATGAACATCAATAGAATAATTTCTGACCATATAAAGTGCTAAATTCATCCTTACAATGTTATTTTTAATTCCTCTATTGTCATCATCATCATCATCATCATCAGTCAGTTAAAACTCAATTTTTAATTTCATCCCAGTGTGGATGGTTTGTCAACTGGTTGATCAGACACTTAGCAAGTGTGGTTTTGTTCCATAATGATGACAATGACCCTTTCACAGTTCTCACTATACGACTGTTCCAGTTGTCCTCAAATTCAAAATGACAAATTTAAAATTGTAAAATGACCCCAAAATCTAAGACTTTAGGATTCATTGCCTTCTTGCTTCGTTTGCTTGTCGTTTGTGCAGTCAATCAGATTAGGTCTCTTCAGTTCCTGGGTTAAATTGGATCTCGATGATGGGAGTTGATGATGCTAGAAATGTGATTTGACGTTGGAGCCTGTATGGTCAGGAGGTGGCTGGTATAAACAGGCCAGCAGGGTTGAGCAGGGTTAACAAGACCTAAGGTCTCAGTTTTGTAATCCACCAAACTAGTTAACAACGGTTTTAAAGCAAATTATTTTGGAGATTTTGTGGAAGTGCAACAGCATTACCAACAATCATGAGACAAATACTCAGAATCATGTGAAGAAGTGAGGTTCCTCCTAGCCCACGCAGCCTATCGATGATAGTCATGTCAGATGATTACACAAAGTGAAATGCCCTCTAGATTTGATCTCCATTTGAGCTGGTATTTTTAACCCATGTCACTGACACATCCATTAGATGTCAATAACAGTGACTGAGAAAGTGCATGTGAAATACAGTCAGGGGTGTACTGAGTGTAAACAAAGTGGATTATGTCCTCAATCATCCCCCCCCCCCCAAAAAAAAAAAAAAAAAACTTTGAAGGTAAAACCAAAGGTGGATAGACTAAGCACACACTGTCCAATCAAATTATACAAAAACACAAATGTCAAAACCCTAAGTTGAGTATTTTTTGTTTGTTTGAACGAGTGGGTTACAGCTCAGCTTCTGTTTGGTAATTGGAGGAAACATGGCACAAACCCAGGAAAGCAAAAAACAAACAAACAAACAAGCAAACAAGAAGAAAAACGCTGAAATCCTGCTTATCTGCCAAAGTGTATGTGTTTAATAATTTGTCCCTCATCATACTTTTCATAGCATCAATGAGTCCTTGTGATATAATGCATTGCTCAACCCTAATAGTTTCACTGTCAGACTACTGAGAGATATTAGATTTTAGCCTTACATCTGACAGGACTCACTGGTCAGGATCATGGTGAGAGGTTAGCACACTGCTTAGAATATGAAGCATTTGGCTGAGGGTGTGTATGTGCTACAGAAACCAGGCGTACCACACTATAGCATTTTAGTATATACTCCTCATTACTGTCACACCCTAATACCTGAGGTAACACATCCCGAAGTCAAGCAGAAGCAAGCCTGAAACCAAACTCTGATACTAGGGGCACTTCCATGCAGTTTTCCCTCATGCAAAATTTGGGACACCTGACCATCACTCTTCCCCAAACTGTTACCACAAAGCTGGAAGCGCACAACTGTCTAGATTTCCCTTCAGTGGAACTAAGGGACTCAAACCTGTTCCAGCATGACAGTGCCCCTGTGCCACAAGCGAGCTCCATGAAGACATGGTTTGTCAAGGTTGGAGTGGAAGAACACAAGTGTCCTGCACAGAGCCCTGACCTCAACCCCTCTGAACACCTTTGGGATGAAATGGAATGCTGACTGTGCCCCAGGCCTCCTCATCAGACATCAGTACCTCACTAGCCAAATTCCAAAATCTAGTTGAAGCCTTCCCAGAAGAGTGGAGGCTATTATACAGCGAAGGGACACTTTTTAAAAAAAGAAGAAGCACATATCAGTGTGATGGTCAGTTGTCCACAAACATTTGGCTATATAGAGTACATCAACGGAGGTAATTAGCCAACTACCAGTAAAGCTTTGTGCATATCAAGAGCACTTTCATCTGGATCTGTTTTTCAGGAAGGCCAAGCAGTTTCGTTTTCTTTGAAATTACACTAAAGATGGGGCCAGCTGATAAACCAAAATATTTCTCTAATGAGCAACCATTAAAAGAATTTTAGAACAATTCACTGTCTAAACAGAAAAAATAAAGCATCTAGTGATACATGCTTCAGCCTCCCAAAGAGAGGACTTACATATATAGTTCGTTGTTTTCGTGGCTTCTGAAGATTTTAAGGGTTAATTTTTAAATGGTTATTATGTTAAATCCAGAACAACTGTCAGATAGGTGATGTTATAGAAAACTTATCAACATTTTCTAAATTCTCGAATCACAAAGTGTTGATTAATTTTCTATAACAGCACGGCTGTGACAGTAGTTCTGGCTGTAACATAAATGACAGGTTTGTATTAATGCATTAAATCGAATACATTACTGTTTCTATAGTAATCGCTGATACACAAAGCTTAAAAAGAGAAAAAAAAGGGAGGCTGGTGATGAAACAGCTGTTTAGATCTACATAAACACTATTTTATATCTATAATGTAAACAATGACAGCAACTGACTTGTTTCTTGGACGTTCCACAACATTAAATGCAATTATAAAGGGTTAAAAAGTATGAAATGTCATTCATTATTAAAAGGGCTGGCCAACTGTGGTGATATAAGAGGAATAACACACTTCGGGGAATGCTGTTATAGGAAAATAATCCTAGAACAGCACGGCTTGTCATGGGTTATTCCTTACATGTACTAAAGTTTATTTCAGAACTTACAGCTGTGCTTGAATTCTGGTCTTAACCTGTTAAAGGTCATAAAACACTACTTGAATAGGTTATTGTTTCATTTTTCTATACTTTCTTCAGCTCTGTTTGATCCTGAATATCTGTTGATAAAAGTTGTGTGTCTGTGTGTGTGCACGTGTGTGTGTGTAGGCTCATTCTCACTGCTGTCTATAATCTAAAATGAAACGAGTTTAAAGCAACCGATACAAAGAATCCCATTAAGACAACACAGACATGGTTGGTTGGGGTGTGTGTGTGTGTGTGTGTGTGTGTGTGTGTGTGTGTGTGTGTCTTACAGGTTTTTTGAGGAAGAAAACAGATAGTGCTCCAATCAGAGGCATGTCTCCCAGCAACGGCTCCATGATGACTCTCAACACCCCGTGGAGCTAAGGACAAATGAAAACAGACGAATAACTAATTATTACTTACATTTACATTTGTTAAGGACTTGTTTTTATTGAAAGCCAAATATACTTCTTCCCATTAAAAAAAACAAACATTTTATTTATTAATCCGTTAGAGGGAGAGCTGTTGATTTATTGAATCTAATTGGCCAAAAAGTGTTGATGACTTCTCTATAAATCACACACAGTGTCAACTGCAAGGCAGATTCCAGGTATGCATTAATCTGTGCATTCTAATAAATTATTGTTTCCATACTAATAACTAATTCACAGTAAGGTAGATGCTCACATAATTTAAGTCTTACAATAAATGGATCAAACAAAAAGTTTGTTGTTATATAACAGTGAAAAACATAAGCTTCAGTGAAGCTTATTTTATGATAGAAGGCTTTGGTCAGTATCAGTGCTTTTAAAGTAAAACTGTTCCTTTAAGTTCTCCACCACAGTGAAAGTTTCAGGACAGAGGGATTTGTGGGTTCTTTTTTCCCCCCTTTCTTATTAGCTTCAAGAGAGACAGGTATAACAGTTATAAAGAACGGGAATTCGATTGTTTCAGGAATCCACATCATCAGAATGATGACTGAGTGTGTAGTGCATCCTGCCCCCTGTCCTGACTACCGGTAGAAAGGGACTGGTAAATAAACTTAATTCAAATCGATATCAGTTTCTTGTTGCCACTGATCCACTGGCACACTATTTTGAAATCGAGTGGTTACTGAGGAGCCATGTGCAACTCACTCTCCTCTTTACCCGGAGCCTCAAAATGTCGATCCAAAATAGTCACTACTCTACAAAAGAGCTATGATTTTTGTTGTACTATGTACAGCCGTGGCCAAAAGTTTTGAGAATGACACAAATATTAATTTTTACAAAGTCTGCTGCCTCAGTTTTTATGATGGTAATTTGCATATACTCCAGAATGTTATGAAGAGTGATCAGATGAATTGCAATTAATTTCAAAGTCCCTCTTTGCCATGAAAATGAACTTAATCCCAAAAAAACATGTCCACTGCATTTCAGCCCTTCCACAAAAGGACCAGCTGACATCATGTCAGTGATTCTCTCGTTAACACAGGTGAGAGTGTTAACGAGGACAAGGCTGGAGATCACTCTGTCATGCTGATTGAGTTAGAATAACAGACTGGAAGCTTTAAAAGGAGGGTGGTGCTTGAAATTATTGTTCTTCCTCTGTTAACTATGGTTACCTGCAAGGAAACACGTGCAGCCATCATTGCTTTGCACAAAAAGGGATTCACAGGCAAGGATATTGCTGCTAGTAAGATTGCACCTAAATCAACCATTTATCGGATCATCAAGACCTTCAAGGAGAGAGGTTCAACTGTTGTGAAGAAGGCTTCAGGGCGCCCAAGAAAGTCCAGCAAGCGCCAGGACCGTCTCCTAAAGTTGATTCAGCTGTGGGATCGGGGCACCACCAGTGCAGAGCTTGCTCAGGAATGGCAGCAGGCAGGTGTGAGTGCGTCTGCACGCACAGTAAGGCGAAGACTTTTGGAGGATGGCCTGGTGTCAAGAAGGGCAGCAAAGAAGCCACTTCTCTCCAGGAAAAACATCAGGGACAGACTGCTATTCTGCAAAAAGTACAGGGATTGGACTGCTGAGGACTGGGGTAATGTCATTTTCTCTGATGAATCCCCTTTCCGATTGTTTGGGGCATCTGGAAAAAAGCTTGTCCAGAGAAGAAAAGGTGAGCGCTACCATCAGTCCTGTGTCATGCCAACAGTAAAGCATCCTGAGACCACTCATGTGTGGGGTTGCTTCTCAGCCAAGGGAGTGGGCTCACTCACAATTTTGCCTAAGAACACAGCCATGAATAAAGAATGGTACAAAAACATCCTCGGAGAGCAACTTCTCCCAACCATCCAAGAACAGTTTGGTGATGAACAATGGCTTTTCCAGCATGATGGGGCACCTTGCCACAAGGCAAAAGTGATAACGAAGTGGCTCGGGGAACAAAACATCGACATTTTGGGTCCATGGCCAGGAAACTCCCCAGACCTTAATCCCATTGAGAATTTGTGGTCAATCCTCAAGAGGCGGGTGGACAAACAAAAACCCACAAACTCCAAGCATTGATTATGCAAGAATGGGCTGCCATCAGTCAGGATGTGGCCCAGAAGTTGATTGACAGCATGCCAGGGCGAATTGCAGAGGTCTTGAAAATGCTTGTGATTATACTTCAGTAACAGTAACATCTGACAAAAAGATCTAAAAACACTGAAGCAGTAGACTTTGTGAAAATTAATATTTGTGTCATTCTCAAAACTTTTGGCCACGGCTGTACACAAGTACATACACAGACACCTTGGAATAATGTGTGATTTTTACCTGGATGCTGTTGATGCCTGCTCGGCAGTAGTATTTCTTAATCTCCACATCGATCTCGGTGTTCCCCACAAAGCTAAACAAATACACAAAATGAACATATACATGTGAACAAACACACATGAATAATGCATAGATATTTAGGAGCACCACCCCCAGCGCACGGTGAGACCTGAACTCACCAGCAAACAGCATGGAAGCAGTTTATGGTTCGTAATGCATTTGTTTGAAAGGCCTTGATGTCACTGTGTTCTAAACTCATCACTAAACGAATACAATCCCCATCATGCATCTCACCTGATTTGTAGGTCCATGATAATCTGTCGTTTGTCTACGTTCTCAGTGTAAACCTTCACTCCATTCACTCTCAGGGCCTGCAGAGAGAATGAAAAAGGAAGCGCAAGCATGAGAGAGAAAGAGAAAATGACATGGAGAAAGACAGAAAGATAGAAAACACAAGTAACATCAACTCCTAAAGCACTGCAACAGATCAACCTTCCGTGCCTCTGATTTGCTTATGCATCTTGTATTTGCATTTTTCTACAACTGTGTTTCTGCATTTTGAACTAGACAGTATGAGGTACAGTATGTTTCCCAATCCTGGTGCTCGTATGCACTGCACATTTTATTCCCAACTTCCCTAACCCAACTGAGCTAAATTAACCAGCCAACCACAGTGTTCCTGCAGGGAAAATGCTAAATACTACATAGAGGAATATTTTAGGAGCAGGACTGGGAAACACTGGTCAGTATGAATTTACTTCAGTTCAATTTTATTTGTATAGTGCTTTTAACAATAGACGCTGTCAGAAAACAGGTTAACAGAAAGAGTAACAGGTGGTCAAACAAAAAGTCCTGTATTTCTATCACAAAAGGCTGACAAAACAAGTGTGTGTGTGTGTGTGTGTGTGTGTGTGTGTGTGTGTGAGAGAGAAGTGGATTCTGTAAGCATCCATAAGTATTTTGACAATGACACAATGTTCGTACTTTGGCATTTGTACACAACCACAATGTTATTTCATTGATTGTTTAGGAATTAAAGCCATTCCCTCCATTTTCACAGGCTCAAAAGTAATTGGACCAACTAACAATTATAAATATAAAGATTATGTTTAATACGTGGATGCAAATCCTTTGTAGTCAATGACTGCCTGAAGTCTGGAACCCATGAACATCATCAAATGCCGAGTTTCCTCCCTTGAGATGCTTTGCCAGGCCTTTACTGCAGTTTCACCTTCAGTTGCTGCATGTTAGTAAGTTTCTGCCTTCAGTAATTCAATCAGGTTGAGGTCAGGTGACTGTCCCAGCCATTTAAGAACATAGTATTTCTTTGCCTTAAGAAGCTCTTGGGTTGCTTTCACGGTATGTTTTGGGTCATTATAGTACTGCGAAGTGCCGTCCTATCAGTTTTGCAGCAATCGACTGAATCTGAGCAGAAAGTATAGCTCTATACACTTCAAAATTCATCCTGCTACTTCTATCAGCAGTCACATCATCAATAAACACCAGTTCCACTGGCAGCCTACCTCTTCCAGAGTCTTCTTGACTTGGGATGTTGTGAACGGGTTTTTCCTTCACTAAAGAAAGAATTCTGCGATCATCCACTTTAGTTGTCTTCTGTGGTCTTCCAGGCGTTTTGGTGTTGCTGAGCTCACCATTGCATTCCTTCTTTTTAAGGATGTACCAAATTGTTGATTTGGCTACTCCTAAAGTTTCTCTCTCTGATGAGTCTTTGTTTTTTTTTGTTTTGTTTTCAGCTTAATGATGGCCTCCTTTACTTGCATCGACACCCCTTTGGACAGCATACTTAAAGTTCTCATGAACAGCTACCAAATGCAAACTCAACACTTGGAATCAACTCCAGACATTTTATGTCTTTAATCTGTCCTGAAATAATGAGGAGACAGGCCACACCTGGCTATGGAACTGCTCATCGGTCAATTGTCCATTTGCATCCAGGTATTAAAAATAATCTGTATATGTATAATTATGTTAGTTTGTCCAATTACTTTTGAGCCTGTGAAAATGGAGGGACTCTGCAAAATCGGCTGTAATTCCTAAAATGTTAATGCGATATTTTTGTTATAAACCCCTTGAATTAAAATTGAAAATCTACACTTCAGGTGCAACTTGTTTGCTTCATTTCAAATCCATTGTGGGGGTGCACAGAGGCAACATTATGAAAACTGTGTCACTGCCCAAATACTTTGGACCCGACTGTAAATATAACTTTCGCCAACACATACTAAGCAGAAACTTTAGACTTTTTGAAACTGGTTACCCAAGGGAATTGTATCTGGGTGATAAACAATTATTAGAATTACAGTACATGCTTTTGCTTTCAGAGTTGGACAGGTGTTTAAAGTGAGTAATTGTATAGAGACCTTGTCCCCCATGTCAATCTTGGTGAAGCAGAAAGAGCTGAGGTGTGCATTGGCTCCTTTGACGGCTGGCTCAATGGTGTCACGGAAGAGTTTGTCAACAAACTGACAAATATATGGCCACATCTGATGAACTGTCTGGGGAAGATAAACGAAAAAGAGGCAAAGAGAAAAGAAAGAACGGTACACATACACACACACACACACACACACACACACACACACACACACACACACACACACACACAGAGAGAGGGGGGGGGTGGGTCAGCAGCTCAAGAATACCAGTTAAACTTTTAATAATGGATGCAGCCTGATTTCAGCCCAGTCTATGCTTCAAGCCTAGCCAGACCTGTTCAATAATTTGTGTGTGTGTGTGTGTGTGTGTGTGTGTGTGTGTGTGTGTGTGTGTGTGTGTGTGTGTGTGAGTTTACTGAGCTCTTTGTACATTTAAAAACTTTTATTTAAAATATGAAAACAGACAAAATTTTATTTCGGTTTTTGAGGTAGGAAGGTTAAGGTACTATTGTTTGATATATTGCATGTTTCAGTCTACACTAATTAAATGATTTCAATATTTGGGTTAGAATATTACACATTCAAAAAGTTGGGACAGTCGATTGTTTACCACTGTGTAACATCACCTTTTCTTTTAATCACACATTAAGTGTTTGGGTGCTGAAGACACCAATTGAATTTTCCCCCATTCATCCATTATGCATTTCTTCAGCTGCACAACTGTATGGGGCCTTCATTGCCTTATTTTGTGCTTCATAATGCGCCACACATTCTCAATCGGAGACAGGTCAGGACTGCAGGCAGGCCATGCTAGCACCCACACTCTCTGCTTACGCAACCACCTGGGCAGAATGTGGTTTGGCGTTGTCCTGCTCTGTATGGCAGCATATGTTGCTCCAAAATGTGTACATATCTTTCTGCATTAATGATGCCCTCACAGATGTGCAAGTTACCCATGCCATGGGCACTGACACACCCCCATATCATGACAGACGCTGGCTTTTGGACCTGAAGCTGATAACAGCTTGGATGGTCCTTTTCCTCTTTGGCCCGGAGAACACGACGGCTGTTTTGTCCAAAAACTATTTGAAATGTTGACTAGTCAGACCACAAAACACGATTCCACTGTGCTACTGTCCATCTCAGATGAGACCGAGCCCAGAGAAGTGGGAGGAGCTTCTGGACAGTGTTGATGTATGGCTTCTGCTTTGCATAGTAAAGCCTTATCTTGTGTCTGTGGATGCAGCGGCGAATGGTGTTGACTGACAAAGGTTTACCAAAGTATTCCCGAGCCCATGTCAGGATCTCCATTACAGACTCATGACGGTTTTTAAGACAGTGACGTCTGAGGGATCGGAGATCACGGTTATTCAGAAGTGGTTTTCAGCCTCGCCCTTTACGCACCGAGATCTGACCGCATTCCTTGAATCTTTTAATTATATTGTGCACTGTAGAAGGTGAAATGCCCAAAATCCTACCGATTTGTCTTTGGGGAATGTTGTTCTCAAAGTGTTGGATTATTCTGTTGGCAGATCGGTGAGCCTCGACCCATATTTACAATGATTAGACGATTGTCTCACCTGTTTCACATCACCTTCTTACTTCAGTTTGTCACATCGCTATTAGTCCTAAATTGCCCCTGTCCTAACTTTGAATTGGAATGTCAAAAAATTGTTTTTGTCTTCTAAGAAAAATATTCTTTAAATAATTGAATTCTTTAAAATTCAATATTTCATTGTCATTTATTCATTTTAGTCAATTTTACTCTGACCAAAATGGCATCGAATGTTAGTCAACAGCATTTTCGTTGGTGAGAAAATGGAAAAATTAAACCAAATATTCAGACATTTTATAAATTAACTTAAACAGTGTACAGTGAGTACACTATTGTAATACAATATTGTGAATTTTTTATGCTTTAGTTATTCATTATCTGTGTTTTAGTGCGTTGTTACAGAAAGAGTGTATTCACAACATGTCTTACCATTCTACCCAGCGCCTTACTTACGTTCAAGTTCACTTGTGCATTCGCGTCATTTTGTGCAGAAGCAAGTAGTAATATTAGGTTTATGTTGTGTATATGTCCGATTAATCTCATATGTGTTTAGGATGTGTTCGGGTGAGTTAATTAACCCGCTAGTAAAGCGCTCCAGTTATCTGCAGTTCATTCACTGTTCATCTTCATGCAGCTTAAGCGGTTCAATCCCCAACACTATTGACAATGACTGGATCATCTGAAACACTAGAACTATTCTTTCTAGACTTTTCCTCTTCAAAAAACATCGTTAATATCTTGCATCATTTTTCAACAGTATGTTTTAATTAAAATTGGTGCTAGTGTTTGCTACACATCTTAAATTCAAACGTGCATTTTTATCTTAAATTCTGCGAATAGTCGAAGTTCGAATTGTAATTTGACAGCCCTAGAGCAGACGAGAGGACAGAAGCAGCGTGAATGGCTAAAATGTTGGTGACATTCATTCTTATGAAAACAAACATGCATCGAGATCAGCAAAAATGATTGAGGTCATTTCCATATGTAAAAAACTAGGGCTGCAACTAGTCCCATAATCCATAACCGATTAATCAGCCGATTATTTCATCGATTCATCAGATTTTTTTTTTTATCTGTAGCATTTTTTCCCATTTATATATTAGTATAATAGTATTTATGCATTATTTTTGTGGATGCACAAAAAAGCACTGATAATTAAAATGACAGTCCTAAAATTAATAATAAAAATCTCACTTTCACAGCACCTGACGGTTTCTGTTACTCACTACCTCAGTCTGGACCTTTGTGTTGTATTTTGTGTGGCTATTACAGTCATGTGAAATAATAAGTTGGATGATTAAAAATTATTATTATTATTATTTGTTTTTACATATTTGGACAAGCAAATATATGATCCTCTTTGAAACGGTGCCTATTATTAAAGGTGATGCACTTAAACAAAACCCCAAGGAGAAATTAGCTTTTTCAATCATTTATTCAACAGAAATATCAATAGATGTGATATTCTTCTGTGGAAAAAGTAAGTACACCCTCAGAAGCTAGTATTGCCCCCAAGAAATAACTTCTTGTAGGCCTTCTGCATAATTGTCCACCAGGCTTGCTGGAATTTCTGACCACTCTTCCATGAACATTCTTTCAGTTGCAAGATATCTGAGGGTTTCTTGCATGTTTTGCCCGTTTCAAATCCCCCCACAACATTTCAATGGGATTCAAGTCCGGGCTTTGACTAGGCCATTCCATAACCCTCAGTTTCTTCTTTTTGAGCAACTTTTGGACAGATGGCCTCACATTATCGTCAAGCACTGTTTGTTATGATGCAGAATTCATAGTTTAGTCAATGAATGCAAGCTGTCCAGTCCCTGAGGCAGTGAAGCAACCCCAAACCATAATATTTCCACCACCGTGCTTCTCCTGAAATGCTGTCTTTGGTCTTTACCAAACATGTCTGCTGTTACTGTGGCCAAACAACTCTATCTTTGATCCGTCTGTCCAGAGCACATTATTCCAAAAGGCCTGGTCTTTACCTATATCCTCATTGGCAAACTGTAGTCTTGCTTTAATGTTCTTTTTAGACAGCAAAGGCTTTTTCCTGGCACGCCTCCCATGCAGGTCAAATTTGTGCAATCTCTTTCTGATTGTAGAAGCATGCACTTTGACACCAACGGTTGCACAACTTACTAGCAGATCGTGTGATGAAATTTTCCTTACAGTGGAATGAGGCATTTCAGATAATTTGGAGATCTTTTTAAATCCCTTGCCAGACTCATAGGCATCCACAACCTTTTTTCTGAAGGCCTTACAGAACTCTTTAGATCTTGGCATGATAACACCACATACCTCAATAACAAAGGGAACACCAGACACTAGGTGTGAGAGTTATAAATAAGACAGGTTCCACCTGCACTCCATGAGCAGGTTCAAATCACTGACACACCTGATTCTAATTTTATGGATTTGAAGGTGTGATAAATGTAGGGGTGTAATTACTTTTTCATGTGACTGATTTGTTTGAGTATATCAACTTCATTAATAGACACGGTTTCAAAGAGGATCAAATGTTTGCTTGTCCAAACATGTATAAAAATAAATAAATAATAAAATAAATTTTTAAAAAATATCCATGGGGTGTACTTATTGTTTCACATGACTGGAGTGTGAGCTCTAGAAAACACATTCCTTGTGAAGATAACATGCATGGTCACAAGAGCTGATCAAGCAGCAGTCAAGCAATCAGTCCTGGGCCTACAGATCTGATCAGAAACACGACAGACTACAACAGCCTGCTTTAGAAAATTCAGAGACTTTTTTTTTTAAACCACACCACATGAGAATGGCTTATGAGAGAGCTTGCTTGCACTTTGGCATTTTGTCATTTACCTGATTAGATTGACTGCTGATCTGAAAAAAGTCAAGACAGTCTGGACAGTATAAGTAAAAACCCATAAGAACCAGTCAGCTAGCTAATAAATCTAAGTAATAGACACATCGCAACTAAATCTTCAACTGCATAACACTGTTGTTCACGATTTTTATCTCTTTTTTTATCCGTTTGCTTCACTTTTTCAAAGTTGAGTTCTGAATCGGGATTCCTGGATCGTGTCTCAAATGTGCAGACTAGGTTTTGCCGTATTTCAAGAGGTTTTTGGTCAGTGGGCCAGTTTTTAAAACCATGACTGGATTGTAAAGACGTGAAGAAATCCAGATACGTCCACGGCAACGTAATGTGGTGTGTAAATCTTAAATATGGATTGAATGAGAAAAGATTTAATTGTTCTTTTTAACAGGAAGACCACAAGAATTCTCATATCTCGTGTTTAGAAGTAACGTTCATTTACGTACATTGCTACAACAAATTAAACTGGTTTTTGAAATTCATATGATTGTTGAAAAATTGTGTCATGGCTGAATGGTGCTTGTTCCCCAAAATTCAAACTGGACAATGACCTAAGCCTACAGTAATACACAAGTCTGTGGATATACCTCATACAGATAATAAGGAAGGTGTGTGTGTGTGTGTGTGTGTGTGTGTGTGTGTGTGTGTGTGTGTGGTTATTTTGCATTCCTGTTAGAAATACAAGTGTATCTTGAGACGTTCCACAGCAAAGCGACGATCAAAGATTCAGATTTACAATCAGATAAAACAAACAGACTTAAGCACTGTTCGGACGGGACTAGATTTCCAGGGCAATGTTAGAGAAATTCGTGTTTCACCGATGTACTTCGTGATTTTAATCCCATCCGAATCTGCCAAGTCTGTGTTTTCCTCACTCAACCTCTGCAAAAACTCCAGAGCAAATTACCTACTGTTTATTTTTTCCGGCTGACTCAGCGATCCTCTGAGTAATCTAATCCTGTCCGAATGCCAATGTCTGTGATTGCCGATAATATTTTTTCCACAACGCTTGTGTTCCTTGTGAGTTTTGGCCAGTGTGAACTACTGTAGAAGCTCTTACACACATTTTCTGCTTGCAGTTCAGTACGGATGTAGATGTTTCTGCTACCCGTCAAAGAAATAAAAAATAAAATCAACAAGAAGAGCCAAATCACGTAAACTGTTAAGACTGGCCACTATAATATCAGTGTCGGGTGATGACTCAGCTTCATTTCTGCACTCAATTATATAATGTTTTAATTATAAAAGTAATCACGTCTTTATTTCAGTGGGTTTATTAGTATAAGCAGCCAGTTCTATAAAATCATGCGAAGTTTATTTTAGTAAGTTGTCAAATAACTAATTTTAATCAATTAAAAATCAAATCAATAAATTAAGAAATTTTACTTTTTAAATTTAGAAGTACTTATGCAAATTATCAGATGCACGCATCCAGAGCACGTGATCTTCTGCAACGCCCAGATGTGCAAAACACACACTCCCACCTCTGTAACAAACATGGAGATGTTGGTCCCGTCCCGAATCGGTACATGGAATCACAGACGTCGGGTGATAAGAACTGCAACTCAGACTACATTTAGAAAACCAGTCCCGTCCGAATAGTGCTTTACATTCAACTTCATTTATGTTTTTTCAAATCCAGCTTAGAATAATCTGGAAGTGCACACATTAAAACGTAAGTGTGTAAGAACTGCACTGTCACACACACCTTATTGAGCCATTCCACTCGCTCCACATCAGGAAAATGAACCTGCAAAAGAAGAACACAATATTTACAGGTTATTCCAATTGTGACAAATGACTGATCATGAAATTCTGCTTATTAAGTAAATCAGAAGATGATTCTTATATAATAGTACAGCATGTCAGTCTTTCCCTACTTCTCTCGTTCTCTCAGACAGGAAAAGCCACTTCATGTAATTGTAGGAAGTAATTTAGGGGAGATATAACACAAACTAACGTCACACATGCAGTGAAATGCCTAAAAGAAACAAAATGTGCTTTTTTTCTTGTAAAAATGACTAAAAATGTGTGTGATTCTACTCCAGCAGAGCTTTTAACTGCCAGAAATAAACACATAAAACATTTCTTTAATGAATACATTAATATTTAGCCTGTTCAAAGTATCCTGCCACAAATTTAAAACCAATTATGAACACAGGGGATTTTTCACCAGACAGACTGATGTCTATCTGTTATCCCATCTAATCTAAATATTGAGAATGTTTACATTGTTTTAGTGCAAGTAACCTTGATTAATTGTATTTCTCACAGTGCACTTATTCTATGGACACCATCGCAAGTCATCAACATTTACCGAAAGCTACAGATGGGATGCATCAATACTGATACTGGTATTGGATATTGGGCTGCTACCATGCATAACAGACGACACACAGTGACAACAATCTGACATATGGTTCATGGTTAATGAACCAACTGCTCTGAGAAAACAGGAACTACAACGTCTTCAGACAATAAAAGTAACCCGACAAAATATTGAAAACATAAAACAAACAGCAGCAACCAACACTGCAGCAAACACAGGCTAGGCAAGAAAAAAATGTCTACAGACAACCCTAGGTGAGTGAAAAGAACAGCTCTCACCCAGTACATTGTTCTTGATGATCAGCCACTATTATCAATGACGACGAGAGATTCAGATACATTGAAAACAAAGATTTTTTTTTACTTATAGCTGAACAGAAGCTCTCTTCTGTCGTGGAAAAAACCCCACTCTTCTCCCCTGCATCTCCACTGCTCCATCCAAGATAACCAATATAGCTAGTTAATGCACTTTAAAATCAAATGGCTGACCTTATAAAAAAAAAAAAAAACGAGCCTAGCATGAAAACACACACACACACACACACACACACACACACACACACACACACACACACACACACACAAACACTTGTCATGGCCACTATGCAATCTGGGGGATTTACAGAGCCCTCCACTAATATTGGCACCCTTGGTAAATATGAGCGAAGAAGGCTGTGAAAAATTGTCTTTATTGTTTAACCTTTTGTTCTTTTGTTTAAAAAAATTCACAAAAATACTCTGCTCTCATGGATATCAAACAACTGCAAACACAACACAGGTTTATAAAAAAAAACCAATATCTTTGTTAAATATAGGTGTGCAACAATTATTGGCACCCCTATGAATTCATATGAGAAAAATATATTTGAAGTATATTCCCAATGATATTTTACATTTTTTTGTACACCTGGGTGACTAGGAACAGGAAATTGTTCAACCATGACTTCCTGTTTCACCAGGGTATAAATATGAGGCAACACATAGGCCAAATTCCCTTAGTCATTTATAACAATGGGTAAGACCAAGGAATATAGCCCTGATGTGCAGAAAAAGGTTGTTGAGCTTCACAAAATGGGAAGTGGCTATAAGAAAATAGCACAAGCACTGAAAATGCCCATTTCCACTATCAGCGCAATAATTAAGAAGTTCCAGTCAACAGGAAATGTTATGAATCAACCTGGAATTTGACGTGTGCCTATATTGTCTCAATGCACTGTGAAGAGGATGGTTCGAGTGGTCAAAAAATCTCCAAGGATCACAGCTGGAGAATTGCAGAAGTTAGTCGCATCTTGGGGTCAGAAAGCCTCCAAAACTACAATCCGAAGTCACCTACATCACCACAAGTTGTTTGGAAGGGTTTCAAGAAAAAAGCCTCTACTCTCATCCAAAAACAAACTCAAGTGTCTTCAGTTTGCCAGACTCTACTGGAACTTCAAATGGGATCGGGTTCTATGGTCAGATGAAACCAAAATAGAGCTTTTTGGCAATAAACACCAGAGGTGGTTTTGGCACACACAGAGAGGTAGCCATATGGAAAAGTACCTCATGCCCACGGTTAAATATGGTGGTGGCTCTTTAATGTTTTGGGGCTGTTTTTCTGCCAGAGGACCTGGACATTTTGTTAGGATACATGGCATCATGGACTCTATCAAATATCAACAGATATTAAATGAAAACCTGACTGCCTCTGCCAGAAAGCTTCAAATGGGCCGTGGTCGGATCTTCCAGCAGGACAATGATCCAAAACATACATCAAAATCAACACAAAAATGGTTTACTGACCACAAAATCAAGGTCCTGCCCTGACCATCCCAGTCCCGTGACTTGAAACCCATAGAAAACCTGTGAGGTGAACTGAAGAGGAGAGTCCACCAGTGTGGACCTCAAAATGTGAAGGATCTGGAGAGATTCTGTATGGAGGAATGGTCTCAGATCCCTTGCCATGTATTCTCCAACCTCATCAGGCATTATAGGAGAAGACTCAGAGCTGTTATCTTGGCAAAGGGAGGTAGCACAAAGTATTGACTAAAAGGCTGTTGATAATTGTTGCACAAGTTTTTGATAAACTGTGTTGTGTTTGCAGTTGTTTGATATCCATGAGAGCAGAGTATTTTGGTGAAATTTTTGAACAAAAGATCAAAAGGTTAAACAATAAACACCATTTTTCACAGCCTTCTTTGTTCATTAATACTAAATAGGTTACTCATTTTGGTATCAGTATTGTGATAACGAGCACCAAAAACATGAAGAAAAAGGGATTGCTGCACTCCCACCAAAAACTATGAAAAACCTTACACAATGAATTACTGCTGCCCCTCTGTTTGCCCTTTAATTTTCTGGAACTTTCTCCTGGGAGAATGAACCCTATGACTCAGAGGCTTGCTGTTTCCTGAGTATAAATGCACTAGCAGAGGGCACAGGATCCCTGAGATGAGCATAATGGGATGAGTGAACTTTACAATGTTAATAAAGCAAAGCTGCCATTCCTCAGGCATTAAAAATGTACCCTGAACCTGTCTGTGACTGCTAAAGGCTACATGCAAGTATAGAATTAACTTGTATTTTAACTGACATTGTGTTAATTGCTCAACCCTAAAGGGGTAATGTAAAATTTACTTAGACAACATCCATTTAGCCTGAACTTCCAAGCAGGCCACCTCGCTCAATAACAGAGCTGACCTGTTGGTCTGTAGACCCAGAATGAGAACGTGACTCCATGAAATAGCGTTTCTTTCATCTGTTATAGAAAGTTATCATTGAGGGGAAACAGATTTAGTATAAAATACAGGAGTAATGTCTAAAATACCTAATTACCCATCTTTATTAAGTTATTAGAAATAAAGCCTCCATTCACTTCAACGTCATAACAATTGCATAGTTTGCATGATTCCTGGGATTTCCAGTTTAGAAACTAATAGACACTATTAGACATTAGTATTGTGTTTTAGGCACATGCAAAGAAATGCTGTAGAGCAAAGATGCCTTCAAAATAATGAAATTAAATGTTTCTGCCATTTAAAAATACAGTAAAGAGCAGTAAACAGTAGTAAATGAAACAAAGTCAAGATTTGGTGTGACAAAATAAATTAAAATAGTAGTCTCTGGTACAATTAGTGCAGTTTTATAAGGAAAAATATATATATTTTTGTAAATATTTTATTATATCTTTTCATGGGACAACACTGAAGAAATGACACTTTGCTACAATGTAAAGTAGTGAGTGTACAGCTTGTATAACAGTGTAAATTTGCTGTCCCCTCAAAATAACTCAACACACAGCCATTAATGTCTAAACCGCTGGCAACAAAATTGAGTACACCCCTAAGTGAAAATGTCCAAATTGGGCCCAAAGTGTCAATATTTTGTGTGGCCACCATTATTTTCCAGCACTGCCTTAATCCTGTTGGGCATGGAGTTCACCAGAGCTTCACAGGTTGCCACTGGAGTCCTCTTCCACTCCTCCATGATGACATCACAGAGCTGGTGGATGTTAGAGACCTTGCACTCCTCCACCTTCCGTTTGAGGATGCCCCACAGATGCTCAGTAGGGTTTAGGTCTGGAGACATGCTTGGCCAGTCCATCACCTTTACCCTCAGCTTCTTTAGCAAGGCAGTGGTCATCTTGGAGGTGTGTTTGGGGTCGTTATCATGTTGGAATACTGCCCTGCGGCCCAGTTTCCGAAGGGAGGGGATCATGCTCTGCTTCAGTATGTCACAGTACATGCTGACATTCATGGTTCCCTCAATGAACACCTGGTTGCTGCCACACACGCTTGACACCATCTGAACCAAATAAGTTTCAACAATTCTTTTTTTCCAGATCCTCAGAGAGTTCTTTGCCATGAGGTGCCATGTTGAACTTCCAGTGACCAGTATGAGAGAGTGTGAGAGTGATAACACCAAACTTAACACACCTGCTCCCCATTCACACCTGAGACCTTGTAACACTAACGAGTCACATGACACCGGGGAGGGAAAATGGCTAATTGGGCTCAATTTGGACATTTTCACTTAGGGGTGTACTCCCTTTTGTTGCCAGCGGTTTAGACATTAATGGCTGTGTGTTGAGTTATTTTGAGGGGACAGCAAATTTACACTGTTATACAAGCTGTACACTCACTACTTTACATTGTAGCAAAGTGTCATTTCGTCAGTGTTGTCCCATGAAAAGATATAATAAAATATTTACAAAAATGTGAGGTGTGTACAATTTTGTTAGATACTATATATACATATACATACAGGTGCATCTCAATAAATTAGAATGTCGTAGAAAAGTTCATTTATTTCAGTAATTCAACTCAAATTGTGAAACTCGTGTATTAAATAAATTCAATGCACACAGACTGAAGTAGTTTAAGTCTTTGGTTCTTTTAATGGTGATGATTTTGGCTCACATTTAACAAAAACCCACCAATTCACTATCAACAAATTAAAATATGGTGACATGCCAATCAGCTAATCAACTCAAAACACCTGCATCCTGTATATTTTCATGCATGCATGACATAATTTTCCATTTTCCTGAGATTTTTTTTTTAGTATTGTAGAGTCCTTAGCTCATAAGCCTCCCGAGATTTCACAGAACATTATTTTTATCCTGCTATACGCCATACAAAATAAAAGAAAAAACTAAACTCATCCAAACCAACTCTCACCCTTCACCCTCCCACACCCTCTTCACACATGCACCACACACACACACACACACACAGGAGGGGTGGGACTTCCTGAACTGTTGAACACACTACAGTATGTATGGTTGGTTTTTTTGTTTGTATGTTCTTTTTTTTTGCAAAGGTCCCTTCAAGAGCTCCGTAGGTTTACATTTTCATTTATTAAAAACATCAATATGCAATATTATAAAAGGACAATGACTGAAACTTTATAATGACACAGTTTAGACTTGTCTGACCTATAAAACTTGGAAATGCTTCCTGGATGATGTGATGTCAGAGCAGATGTGTGGACATGTTTGTGGTATTATGCTGGAATCCATTGTACTTGGAAAATTCAGTCAATTTTCCAGAGTTCCGATCTAAACACGCTCCAGTGCCTATGCTAGGAAGAACATGGAATGCCAGAGCCACTTCGCATTTCTATGACTATTCTCTGAATATATAAAGATTTACATGAAATATTTATATGCGATTAGTGAAGAGAAACGACAAATAAGTTGATTTTTGCTCATAAAAATGATGTCGTAATACTCTTATTGTGTATGATTGGGCTGAAATAAACGGATGCATGTCACAAATGTAACCTTACAACACCTTTTAAACAACACAAGAGCTACATATCAAGTAAAACCAAGTTCTTCCAAGTATAAAATGATGTAAAGGGGAAATCTGTTTGCCACTGACTGTGTGTGCCATCATTGTGGGGTCAGATGTGTTTGTGTCAACATCCACCTTTTCCTGACTGGGAATTCCAAGTTGAATGACCCCTTTTCACTGCATTAGCACTTGCGCGTGGTACTCTTTATTTGGCACAATGCAACATTTGGGTCCACCACTTGTTGGCTGTCAGCACTGTAACTTAAAAGGAAGCCAAATCGATCTGAAATGATGTTCGGAGGAATCTTCCGGTTTGTGCTTGCTGCTGACCGTAGCCATAGCTATTTTTCCACAAGATATCGTGCCACATGCTTAATAGCCTATGTAGTCTATCCTGATTTGAGATAAAGAGGAAGCTACTTTTTCAGAGCGTGATGGACTAAAAGTTTAAAATTTTATTACATAAGTAATATTGTAATATAATAATATAATAGAGTACTTTAGTATGTTGAATGTGTAGTTTGATAACCAGGTGTACTGAATCAAGATCGAAGATTGTATCGAACAATAAAATACAATACAATACACCACTTTATTACACTACTACTAAGGAACTAACTAACCCCTTGTGGTTACTCACTCACTGGTGAGTATTACGGGCCATACAGATTTGGATTAGTCATCGGTTTCCTGCTCAAGCCCTTCACAGTTCCTCTGATGGTTCTGACGCTCTGATCACATTGGCATGTCATGAGCTTTCAACATCAACCGATTAGTGTTTCTATGGCCACAATACTGGCCTCATTGTCTTCTTTATTACACAAGATTTCAATTATGGCCTGTTTTAATGCTGCTATACTTCATGTTACTCATTCCAAATTGCACCAATCCCATCTGGAACATGTAGGTTTGTGGATACACTGGGGGAAAAAAATTAACAAAATGTGCAGCACAGAAACACTCATACAAATCTCTTACTTACTACACGTTGTTACCTCACTGTTAAACATGTCGACACAAAATAAAGATAATCAGACTTGATTGTCTTATGTAGACTAGAACCTTGTCCAACAACTTGCTGGCTCTTTGTCGAGGGTGTAGTCACAACGTACTACATCAGAAACGTAGGAGAGGATGATATCAAATTTGTTTGTTTCATGTAGTCTATATTAACGTATTTAACCAGATAACTAACGCACCATATATGTTACTGCATTATGCTAATTATTTCCTTTTTGTGTAGTCAGTTTCAGGTTGATCAAAACATGGACTGGCCAAGCACCCAAGAGCTTTTACTTTGCTGGAGTGTGAGCTAATACATGTACGATTTGTTCACTATGGATCCATGTAAAATGGAATCACATGTAATTCAAAACTAAGCTGGAATTCACTAATCAGGATTCTAGGTTTCAACCTGGAGTGATCAAGAATACATTTAGCCGTACTGGATCACGTTTTGCAGATCTGAAAGTACATCTGCAGACCAGATCATGATTTTTTTTTTTTTTTTAAAGACTTGCTGTGTCACATGAAACATGTACAATATTTGAAGAATGTCTTCCTTAATTAAGCTAAAGTGCATACTGAATCTGAAAGCTATCTAAACAAACCAGAGATTTAATGAGAAGCCTCAAAAGAATTTTTCAGCCAGTGCAGATGAACATCAGCTATTGGCGCTCTAAAGGCTAGCGAGCGTTTCAAGCAACACACCTGTCTGTTAGTAAATGTTAATGCATAAAAATTCCACACTTAGCAGGTCTGACTGGAAATGTGCAGGATGGTTTTACGTATAGCTGCTGATTAGAGATCACTGGAATGCATGGAGGCATGTTCTGTTCTACTGGTCTGAACATGAACGTCAATCCAGCTCAGTTAAAAAGAAAACCCTTCAGTATCATTATCTACATCATATCCCTTTTTTTTATTTTCAGTAACATCTGGTATAAACTCGAGCTAATATCATCAACAGATGCCCAGGATTAGAAAAGGGTCAGACAGAGAGAACGTTCTATTTTCAGGCTCTTGCTGTAGAAAAACATGCAAAGGGAACACCCTGATGATGTCATACATATGCTGCTGCACACATTCCTTCCTCTCCTCCTCCTCGTCTTCTCTCTCCATCAGTGACACTACTCTGTTGCTGTAAAGGGAGTGGGTCCCACAAGCAAAACACTGCAATTTCCTCCAATTTTCTAAATACATTTTCCTAAACAAACAATATTCAAGCCCTCTTCTGAATTCATGAATTCCTGTTTCTTAAAATGCTTAATTGGCATTTAATCTTTGGGGGAAAGAATTATGTTTACATATTCATCGAAGCAAGCAAATTCTGCCCAGTCTCTAGTGAATATTCAAGTTTGGAAGGTGATCTAGTCTAGTTTCTGTCAACCAGCACATATAGTCACTACATAATTCAGAGTATCACCAGGCCTTCTGATTCAGCGGCAGCTCAGTCTGCATTTATTAAAATGGCTGAGGTAATATTACTCTGACAAAGTTAAGAAATAGGGGCTGATAACTCTCCTCATCGTGTTAAACTCACTTTTGCTTGCACACACAGAAGCACCACAGCGGGTCTCCAGAAATAGAACGCGACTGTGAAGTGGAAAAACTGACAACGGTTGGAAAGTTTGCAGGTAAAACCTCCAAACGCTGTGTTCACACTAGCAAATGACAAGTAACGCATGTCTATTGTGGCGGTGCCTGGTGACCACTTCTTCTGCTGCTTGTGGACATGTACTGTATGGCTTGTCCTGATATGAGATGGTAGTAGCCAAAAAATGTACGCGTTCGGCGATTTAAAAATGTATTTAAATCTGCATTCTATCCCTAAACTCAGTGTGTTATCCTTTACTGTAGTTAAACCCGACTCCTCTCACCCTCCAGACCTGCTTGATCCACCCTGTTACTTCTGTCTGCACTTGTGACTCACTCGTTGCTGTTGTTTATGGTCCCACGTGGATACCCTAAAGACTGCACTTTCCAGAAACAGTTTATGCCCAAGTCTCTATCTTGCTTCAGCAGAGATGTTGCTGTAATCACACAGACTATGATGAACTGGACATCCTTTCAACACACTCTACTCTTTGAGTTTATAGCATACAACTGCTGAAAAGTAATGATTTTTTAATATCACTATCAGCGCAGGAAGAAACTAGAGTCGTATAGATAACTGTACAATGTTGACAAACTATAACAGCAATATTAAAATGCTGACAGGTCAACAGGCCATCTACCTATAAGCAGCTTGAGTACCATAAGTGTCAGCTTCTTATTATGTGCCTAGGTACATGATTAACAGTTACAATTTATTTATTTATTTTTTTAAACTTTCATGACTAATACAGACCCGTGCCCTTTTATGTCAAATTAGCATGAAGTGTTTAGATCTACACACTTTAAGAAGAAAAAAAAAAAAAAAAAAAGGTCTATTCGCATCATTCACAAATGTACAGCAGTAGCCCCATTAACCACCTCTGCTGGTCACGTTCATCATGTCGACTGCAATCGCAATTCTATCATCAATACTTTAATGAAAAATTAAACGAAGGTCATCATTCATCCATTGCCCAATGTAGGCTGTGACTTGTCACATAAAAAAGTGAGCTGCGCATTCACACAAAACATTTAACAAATACTGGTGAATCCACCTGACTAATCTCACATAAAAAATGTAAAAAAAAAAAAAATTTAAATTAAAAATTCCCAAGAAGCACTCTGTAATTAGCAGAGGTGATGACCTTAGGCGTTTGGGTATACTGGTTCACAAATAGCTCATCAAAAAAAGCTGACCAACAAATAATTTCTTCACAGAATAACACACACACACACGCGCACACACACACACACACACACACACACACACACACACACGCACGCAATAAATACAGTCTCTAACTCAACACTGATTTTCTCCACTGCTGAACTTTCCAATTAATAAAATGTATAAATGCAATTATGATTAGGAATATTCAAACCTTGGTCTAGATTATGTTTACTGAAGTAACCAAGTTTGCATGCTTTTCCCATAATTCAGAAGCAATGGCATATTTTTTTCATTCGTAGATTCCTGAATGGATTACTTCTTGGTTTACAAATATTCTGCTTTCTATAAATACAGCCTCACTAAGTATGTACCTATTTTCTCCCTTTCTCAGTAGTTCTGGTATTGGCTGATACTCGATACTAATCCGTTGTGGACACCTCTGGGATTCTGTTGCCAGATTATGCAAAATGATAATGGCAGTGGAGTTGCATAAGGTATCAAATCGTCAGTGCGTTTTCAATACTCCACAGCGGTAACCAGTTCAATTCCGTAACAATGCTGCATTCAAACATTGCAACATTAACCTGGCAGTGCATTCTGCCTAGTGTCAAATCAAACTGCACATGCTCATTTTACTTGAGCACGCAAAGTAGCTTGAGCTGCACGTGCCCAAATAAAGAAAACAAGTTTCACACCGTCAGCTAACCTGTGGTAAAGATGGGCTCAAAGACTGAGATTTGGGCATTTTTGCTAACTTCAGTGAAGTATTGGATCGGTGTATACCCACACTGCATGGAAATAGGCGATAGGTTCTGGGTGTCATATCTCATTCAATCGTTATCCACCTACCAGCATGCTTTGGGGAGTTAAGAGGAAACCAGAGAACCCAGGGGAAACCCATGTGAACATGGAGCGATCATGCAAAACTCCACATAAACAGTATCCTGAGCTCAGGATTGAGCTGGTAACCCGGGAGGGTTAACGAAGCAATGGTACCCACTGCGCCTCCATGCTGCCCCCTTACACCATACATCTCTGTCCTATTTATGCTTTAAGTATTGCAAGTAACACACGCACACGCACGCATGTTTAAGCAGCCTAGTTGATGGCGTGTTTCTGTGCGCGACGGTCTGCGACCCATTCACGTGCACTCACGTGCAGAGCGAAAACCTGTATGGCGGAAGCGGACGTGAAGCTGAGGAGGAGTTTATCGCTAAACATGTTTGGATTTTCACTTTTTTATTTTTTATTTTTATTCTTCAGTGTAATTGGTATACTTTAGGAGAAACAGTGGTGAATGGTACTATATTTATATCGTCACTGATATCGTTATCGCAGTAAATACCAGAAAATATCGCGATATAGTTTCAAGTCCATATCGCCCATCCCTACTCCTTCACCATCAGAACTCAACGAGGGTAATCGGTGTTCCTTAAAAATAAATAAAGTAAACGAACCCACAAATACGCATTATCTAAAGCCAATCTATCTATCTGAAAAAGGCCAAGCGTCTATGATAAGGGGTATCAGAGTTATAAACTGTAAAGCGAATCAAGCGGATAGTCTTCAGTGGTTAAATAATAATAATAATAATAATAATAATAATAATTCAGTGCTAATGCAAAAACAGTTCATGGTCAGCTGAGTCAGACCTGGTTCTTCAGCACTTCTGTCAATCACCAGGTTTGTAATTGCGTCACATTTATAGGTCAAAGGTTACAGCCACTGTATATTCTCGCACTGATAGCAAACACTGAGAGGTCGCTTACTGTAGCAACACTGTCCACTAACTTTAACAGCGAGTAAACTTGGAAAGCTCGTACTCACCCAGGGCGGCAGCTCGGAAGTCGGTAAACTCTGTTTTAGTGCTTTCTCTTCGTGCTCGAAAAAGGCCAGTGCTTTGTTTACTCCTGAAAACCTCGTTCCCTGGTTCCGTCTGAGCCAAAACAGCACGGCCAGCGAGATGAGGATCCAACTGAAACTGAACCCTAAATAACCCAATACATAAACAGGGAAAACCAGCAGGAACGTCTTGGCGAATTTAAGTCCAGTGTTTTTGGCATCTTCGACGGTAGTCTGAGGCTCCCTGCTCGGCTCCAGGTCTGCCAGTGAATCCGGTTTGGTTCCTGACGGAGAACGAGTCCGGTCCGGACCCTGGGCTCGAGGTGCTGCTCCGGTCCGTTCTGGATCCGATCCATTTACCGTGGCACTCATTTACAATCCGTATGATAAACTTCCACTAAGCGATAAACGAGTTTAGCCTAAATATAGGCTGGGTAAAGAATAACTTAATTATAAAGTGCACACTACCTGGAAAACTAGTCTCCGCTCATTACCGACCTCCGCGCAGTTCCGGCACTTCCTGAGATTGCGGATGATTGAATCACTTTCGGCTGATTGGAAAACTACTCCGCGTCCTCACCTGACCTTGACTAACAGGGAACGGCTAGTATTTTCACTTACTTACTTAATAAATACGCAATCGTTACAAACTTTCGGTTGCCATTTCACACGCGCCGAGCTCCTGCCACGTCTCAGTTAAGTGCCCTACCTACACATCTGCGTTTCGCACGGAAGCGCGAGCTCTAGCAGCATGGCGTCGCACTCCGGCCGTGTATGGTAGTGTCTCTCCACATCCTGCCACGGGCGTGCGCTTTTTCCTCGGGCCAGAGAACAGACACGCACGCACTCCGGGCAGAGACACACACCCAAAGACATGTTAAAGGACCTACCCCTTCTCATTTGACAAAAACAGCTGTGACGCGGAAGAGCGTGTAATGGGGACAGAGACCTATTACGAGAGAGAAGGGGGGGGGGGAGCGCGTGCACTGCTGTTAAAGCGCGCCACCTTGTGCACAGACCATGCAAAACAAAACAAAACAAAAAAATTCTATTATAGAAATACTCAAACCAACCCGTCTGGCACCAACAATCATGCTCACAGGCAAAATCACCATGATCACTTTTTTTTCATAATTCTAATGGCAAGGCAAGCTGGCCTTCCTAAAAAGTTCCTAAAAAAGTGTTCAGTGAGTATATATATATATACAGTACTGTGCAGGACAGGACAGTAGTGAGACCAGCGATGTTGTATGGTTTGGAGACAGTTGCACTGAGGAAAAGACAGGAGGAAGAGTTAGAGGTAGCAGAGCTGAAGATGTTGAGGTTCTCTTTGGGAGTGACGAGGATGGATAGGATCAGGAACGAGTACATCAGGGGGACAGCACATGTGAGATGTTTTGGAGACAAAGTTAGAGAGGCCAGGTTGAGATGGTTTGGACATGTTCAGAGGAGGAAGAGTGAATATATCGGTAAAAGGATGCTGAGGTTAGAGCTGCCAGGCAGGAGGCCGAGAGGAAGACCAAAGAGGAGGTTTATGGATGTAGTGAAGGAGGACATGAAGGTAGTCGGTCTGAGAGAAGAGGATGCAGGGGATAGGGCTAGATGGAGGCAGATGATTCGCTGTGGCGACCCCTGAAGGGAACAGCCGAAAGGAAAAGAAGACTGTGCAAAGGTTTTAGGCACATGCAAAGAAATGCTGTAGAGTAAAAATGCCTTCAAAACAATGAAATTAAATGTTTCTACATTTTAAAAAAAATACAGTAAAGAGCAGTAAACAGTAGTAAA
Source organism: Cranoglanis bouderius (assembly GCA_023630585.1). Lineage (NCBI taxonomy): Eukaryota > Metazoa > Chordata > Actinopteri > Siluriformes > Cranoglanididae > Cranoglanis > Cranoglanis bouderius. Next base: position 1,973,429 of record CM042545.1, read on the forward strand.
TGAAACAAAGTAATATTTGGTGTGGCAAAAAAATAAATAAATAAAAATAAAAATAGTTTGCAGTTTTATAAGGAAATGAGCTGGTAAGTTTTATTGAGCATCTTGCAGAACCAGACACAGTTCTTCTGGACACTTTGACTTTCGCACTCGCTTCTTATTTCTGCAGCGAAACCCAGCAGCCTTCATTGTGTTTACTGTCTGAAAAGTGTCTCTTACGTAATATACTGCTTTCTTTAATGACATACAAACATTTTTCTGTCACATTTTAATTTTGTGCTAGAAAACTAATGTTTGGGAATCTAAAATGTTTGTTTTTTTTTTTGTACTGTAATGTATAAGTCATAAAATAAAAAATCTATAAAAGTTTGTACTAAAAAAATAGGGTGCCTAAAACTTTTGCACAGTACATATATATATACAGGTGCATCTCAATAAATTAGAATGTCATGGAAAAGTTCGTTTATTTCAGTAATTCAACTCAAATTGTGAAACTCGTGTATTAAATAAATTATATATATATATATATATATATATATATATATAGAGAGAGAGAGAGAGAGAGACCTTGGACAGAGAGCCAACCCATCACAGGGTACAATCACACACTACAGACAGTTTAGAGATTCCAATCAGTCTACAACGCATAGCACAGGGAGAACATGCAAACACAGGCAGGCATCGAGCCCCCAATCCTGGAGGTGCAAGGCAAACATGCTAGCCACTAAGCCATCACACCCCCAATATGTAGTCATTTTTTCCATAAAGTAAAGCAACATTTAGAAAATTAAGAGAGAAAGTAGCAGCCAGATAACTTGCAGTCATTGAGAGAACAATGCACTCCATTTGAGCTCAACTGTTAAGGCTCTGGGTTACTGAACAGAAGGTCAGGAGTTCAAGCCCTAGCACTGCCAAGCTGCCACTGTTGGGTCCTTGAGCAAGGCCCTTAACCCTCCCTGCTCCAGGGGTGCCATATCATGGCTGACCCTGTGCTCTGACCCCAACTTCCTAACAAGCTGCGAAGAAAAGGATTTCACTGTGCTGTAATGTATATGTGACAAATAAAGAAAGGTTTCTTTCTTCAAAAGAATATACTTGAGACAAATGTGAGGCCATCTGTCCAGCAGCTTAAACTGGGATGAAAATGGGTCATGCAACAGGACAATGCACAGCAAATGTTTTCAAATCAACAGTCTAATTTAATCTAATCAGCTTAATGAGGAAATCCATTATCATCATAGTGTTTTGTTTTTAAAACTTCAATGCTGAACATGCTGAAGCTGGTGTTATTGTAACCTATTGTATTATTTGATTGGTTGATTTCTGAAGTGATCTGAAGGCCTGCACATGATTGCCCAATTGCTGTTTGGCTCTTATGAGGGAATTAACTCATTGTGTGAAGTGTGAGTTGGCCACAGAAGATGTCAGTCAAAGAGTGCACATATGAGAATCTGTCTGAGAGAGCATATTATATTAGGTAGAATACATCAGTAATATATGTCTGTTTCCATGCAGACAGCAAAATGAACAACATACCCATACAATGCATGCACAGAAACAACTGTTTTCTAGAGCTTAAACTTTAAAGCAATCCCACTGCAAATTTCAAATGCAACACGAAAGAGCACACTTAAGGTCAGTGTATGTGTTTGCACCAGAAGCAACAGAAGAACGTGAAGAGATATGAAGAAAGCAGCATAGATTTTGTCTCTTACACCCAAGCAATTTGACAACAATTACACATTTCTAAATAATAAAGAATGACACATTGTACATTTTATCTGTTTATAGTGACATTTAATGCTGTTACATTTAACTTCAACAAAAGTTTGAGGTTAATTCATAGCAGCCGTAAATGTTCACTCACATTCTCTTGAAGATAATTAGACAGAATAAATGCAGCTCGTTACTGAGAAAGTGCAAAGACTTCTCCATGGTGGAAAATTTAAAGGAACAGCTTTACCTCTGACTGTTACAAAGTGATGACAGTGGAGACTCCTTCCATAAATGTTAAATGAATGTCTCCTTATAGAAAACTTCAACATATCAATTATATGTTTTTCTTTGTTTAAATTTGGTTGGCAGGCTGTTCTCAACCCATCAGTGACTGCATTTTTGATGAGCCTGGACACTATAGATACTTGACCATGATAGCACTAACATAATAGTATTACTGCTATGCTGAGAATGTTCCACCAACCAAAAATATCTGGTCAACCTAATGAATTCTGCTTGTTACCATAAAACAGTATAAAACAAGATAATGAGCCCAAACAAACAGACAGATGGCAAATTAAAGGAAAAACATTGGCTCTTTTATATTGTTGGGGCATTTTACTGGCATGGTTTGGGGTCACCTGTCCCCTTTTAGGAACAATCCTATGAGGAACCATTTCTATACTTTTGGTTGGGTTTTCTTCCATGATGGCCCCATGCCCATCCCCAGGGCACAAGGATGGTCACTGAATGGATTGATGATTATGAGAATGATGTAAATGGTATTTGTTGTGGCCTTCTCAGTTACCAGATCTCAACCCAAATGGGAGATTTTGGACTGATGTGTTAGACAGCTCTCACCACCACCATCATCAAAACACCAACAGAGGGAATATCATTTGGATGAGTTTTCATCCGCCAACAACAGTTCCAGAGACTTATAGAGGTGTACTGAAACTTGGGTAGGCACATGTCCTTAAATTACGACCTTAAATAATATACTTAATAGCTACTTAAATGTGTACTTCCTCTTATATTTCCAGATATCTTTTCACATCCCATGTGTGGCTTGTTTGCCTATTTTCCTGAGCATTAAAAAAGTCAACCAAGACCCATGTACAGTTTACAAATGAATGTATACAGGGACAGCAAGAAAACCAACATTACAATTAGTCTCGTCATTGTTTACACCATTGATTTTATTAATGTTCGCCCTACTGTGCCATTAACAGTTAAAATAAGCATATTTAAGCATTTTATAAGAATACATTAATATAAGAATATTCTTTCCATGTTTCATGTAAAATAAAACAGTAAAATAATAAATTACACCAGCCGGTCACGTAATAATTGTAACCTGGTCTAATTTATTCCTTTTTCCATCAAAACGGTTTATGAGACCAAACACACTGTGCTTTACTCTGATATCTTAGTAAATTGTGAAGGAACCCCTACATGACATGAATATTGCAGGTGGGAAAATGTTAGAGATGCTATTGCCATGAGGTGGGAAAACATCCCAGCTAATTCATATCAGTATAAACGTTCACTTCTTCCAATGTAAGGAACTTAAAATGTAAAAAAAAATGTATTAAAAGTTTGTTTTTGTTTTTTTTACATAGAGAACACAGCAGTGTATTATATTAAATATCAAGAAAATATAATTAGACAAGCTGCACAAAAAATGCTGTATGCCATACTGATGCCCCATAGTGATAAGACAGCCAGGCAATATCTGAAAGGCAGAAAATACCAATATAGCATATGGAATAAACAGCTGGCAACAGTAGCTTTCCATCATGATCAAACATTCAGTTAGTATGAATACAGGTCTACTAGCTAGGCTGGCTGACTAGATGACGGACTAATGGTGGATCACGCATAACACATGACACTGTGTCATGACATCACATTATCCCACAATTACTAGTGCCACATATAGCATCATCACCAATCTTGCTTTTCTTTGTCCAAATCCCCTAAATGTGTTTTTGCCACTCAGCTCCATTCCTGCCTTCAAACTAACAACCTTTTCAAACCCATTCAGTTTGGATTCCAACCAAACTAAAACCACCCATCAGTGACCTCAAATCTGGACACTCTGGAACCCCTTAAATTGTCAGACCGGAGTGCCTGCGACAATACTAGGATTGAGGGCTCTAGACTTGTCTCCCTTACATGAACAACAGTGACCATACCTCTACTTCCTCCAGTGTTTCTCAAGGGACCCCTCAAGGCTCAATGCTTGGGCCCCTTCTCTTTCTTATCTACATACTCCCCCTTAGCCACTTCATATTACACTTCAGCCTCAGCCTTTATTGCTATAAAAATGACACATTGATCTCCATCTTCTCTTTTTGAAACACTGAATATGAATGGCACAATACATTCTCATTCTCAAGATAGAAAGTAATCGACATCGACTCTAAACCAGCCCTCAATAATACTGTGCCTACGAATACATTAACAATCCATCCTCCTAATCTTCTAGTTTATAATCTCTGAATCATTTTGGGCCAAAAAGGTTAGATTAGACCCACAGTTGACTTATTAGGTGGGTGAACAGTGACTCGAACAGCAAGAAGTTGTTGTGCTCTGCTGTGTAAGTGGTATAATGACTTTATAACACTTTGTTTACTCCACTACCTACCTACTTGAATCAATTCTTTAAAAAAAAACAAAAACAACAACAAACAAAACCAATGGAATGTAACTTCTGTTAGTGAATGAGATTTAAATTGATTTAAAGGGGGGGGGGGGGGGGGGTGAGAGAAAGAAACCAGTTTTCATGCTTTTACTGAATAATAGAAAATATTTTATTGACATTTTAAAAGACATATTTTTTCGCTTTTACCATAGTGACAGAACCCACAGCTCATAGTCCTGCAGGAAATGTAAGACAAGAAAAAATAAAAAATTAACCAGGATTTACACACACTGTGACCTCCACCTCTCTGACTGTTATTCCTTCCCTCTGTCATTATTTTTTGTGGAGTCTCGCTCTTTTTCCACCCTAGCTACATACAATAACAGAGGAAGCAGTGCTTTAATGTCATCTTCATAAACACAAGCTATACATAATATATACATGTATGTATCTGCGTGTTAGATATTGTTCACACAAGATGCCGAAACATGAAAATACATTAGACAAAAATAAAAAAAGATAAAATGAAAAATAACTTATGCTATTGCATAAAATAAAGGGATGACAAACAGAACAACTTGTGCACAAATCACATTTCAAACATATTAAGGAAAATAGGTTATTTAAAATGTTTTGTCTGATATGTCTTTGTATAAAACGGCTACTTTTGCAACATCAAATATTTAAAAAAAAAAAAAAAAAAGAAAAAGAAAAAGAAAAAAAAGAAAGAAAGCCTTCAGATAATATGAGCAGTATGTCAGACTTGACAGTAAATATCTTATAAAATTCCCTGACTTGAAAATATTGCAGGATAAACAAAATTTACGCAACACTAGCAAAACAATGAATTGCACATTAACAAAACACAAACACCAAAGAAAATTTAAGCTACGTCTCCAAGTCCCTTATATACACAGGCGAAAGTGGCCCATATATGGGTGAGCGCTTGAATATGTATGCCATTTGATTATGCATGTAACATTGTAAACCTTTTCTAATTGCATCAGCACACTTCCTGATCATGGGCTCTGTAACCTCTAGCAAAAAGGTGAGGATTGGTCTTGTTGGCTAATTAGAATACATGGTTTGGCTGATAAGCATCATTTGTAAAGATACACTTTCGGATTGGCTTCATGTGGTAAACTGTTTACATGCAACACATTCTTTCCATTGTGTCCTTCAATGCAGACAGTGAAAACTCTGTATTACTGTTGCATGCAGTAAAAAGAAAGAAAGAAAGAAAAAAAAGCATATTCTCCTGTGTTTATGGGGAGGCAAAGTGGAACCTGTTTGACTACAGACTGATGACGGGTAACAAACCTGTGATCACATACCTACTCATTACCTATGTGTGTGTGGATGGCTACAGTTCTTCACATTAGAAATGCCACTGTTTAATAATCTGCATTATATTAGTTAGTGCTTTCAGCTTCCAGAAGTAATAGTATATGCTTGTGTTTCTACATATTTTAAGCCATTTATATGGGTTTGAATGCAAATATGTGAAGTGTGTTAGAGAAAGTGCATGTTTCTCTCAGTGGGTTTCCATATTCAGGGTTAAACGTGCGTTCTGCTGCGTTTTCTAGGCCGTGTCTATGCACCCAGCTGTGAGTGTGTGTCTTTCTACATTTTCAAGTGGAAGTGTTTGAGTTTGTCTTTTCTACATGTTGTAGGCAACATATATGGGGTCGAGCTGGTCGGCGAGGAAGCCGTCTCTCAGGTGCATGCGCTGCTTCTCTCCACGAGAGTTGATGGGAATAACGCCGGTATCCACGACGACCACCACACCCACGATGAGGTAATGCTCCTCCAGAACTACGTTGGTTACCATGGGAACCAGGTCCAGGGCCTCCTGCTCTGAACCGTCCAGCTCGACCACCACAACCAAGAGCTTAGTCCAGGTGAACACGGCACTGCCACACACAATCAGAGAGGATCAAGATCAAAACACACACACGTGCACACGTGCACACGTGCGTACGCACACAGCGAGAGAGATTAAAACTATTCTTTTTCTGCACTATGCTTTCATGTTTAAACGTTTTATACTTTCGGTATTAGTGTATATTAGTGTATTAGTACATTTACGTGTGAATGCGCAAGTGTGAATAATAGTGTGTGCATGTACGCACCATTCTGTAATGCTCTTGTGGGTTCGAATGATGGAAGTCTCGATGTCAATGGGGTGGTACTGCATCCCTCTCAGCTCCATCGCCTCATCCAACGCTCCCACTACATACAGAGCATCGTGTCTCTCTACAAGAAAACAGTTATATTTACTCTCACACACTATCATACAAATGTGCGTAAATACAATTATTAGGGGTGTGCACATGTATTCAAATACTCAGTTAACTTTTGATGTGCCACAATTTCCATCCATTCTCTGTACCGCTTATCCTACACAGGGTCGCAGGGAGCCTGGAGCCTATCCCAGGAGACTTGGGGCACAAGGCGGGGGACACCCTGGACAGGGTGCCAACTGATCGCAGGGCACAATCGTGCACACACACACACACACACTACAGGCAATTTAGAGATGCCAATCAGCCTACAACGCATGTCTTTGGGCTGGGGGAGGAAACCCCCGAAGCACGGGGAGAACATGCAAACTCCACGCACACAGGGAAGAGACGGGAATCAAATCCCCAGCCCTGGAGGTGCGAGGCAAACGTGCTAACCACTAAGCCACCGTGCTCCCTGTGCCAGAATTTGAATACTGAAATCATTATTTGGGTATTCATTATGTCCCTGGTCCAAATGAAGTCAGTAACTATTAAAAAACTAAAAAGAAAAGTTGTATCTGGCAGTATTTTGATGCAGAAAGCAGCACTTGCTCACGGGCCAAAAGAGAGATAATACACTCAGCTACAGAATTACTGGCACCTTAGGTACATGTGGCTTTAAAAAAGGCTGTGAAAAAAATCTGTGGTTTGTGTCTAAATTGTAGTAAATTTATTAGAAATTGTACAGAATCTCTCCAGATTCTCTAGAGGTCCCCTCTTGTGAACTCTCCTCATCAGCACAGGGTCAGGGGACTGGGACGGCCATGTCAAAGCTCGATTCTGTGGTACTTTAACCATTTTTTGTGTGAATTTGGACACGATTTTGGCTTATTGCCCTACTGGAATATCCAACCATGACTCAGTTGTAGCTTCTTGGCAGAGGCAGACATGTTTTACCAGCTGGATTCCAGTCAACGTGCTTTTACGCTATGTTTACTGAGGCAATTCAAAGGGTTTATCCAACAAAGTTCACAAGCAAATACAAGAAGTATATATAAAAAAAAAAAGCCTTCAAACAAAAAGCACAGTGCAACAAAACAAAAATGACCATGTGACTAACAAAGCAGTTGAAAACTCTTTGCTCCTGCTCACTAACTTCCTGTATAAAGAAACCCAGCCTGGCTAGAGGTGTAATCTAGGTGCAGTGAGCAATCTGCAACACTAGGGGCAACACGATCAGGCAAGTACAGATAACAGGTAGGCAGTTCTGTGGATAAACAGGTAAGTGATCAGGTAAGTAAACGTATGAATTCTATTAACTTATTCTAATGTATATTCATAAATGTAACAATATTACAGTAATGAAATGAAATAAGATCTAAGATGACTTCAACATATTTTCACTTGGATTCTCTGATCAGTCCATAATGCCAGGCATCCTAACAAGGTTCCGAGGGACTCCGAAGGAAAAACAGCCTCCACAACACTTAATGTGGATTAGGTTCTTTTATGTATATCCATCCTTTTTTTTTTTTTTAGTGCCAAAAAGCTCTATTTTTGTCTTTCTGACCACAGTCCAAGTTCCAGTAGCGTCTAGTGAACTCTAGGCACCTGTCTGTGGTTAAATGAAAGAAAGACTTTCTTCTGGCATAATATTGCTTCAAAATAGTTTGCTGCCATGGAGGTGGCATCTAATTGTAGATTTGGTGACTCTAGTTGTGTCCCAAATGACGTAATATACCCAAATGCACTTACACTATGCACTACCGTAGTCTACTGTCTAGTGTATGAATTTTAGAAGGGTAGTATAGCCTCAAATGGAACAGTAACGTTTTTTTTTGTTTTTTTTTCTAACTGGAAGTATAAGCCGTTTCCCAGTCGATGGCAAATGACACCAAACACACGTAACGCGACGCCGCTAGCTTTAGCAGAACACCCGAGCGGTGTCCCAAATGACGCACTATACACTATGCACTTATACACTATGCACTTATACACTATGCACTTATACACTATGTACTCAACCGTGTAGTGTATGAATTTTATAAGGTTATTTTTTCATTCAACATCAGAGTCTGATAGCCAGCTCGTGTAGTTCTCAAGAACTACTTTTTTGATCATAGCGTTTTGCCTGAAAATTATTATTACCAAAATAATTGACACCCATGAGGAATATTTCAAATAAATGCAAACAGGATATTTCAGCCTAATTTCTAGTTGCCTCTGCCGGGAGGCAGACTTGGGCACAGACAGAGCTTTCAACAAGATGATGAACCAAAAATACTTCCTAATCAACACAGAAATGGACAAAGAAACACAAAATAAATTGTTTGCAATGACCATCTCAGTTGCTGGATTTGAACTCTAATGAAAACACGTGGTTTGAAAACTACAAAACTACAAATATAAAAGAGTTGTGTATGCTCTGTATGGAGTTTTCAGTCTTGTTAGACATTACAGGAAGAGTCTCAGTGTTATTCTCTCCAGGTAAGGTGTCATGAATAGGGTGCAGATCATTTTGAAACCACTGCACTATATAAACACGTCCCTTGTATGTTTGAGCTCAAAATATCAATTGCATATTTATATTACGTTTTGCTCATTTTCATGAAGAGTGTCAATTTTTTGGAGAATGTCAATCATTTTGGAGAGCACCCATAAAGTTTTCACCCTATGGTCAGGAGATCGCGAGTTCAAGCCCGTGGCTGAGAGTCAAGAGAGCAAAACTGGCCGTGCTCCTGGGTCGGAGGGTCGGCATACTCTCTCTCCACTGCCAGTCACAGAAACATAACCAAACGTGGGTGTCAGTGAACTCATGTATACAGAACAGGGTGCACAGCGCTCCTCCAGATGTGTTACACTGCTCTGTGACGCAGTTCAAATAAGTTACTGAGGTTGTTTTTAGGTGCCTGGGAAGAAGCTAGTGTTTGCCCCCACTCCCTGGTTGGCAGCTGTGTAATTGGGGGTGAAGAGTTAGCAAGTTGGTGAGAATCGGCAAGATGATATTGGGGAGAAAATGGGGGAAAATAAAGCAACAACAACAACAATAATATAAAAATAGTAATAATTTTTATTCCTATTAAAAACATAGAGGATGACAATTTTGCACTCCGCTACAGACACCCACACACACTAAAGATGTATCACAACACATATACACTCACCTCCACTGGCGTCGGTGAGTTCTGTCCTGCGTAGGAAGCCGAGGTAGCCGGTTCTGGCCCAGACAGTTTGTGTGTCTCCAAAGCTGAGTCTGGCACTGAAATGATCTAAGCGAACATTCTCCTCCCCAAATACTGAGAAATATCCGCTAGCATTCTGACTGCTGTGCACCCATATCTGCAACACACACACACACACACACACACTATAATTTCCATATGCTCATCATACACACTTAAAATAAGTACACCCCATGGAAATTGTTGGCTTCTTTGACATATTTGGACAAGCAAGCATTTGATCATTTTTGAAACAGTGCCTGTTAATAAAGCTGATATACTTGAACAAAAGCACAAGGAAAATTAGCTTTTTCAATCAGTTATTCATCAGAAATATCAATAGATGTGATATTCTTCTGTGGAAAAAGTAAGTACACTCTCAGAAGCTAGTATTGCCCCCAAGAAATAACTTCTTGTAGGCCTTCTGCATAATTGTCCACCAGGCTTGCTGGAATTTCTGACCACTCTTCTATGAACATTCTTTCAGTTGCAAGATGTTTGAGGGTTTTCTTGCATGTTCTGCCCGTTTCAAATCCCCCCACAACATTTCAATGGGATTCAAATCCGGGCTTTGACTAGGCCATTCCATAACCCTCAGTTTCTTCTTTTTGAGCCATTCCTTGGTGGATTTGCTAGTGTGCTTAGGATCATTATCCTGTTAAAAGGTCCACTTTCGGTTCAACTTCAACTTTCAGACAGATGGCCTCACATGATCTTCGAGCACTCTTTGATATGATTCAGAATTCATAGTTGAATCAATGAATGCAAGTTGTCCAGTCCCTGAGGCAGTGAAGCAACCCCAATCCATAACATTTCCACCACTGTGCTTTACAGTTGGTATGAGGTGCTTCTCCTGAAATGCTGTCTTTGGTCTGCGCCAAACATGTCTGCTGTTACTGTGGCCAAACAACTCTATCTTTGATTCGTCTGTCCAGAGCACATTATTCCAAAAGGCCTGGTCTTTACCTATATCCTCATTGGCAAACTGTATTCTTGCTTTAATGTTCTTTTTAGACAGCAAAGGCTTTTTCCTGGCACGTCTCCCATGCAGGTCAAATTTGTGCAATCTCTTTCTGATTGTAGAAGCATAAACTTTGACACCAACAGCTGCTAGACTTAGTAGCAGATCCTGTGATGAAATTTTGGGGTTCTTGGAGACTTCTTTCTGCATCAGACGGTCCGCTCTTGGACTGAATTTGCTGGGACGGCCAGTCCTGGACAAATTTGCAGTCGTTTGAAATCTGTGCCATTTGTAGTTTATTTTCCTTACAGTGGAATGACGTATCAAATATTTTGGAGATCTTTTTAAATCCCTTGCCAAACTCATAGGCATCCACAACCTCTTGTCTGAAGGCCTTATAGAACTCTATACATCTTGGCATGATGACACCACACACCTCAATAACACTAGATGTGAGAGGTATAAATAAGACAGGTTCTACCTGCACTCCCTAAGCAGGTTGTAATCACTGGCACCCAAATTTTGAACACCTAATTCTAATTTTACGGATTTGAAGGTGTGATAATTGTAGGGGTGTACTTACTTTTTCAGTGTGACAGATCTGCTTTTTGTTCATTTAAATTGTGAAAATTACTACAGAATGTCAGTTTTATGTGTCATATGATAGTGTATCACCTTTATTAATAGGTACTGTTTCAAAGAGGATCAAATGTTTGCTTGTCCAAATATGGCGAAAAAGCCAACACTTTACATGGACTGTACTTATTTTTTCAGATGACTGTATATTTACAGACTATCAATCCCAGAATAATCAAATCTGTTTTTGCTCCATGACAGCCTTTGATTGGACTAACCTCTCCTAAATGAGAATCTCCGATTGGCCCCTTCGTCTCTGGATTGGCGATGATGATGCGGACACCTGGTAAGATCTGCATATCAAGGCAAAAGTGTTTGTATTTATTTATAAAATACAATTAATTTGATCAAATAATAAGATTTATTTAAAGCTTTTAAGCACTTTCAAAAAAAGTTTGCATATTTGATTTCTCACCTTGCCTGATTCCATGAGAGGCAAACTATGTGGAGACCCTTTTTCCACCAAGCGTACTCTACATCACACACAATGACAGCATTGATTAAAAAAAACAAACTCTACTTACAGAAAATTCTCCCAGTCTATAAAAAAAAAAGACCTATTAAGCTGAGACTGGGAAGAGTGTGAGTGGGTATGTGGAAGACTTCAAGAGGCTTTATGTGAAATGTCCGTATGGATGTGCTACCTGTCATGTCTGAGTGCTCTCATGTCCACATAGACAGTAGTAGGGTCTGGTCCTGAAGTCCCCTACGCACACACAAGCCACTTTGTAACACGAGCGTTCTCAAACATTTATTTTCATGATTGCTCACCTCATTATATGAATCGAAAACACGTTCTTGTTCTTAACATCAGTCAGTATGAGATGCTAAATTGTTTAACTGTTTTGAATCCATGTGCTACCATTTGAATGAAATATCAATAACTTTTAAAATAAAGCAAATACTGCATGAACAGAACAGGGACATTCAGATATATACACTATATAGCCAAAGGTATAATACCCATATGTGCTTTTTGAACATCCCGTTCCTGAATTAGTCCCCATTTATGGGAAGGCTTTCCACTAGATTTGAGTGTGACTCTAGGGATTTGTGCTCATTCAGCTACAACAGCATTAGTGAGGTCAGTCACTGATGATGGGGGAGGAGGCCTGGTGTGCAGTTGGCTTTCAGTTCATCCCAAAGGTGTTCAGTGGGGTTGAGGTCAGGACTCAGTGAAGGACACTCGAGTTCTTCCACTCCAACCTTGGTAAACCATGTCTTCACTGACCTCACTTTGTGCACAGGGGCATTGTCATGCTGGAACAGGTTTGGGCCTCTTAGTTCCAGTGAAGGGAAATTGTAATGCTGCAGCATACAAAGACAATCTATAAACTTTGTGGGCAGTTTGGGGAAGAACCACATATGGGTGTGATGGTCAAGTGTCCACAAACTCCTCAAGGTTTCCAATTTATTTGGCTTTATACAATAAATGTATTTATTATATGCAATGTATTCTTTTATTGTTAACTACAAATCCATTAAAGTAAGGAAGCTGTATTTTTGATAAATGATTTACAGCCCCAATTCCAAAAAAGTTGGGACGCTGTGTAAAATGTAAGTAAAAACAGAATGCAGTGATTTGCAAATCTCATAAACCCATATTTTATCCACAATAGAACATAGAAAACATATCTAATATTTAAACTGAGGAAATGTACCATTTTAAGAAAAAAATAAGGTAATTTTCAATTTGATGGCAGCAACACGTCTCAAAAAAGTTGGGACAGGGCCATGTTTACCACTGTGTAGCATCCCCTCTTCTTTTAACAACAGTCCGTATATGTCTGGGAACCGAGGAGACCAGTTGCTGGAGTTCTGGGAGAGGAATGTTGTCCCATTCGTGCCTGATACAGGATTCTAGCTGCTCAACAGTCCTGGGTCTTTGTCGTATTTATCATTTAAAATGTTTTCAACTGGTTAAAGGTCTGGACTGCAGGCAGGCCAGTTCAGCACCCGGACTGTTCTACTGTGAAGCCATGCTGTTGTAATAAATGCAGTATGTGGTTTAGCATTGTCTTGCTGAAATATGCAAGGCCTTCCCTGAAAAAGACATCGTCTGGATGGAAGCATATGCTGCTCCAAAACCTGTATATACCTTTCAGCATTGATGGTGCCTTTCCAGATGTGCAAGCTCCATATGCACTAATGCACCCCCATACCATCAGAGATGCAGGCTTTTGAACTGAGCGCTGATAACAAGCCGGATGGTCCCTCTCCTCTTTAGTCCAGAGGACACGGTGTCCATGATTTCCAAAAAGAATGATCACGGGCATGCAATATTGTTTTTCCCCTTTGTCCCTTGCACACAGAGATTTCTCCAGATTCTCTGAATCATTTGATGATATTATGTACTGTAGATGATGAGATATTTATAGTCTTCGCAATTTTACGTTGAGGAACATTATTCTGAAATTGTTCCACAATTTGTAGACGTAGTTTTTCGCAGATTGGTGAACCTCTGCCCATCTTTACCTCTGAGAGACTCTGCCTCGCTAAGATACTCTTTTTATACCCAATCATGTTACTGACCTGTTGCCAGTTAACCTAATTAGTTGCAAAATGTTCCTCCAGCTGTTTCTTTTTTAGTAACACTCACTGTTCCAGTCTTTTGTTGCCCCCGTCCAAACATTTTTTGAGACATATTGCAGCTATCAAATTCAAAACTACTCATTTTTTTTCTTTAAATGGTACATTTCCTCAGTTTAAACATTTGAAATGTTTTCTATGTTCTATTGTGAATAACATATGGGTTTATGAGATTTGCAAAACATTGCATTCTGTTTTTATTTACATCTCACACAACTTTTTTGGAACTGGGGTTGTAATTAAGACAGTCCACTTGTGTGTGCTGATTGAGATGTAACTGACCTGCAGACACACAGCAAGATTCACCCTGCAGCCAAAGGAAGTACTGACAGCACGAGGGTGAAGCCCCACATCTTTAAAAAGCTTGGAGAAGGACTGAGTCAGAGAAATGCGAGGCCTCTCCTCTGCCACCACCACACACGTGCGTACACGGGATAGATCCAGTCCTCGTGCCTGAGAGCCAGATAAAAACACAGGAAGAGAAAGAGTTATAAGGGAAACACAAGGGATACAAGGGACTTAAAACGAATAGGTACAGTAATTAGTAGTGGTGTTTATATGTGAATGTCCAGCATTCATCAATGAAGACTGGATGAGTGTATATCTGTGCATGTGTCAACCTGTCAGTGGGAAGTATACACGTGTGTGTGTGTGTGTGTGTGTGTGTGTGTGTGTGTGTGTGTGTGTGTGTGTGTGTGTGTGTGTGTGCGCACACCTTGAGCGAGTTAGTGAGTGTGCCGAGGGTCTTGGTACAGAGCTCCATGACTGAGTAAGAACAGAAAGTGTCCCTCACTTTAAACTGGCTGACGGAGAGCAACCACAGGGCCGGGTTTACCTCCAACTCTGCTGGAGGGATCAGTATGGACTGGTGTCCTGCATAAACACTGCATGCACAGATCACACACATTACATTAATTAAACATAATATGAACGTAATAACGCCTTTAAGCCCTATTGTGGATTAGTTTTATATGAACAGGTGGAATAATGCAAGTATTACTGATGTATCTCTGAGCTTTTTATCCCAGTAGTAAAACAAAAACCTTTTTGTTTAACCTACTATAAAATGGCCAGTAGAAATTACCCCAGTTAATATATAATCTGTCTGTACTGATGTGTTGGTAAAGATTCCTATCATACCCTGTGGGAAAAAGGCCAAATGCAGAAGAATAAAATATAGGTGACATTTAAAAGAACTACAACCAGCAGCTATAATAAAGATCATGTAGTCATACACATTGAACCTTTTGGGGGTGGTGACTATGCATACATTGTGGAAACACTCCTATCTATGTAGTTTACACAGAGTTCACTTATCCTCTGCAAACTGATCATAATTACAACATGCATCCTCTAGCAAGATTTCATAACAGACACATGTCTGGAAAACTTATCCAGTCTGAATAGTATTTCAGCTGACCCCTATTACTCTGTTACCAGTTCATCAATACGTCGCAATCGAAGCTAAACAGCAACAGATTTGCAACAGGACAA
>CM042545.1:1993914-2018914 GCA_023630585.1 Cranoglanis bouderius
CCACTGTCAGGAATGATAAAGTTCCTCCTGATTAATTTGGATGCATTTCTCTGTAAATTGGCAGACAGAATTTTCCTGTAGACTTCTGAATTCATTCTGCTGCTACCATCATAGGTTGCATCAGCAACAAAAATTAGTGAGCCTGTTCCAGAAGCAGCCTTGCAAGCCCAAGCCATGACACTACCTCCACCATGTCTCACAGACGAGCTTGTATGTTTTGGATCGTGAGCAGATCCTTTCTTTCTCCACACGTTGGCCTTTCAATCACTTTAGTAGAGGTTAATCTTGGTTCCACAACTTTGCTGCTTTTCTGTATTTCTTTGCAAATTCCAATCTGGCTTTCCAATTCTTACTCAACTCAACTTGAATTCTTTGTGATATGGATTCCACAAGGTGTGAGAAATTCCTTTGAAATTCTGTTCCACATTGATTGATATGATTGCATCACATAATTGCTGCACATTCACATGCACATTGTTGTGAATTTCCCATTCTAGCACATCTCAAACATGCTGGAACCAGACTGAGATGACTTGTGCTTTGTGATATGGCGTCTTATAATGCTAGGAAGTAGTCATTATAAGATAAAGGTAAATTGTTGCAATAAAAGGATGCATGTGGTCAGCGACAATACTCAGATAGGCTGTGGCATGGAAAGGCCAAACAATGCTCGGTTGGTATTAAGAGGCCCAGTGAGTGTCAAGACAACATTCCCCCGCACCAGTACACTACCAGCACCAGCCTAAACTGGCAGATTGTGGCAGAACACAAGGCAGATTGGATCGATGGATGCATGCTGTTGATGCCAAATCCTAACATCTGATGAATCTGCATTCATCAGACCAGGCAAATCTTCAACTGTCCAGTTTCACTGAGCCTGTGCCCACTGTAGCCAGTTTTCTGTTCTGGGCTGACAGAAGTGGAACCCGATATGGTTTTCTGATGTTGTAGCCCATCCAGACTCAAGAATTAACGTGTTGTGTGTTCTGAGATGCTGTTCTGCTTACCATGGTGGTAAAAAGTGATTATTTGACTTAGCATAACATTATTGTCAGCTCAAAACAGTCTGGCCATTCTTCTCTGACCTATTTCATCAACATGGCTTAACACCTGCGGAACTGTCAGTTATTGGATGTTTTTGCATCATTCTGTGTGAACTCTAGAGACTGATGTGCATGAAAATCCCAGGAGATCAGCAGTTTCTAAAAAACACTTAGCATGAATACCATTAAAAACTCTTCTCTCAAACAGTAGCATTTGGGATTCACACATCTTTCATAAATTCACCTTTAATAAAAAATTCAAATACATTAAGACAGATTTAGACACGGACATGCAAATGCATACAAACCTGATCATTGTCTTCCTGACTGAGGTCTCGCCCGCTGGCCTGCGCCATCCGCTTTCCTGCCACCAGGTTCCCCACCATAACAGAGGCAGGGCCAACCTCTGCAACACACACACATACACACACACACACACATACACACACACACACACACACGTTTGCATCATAATCCTTTTCCACTTTTTAAATCGACAAGGTACTGCTGCTGGTTCAGGGAACCAACATTCATCTGCCCACATTTCCACCAGTTTAATCAATAACATGACACCATATATGATTTTGAAAATGCCATTTCGACATTTTATGTTTTGCCAACACCGGTGTTTTCAGTAGTCAAAATGCCGTTTGTATGAAAAGTCAACTGGAAGAAAACTAGGACAACTAGCACATCACACACGACACTGTTGCCAAACTTATTAACAAGTTCAAACAGTCAAGTGTTGCAGACCAAAAAAAGAAGTGGACATCCCCAAACAACCACTTCCGGAGACACAACCAACATGTACACGCACACATGCACGTACACACACGCACACACAGAGGCCATAACATTAAAACCACCTGCTTAATATTGTTTAGGTCCCCCTTGTGCCCCCAAAACACCTCTGACCCGGCATGAACACCACAAGACCGCGGAAGGTGTGCTGTGGTATCTTGTCCCAGCAGATCCTTTAAGTCCTATAAGTTGTGAGGTGGGGTCTCCATGAATGGGACTTGTTTGTCCAGCACATCCTACAGATACTCGATCGGATTGAGATCTGGGGAATTTGGAGGTGAAGTCCTAGACCTTGAACTCTTTGTCATGTTCCTCAAACCATCCCAGAACAATGTTTGCAGTGTGGCAGGGCGCATTATCCTGCTGAAAGAGGCCACTGCCATTAGGGAATACCATTGCCATGAAGGGGTGTACTTGGACTGCAACAATGTTTATGTAGGTGGTACATCTCAAATTAACATCCACATGAATGCCAGGACCCAAGGTTTCCCAGCAGAACATTGCCCAGAGCATCACACTTCCTCTGCCAGCTTGCCTTCTTCCCATAGTACATCCTGGTGCCATCTCTTCCCCAGGTAAGCTACGCACACGCACCCGGCTGTCCACATGACGTAAAAGAAAACGTGATTCATCAGACCACGCCACCTTCTTCCATTGCTCCATGGTCCAGTTCGGATGCTCCCCTGCCCATTGAAGGCACTTTCAGCAGTGGACAGGGGGCAGCATGGGCACTCTGACCGGTCTGCGGCTACACAGCCTCTTCTGTGGGATCGGACCAGACAGGGCTAGCCTTCGCCCCCCACGTGCATCAATGAGCCTTGGACACCCATGATCCTGTTGTCGGTTCACCGGTTGTCCTTCCTTGGAACACTTTTGGTAGGTACTAACCACCGCATCCCAGGAACACCCCACAAGACCTGTCGTTTTGGAGATGCTCTGACCCAGTTGTCTAGCCATCACCATTTGGTCAAAGTTGCTCAGATCCTTACGCTTGGGCATTTTTCCTGCTTCCAACACATCAACTTTGAGAACTGACTGATCACTTGCTGCATAATATCTCCCACCCCTTGACAGGTGCCATTGCAACGAGATAATCAATGTTATTCACTTCACCTGTCAGTGATTTTAATGTTATGGCTGATTGGTGTATCCGCACTCACACACAAGCACATGAGCGCACACACAATTTTATTTATTTATTTATTTTTACCAGGTTGTTTCTGTCTGGGTTTGGGCAGATTGGTGACACAGGAATGAGGGCACATGAGGACGTTGCAAGGGTGCAGCGCTCCGTCCTGGAACAGCTGCTTTGTCTCAGAGAGGTGGATTCCTCCAAGAGGAGTTTTGGGCAGCGTATTAGACGGAACCAGCGCCAGGCAATACACACCAACCTGATGGATACTATCTATAGCCTAGACACACATACACATGAATTATATTAAGATGTTATATGAAAAACGTTCTCGTATTATGATCTTGTATTAGGATAATACGACTGAAAACCATACTGGTGTATGCATAATTATAGAATGGCTCAAATGTACCTGTAGTACTCTGCTCATCCACTGAAAGCTCTCCTCTTCAGTAGAATCCGGTCTCTGCTCGGCCACCACCACGATCCTCTCATCATGAAGCACAGTAATGGAGAACACAGCTATCCTAGAGATGCATACAACCACACACATTACAGCACATAAAATCTGTACACTGGGCTTGAAACTTTTCATAATTTTCTAAAGTTATGGTATGTTCTAAGATGCTACGGTGGTGTGACTTTGTCTTTTAAATCGTATTAACAGGCAAGTTTCAAGACTCAGCGGTATATGTGATACTTGAGGCGAGCATAGCAACATGCTTATAATATAATACAAAAACATTTCAACAGTAACATAACTGTATACTCTATTCTATAAACCAGAACAGAATTACAGAATTTAATATTTCAATCAAACCAAACAAAAACAGACGCACCTTCCTCTGTACACAAACTTCATAGGTTCAACAGCAAGTGCAGTAGCAACAATGTCATCACCGTTATGTCTCCGGCTCCCAACCTGCATTAATCCGTCCAGCTTTCCAGCGACAAAGATGGCTCCGCCTGGGCCTACAAATCCCAACAGCCCTGAGCGTACGAACACACACTCACTCACTAACACACCACTGCTGGACACAGGGCACACCTACAGCAGAGAAGGAAGGAGTGAAGGAAACATTATGGCACCCTTTTAAAATGTAAAAGTATTAAGTAGCACATTACATGGCATTCTTACTGAACAACATATAAACGGTTATTTGACTAAATTGTACTTTCTACATTGCAGTATTAAGAAAAATAATTTCTAAAGAAGTGTAATAATGCATCACAATTCACATATTAAATTCATAAATTTAAAATCTATGTCCTGAATTTATATATTTCTGTAAAGCTGCTTTGGGACAATGTCCATTGTTAAAAGCGCTATACAAATAAAACTGAACTTGAACACATCACTCTAAAAAAATTACTGAAATTAAGAAAAATAATTTTTATTTTTTTAAAGAAAACTAATCGATAATGTGCTCTAGTTACACAGTACACATGTCAAATTAAAGAAGTGTATTTATTTAAATAATTATTGAAACCTGAAAACCGTTTCACTAAATTAACATGTTATAAAGCACTTCAGTGAAAACACCCGTTTGTATTTATTGCCTTTGGTAAAGAAAAGTGGCTGAAGTTTCACACCTCGAAAGTGTTCTTGCTCATGCCTGTAAGACCATAATAGGATGTTCCTGTGGCAATGGATGACACACAGATCTCTCCAATCTCATCTGTTTTACACAACTGGGGAACACCTTCCAGCTTCACCACACACATCAGGGCTGAGACAGAGACAGACAAAGAGGATTTGTTTAAACTGAACAAATGGAGATCTGCCCAAAATATCTGTGGAAAAAAAAAAAAAAGGCATACAAAAGCCCCAATACAGATTTAACCCAAAACGATTGTTTCTGTTAATTAAGTGATTTTGTGATAACTGTGATTTCTTATCCACACTTTGCCTACCTCCGGGCATGAGAGTGCCAACATCCTGCAGCGTGAGGACAGACAGCTTTTCTCCTGTGTCGACCCGGATCACGCCATGACTCAGTCCCATCATACTGAGCACGCCTCGGCCTACAGGCTTAGAGCTGCCGTCACACGGCCTGCAGGTCGAACACACAACATATACCACATACCACAACCGCTCCAGTGTAAACATGACACACACGTCCTCTCACGGCTATAGTAGTATGTTGGAGAAAGTGGAGTTTACCTCCTTACAGCTACGGTAAGAGCCTCTGGCGAGCTGGCACAAGGACAGATGACCTCTGACCTCAACCCCAAACTCTGAAACACGTTCAGGAATGCATCACATGATGAGATCGACCCTGAGAACAAGACCCCCCCCCCCCCCGCCAAAAAAAAAAAGAGGAAGAGTGAAAAAAGGAGACACAGATGTATATGTTATAGATCAATTTATTTATTTAAGGGTGTGAATGTTACAAGATGAGATATTTCTGAATAAACACTCCTCTCTAACACACACACACACACACACTCACACACACTCACATGGATTTGCTCCATCAGCAACTAGCAGCATACGGAGAGAGCTCAGGTTGATGTCACTCTGATCTCTGTGTGCTATCAGAGCCCAGTGAAGATCCCTACTCTTCACACACACCACTTTAGCTACACACACACACAATATGGTAAAAAAAAAGAGGAAGAAAACAGCAAATGACAATAAAATATCAGGACTGAAATTCCAAAACAAGTTGAATGCCAATGTTTGTAGCTGAGAAAGAGGGGGGGGGGGGGAGAAAAATGTGCGTTTTGTACCTTTATACTGACAGACTTTCTGGACCCAGGACAATGGATTCACCTTCATGAGAGCGTATGGAACGCTCACAGTGTGGAGCATGTTGAGAACACTCTGGAACATGGACAGCAAGTTAGATTGTCAAAAAGGGGAAAGAAAAAAAAAAAAATACAATATGACAGATTTAACCGTGGAGTAAAATAATCACCGTTAAAACGCCATGCCACAGTCCTACGTCCTTTTTGAAATCCAACACATTCACAAGAGTCTCAGCTGAAACACACACACACACACACACACACACACACACACACACACACACACACACCATAAACTGTTCTGTTTTTCATGTTTCGTATAAATGTTTTCCTACGTATGAAAACTGTGCATTTCTCTTACTGTGTACAATTGTGTGAGAGCGGCTGTGTGAGCATGTACGAGTCCTACCTTCACCGTATCCACAAGTGTGTGTGAGTGTTTGGCAGTGTGTCAGCATGGCCATTCTCGTTACAGTCACTCCCAGAACACTTCCGTCTTTGCAAGTTTTATACTAACAAATAAATAAATAAATAAATAAATCAGAATTAGTAATATTTAAAACTACACAAATCGTATAGATTTTATATAAAATACATGGAGAAAAAAAAACAATTAAAACCTCGATATACGCAGTGTCATTGTTGGCATCTTTAATCAGAGGATACCACTCTCTGGGAGGTTTTGATAAATGCTTTGACTCCGTCACAACCCACAACAACTTCGGCCAGCCTGATCACATAATGAGAAAAAAAACAAGAATGCAAACATGCATCATAAGCACAAGTTCAAACTGGTGGAAACAGGGTGTTTACAGGAAACAGAAAAGACTGGTCTGTTCATAAATAAAGGAAGCACTTTAAGTCTGAGATAATATTATGACGTCTGGATCACACTGATGGAGTCTCCGACCTTTGAATTGCACAATGTCACCACTGAGGCTCTTGGGAAGGCCTTTGTGGCACGCATCACTGGTCAGTGCCACGGCAACCCCGCAGCTGCCCAGTAGGAAGCCAATCTGCTGACTCCCAGCATCCTTTGGGAGGAAAAGAGACCAAAAATATGTTTGGGGGGGGGGGGACAGAAGAGAGTGTGATAGTCATGCAGAGCTAACAGAAACAGATTGTATTTTTAAAACAGGAAATCAGATGCAGGTATTAATTTGCATTTCTCACATTATACAACAATCACATTTTATAAGATAACCAGGTTTATACAGTATCTTGATTTTTTTTTTTTTTTTACATTCGAAGTTGGTGTTACCTTTTTGCTAAGTGGCACTTCAATGGGTACCGGGACAACTTCAGCTAGCAGACAGCCATAAAACGCCACCAAAAATGCCACAGGGTCATTATTGGGGTACACTAATGCCACCTAACACACACACACACACACAGGTAAAGAAAGAGAATTACAGTCTCTTCATCCACCCTTTTTACCTTTTAAACAAACATTCAGCTTCTGAAAGGCAGTTGGGCCAATAATAATTGTTATTTTGTGTAGTTCGGGGTCAAGTCAAGTGGGTATGCTGATCATTCTGTATCGGGGTAACAGTAAGTGATTTAAGGTTAGACTTACTCGGTCTCCCGGCCGGACAATGGGTTCTTGCTTGGTTCCAAGTTTGTGAAGGATGTAATAGGCCACCTTCATACTCCTGGACCACAGCTTACCTAAACATATACAGTCAGTGTGGTGAATTTATTCTACATTAACCTCATCACGTCACTACTTCTACAGCACGAGGGAGTTGGTAGGAGTGAATAAAAGTCCCGATACAATCCTGTGCTCTCATGCAGTACTGTATCGGCAGCAGTTACTGTACCGTGTCCGGTGAGGAGGCTTTTTTTTTTTTTTTAACTTGTGCGACATGTTCGGAAAGAACTGTAATAAGTCTGAAAGTAAAAAGTGGTAATGAAAATAGAGACTGGAAAAATGATTGATTCGTCAATATATCGCAGGTGTCTTTCGAGTTTGCTCAGTGGACATTTCATAACTAGATTTAATATTCTAGAGTCTAATTTGTATATTTTGCTGAGCCTATAGTTTAGTACTGCTACAGACAGGACAGACATTAGCACTCCTTTCTTACTGTGTAAAAGCATAACGTTCAATATATCGCTTTTATAATAGACTTTATGGTTTTGGATTTGTGTTTTTTTTATTCGTTTACCCACAATAATTTCTTCCTGTTGCTGAAATTTAATTCGATTTTTGATTTCTTAGTGAAAACCTGTATAAACATCTGCCACATAAACCTTCGTCATATTTTACTAGATTTCCCACACACTATTTATGGTCACTACCAACATATATTAGTCCTTTATAGAATGCTATTTGAGATTCAGCCACAGAAAGGCGGGACAATTCACACCCGAAGTGTCACCTGAAGTTGAACTGTCGCCTGAACTTTGTTTACAAGCATGATCTACAAAGATGTCATGATTGTAGATGCAACTACAGGTTGCACAAAGATATAATATGATACTCATGCAAAATCAGCACACACATACTGGTTACTCACTGCCCCACTGCCTCATGTCATGTATTTAGGTGACTAGTTTTGTAACTGGCATATCGCTACAGACAAGATGGGTTTAGTTTGAGTAAGTGGAGTCTGAGTAAGTGCACCTACTATGGTGGAGCAGATTTAATCATCTTGTTCTTATATCCTACTACATAGTCCTGTAAATCAATGTAAGTTACAAACTGAGTGACATTCATACAGGAAGCTGAGACGGTAAATGAGCAACGGCTGACTGTAGTTGATAAACAGGAGAGGTTGTTCGGTTTGGCTGAGAGGGGGAGTGGTTTTCGGTGGGGGATTCTAGTGGTTCTCAAATTTGGCTGATTGTATTAATTATTAAACATTAAACAATCCCTGCGTCCGAGGAATTGTGACAGTACCTACTGCATTCGATTCAGTACCTACTGCTCGGCTGTTGATACAGTATGCACTGATCAGTATAAGTGTTAAGCATGAATACAATCCGGACGTACTATATCCGCAATGTTGGCTACAACTTCAAAAGAACCGACACGCCATTTTTGATTCTGACAGCTCGTCCGCGCCAGTCCCGCTGCCTCATGGGGTATCCATGCCGTACCCACAGTGTCCAGTCGTTCCATACTGCAGAATCTCGGAGGAAGCAGTAGGTCATCCGGGTATTTCTCGCCTACTTTTTGTTTTCTGAACACTGAGAATTCGGACATACTACTCCTTTGGCATACTGCTTTTCGCCTACTGTAGTAGCCAATCCCTGTGTCCCAATTGGCATACTTATACCATGTACTAAAAGTATGTACTCCTTTTGTGAAGAAAAAGTACATACTTTTGAGTGTGTATTAAAAGAGTATGCAAATATTGGGACATACTAACACGTCCTGTAACGGAAGAGAACTCCTCACTGCATTTCAGCCTTTCTTCTTCCATTGTTCCTTATATAATTTATACGATATCATTTAATTTACCATTCCCTTGATTTATTTTTCCACATTTCATTTGCACCTGTCTAAAATGCATCCTTGAATTCGGCGAAGCAAACCGCCACAAAACTCCTCCTCCCTCGCGCAAGGAGTTGTGGGAAATGTTAGCTGAAAAAGCGTCCACGGATCTACACTTCGAAAATCTACTGGGATTAGCAGACCACCCGGGGTACCTTTGGGATACTCATTTTAAACATACTACCATTTGCGACACACCAATTCTCATCTCAGATACTATTTAGTACGGACAACATGCCAGTTGGGACGTGGGGAATGTCTGTGTGGTGGTGGGGACGTGGTTGAGCGCCGGTTTGTGAATGGACGACGGAGCCGGGGAACGAGTGACTTTTGTGTACATCGAGGGTCTTCTAGCATAAAGAAAACGCGTTTCGATAAACTTGATGAACTTAATGCGAAGCTGAACTCATAAAAATCATGATTGTGTGTGCACAATCAGGCAAGTCTGTAAAATGTATTGATGTCTGTGCCTGTAGAAATATAAGGTGAGGTCACTCCAAAGTAATCATGAACTCCTTATACCAGAACAGAAAATCAAAAGCACAAAAGAGGAAGAGCGACCCAGAGAGTGAAAAAAGGTCTTAATGGTAATGGCATATGAAAATGTTTAAACAGGGCTCTTTGTGCATGCGTTCGTGTTCGTACCATATGTAAGTGTGTAAGGTTGTTTAGCACCGGCGTGTGTGACGGTCAGACATGGTGCTTTGGGTGCAATGGCACCCCAGCGCTGTAGGGCTGCCTCTAGAGAGGCGGGGCAATTCTTGAGCCTTCCCAGTTCCTCCCCTTGGGATATTTTCGATTCTGCCCCTTCTGGATGTGGTAAGGAAGGATCAGGCTGCCGGACTGCAGGAGAAAAATCAACACTACATTTAATTCCATTGCAAGTTATATACTGTACATAACTGTGTATGTGACAAATAAGATCTTGTATCTTGAATCTACAATTTTTACAGAACATTAACACACACTAGTGACACATCTCATAATTGTTCGTGTTCACATATAAAATAGAAATCTGCTGCGAAACAGTCCAGCACAAAAAACAGAATGCAGCTCAAAAAAATTAGTGACTGTGGATGAATATGTATTCATTAAATAAAGGGTGCCAAAGGGTCATGGTGGATCCAGAGACACTTGACATGAGGTAGGAATAGACCCTGGATGGGACACCAGTCCATCTCAGGGAGCAATGCACACATGCATTCACACACTCCTTCACGCATAGAGCAGACTGGCACAACCAGTAAGCCTATTGCAGTGGTCGGGAACCTGTGGCTCTCGTGTGGCTCACCAGGTGTCTCACCCTCCACCAACATATCATCGTTAAAAACTTACACACATCACTAGAGATCAGTTTCCTGCAGAAAATGCCAACTCAATTACAATTCCTTTGTTGTACAGCCTACCGAAGTGAAGGAAAAGTCAGTTTACGATAATATATCTCGAGTTGTTCTAATCACAGTGCACGTACTCGGTGCTGTGAGCACGTGTCACAGCACCAATCAATGACAAACCACTCACGTTTCTATGGTAACCTCTCACGCTCAAAAAAAAAATCAACTGTTAAGAGACATTTTGCTTTTGCAGTAAAGGAAGGCGTGCACGGAGCTCCAACGTAAACTGCAAGCCGGACAGGGGCAACTGGAAGCCTGAATGCTGAATGCTCACTGGAGATTGTAAGACAAGGAAAACCTTTTACTGACAGAGGATATGTAAAGTCATGCATGTTGAGAATGGCAACTGAATTATTTGGTGATTTCCCAAAGAAGGAGAAAATCATTCAGAAAATAAAAGATGTGAGATAGAGAGGGAAAAGAGCACCGATAGAACCTTGGCACAGGCCACACACACACACACACACACACACACACACACACACACACACACACACACACACACACACAGGTTTTGTGCTGCTCAACTCAACCTCAGAGCACAATTAATCCCATATTGTAACATGTTACCTACTGTTTGGTGCATGTTTGGTTTTTTTTTTAGTTGTCTATGGACCTAAATAAAGTTACTGTTATTGAAAAACCATGTTTTTATAATAGTAAAATATTCGTTTTTGCAATAGCTCTTTCAGGGGGGAAAAAGCATTAACCAAAAATGGGGAAAAAAATGGCTCTTTGGTGAAAAAAGGTTCCCGAGCCCTGACCTATTGGCATGTTTTTATGAGGTGGGTGGAAACCAGAGAACCTGGAGGAAACCCACTGGGACAAAGGGAGAACATGCACAGAAACTCTACACAATGAGTAACCTGAGGTCAGAATTGAAGTGGGGGCTATGGAGCTGTGAGGTGGCAATGCTCCTTTCCAAGACGGTGTCAAAATAAATCTACAGTTTCCATACACGATAAACTGACTAACTAGTTAGTATTAGTATTGGAAAATTGGTTTTTAATCAGCCAACATACACAAATTTATCAGTGTGCATTTGGAGACACCAGCAACTACAAATCTAACAAATTCTGAAATAGTAAGTGCATGGCACAGAGCTCCATTTTACCCCTTCTTACCACCAGGGGAGGTGAGAATCACTTGAACGCCTTCACATGCACATGCTGAGACCACCCAACAAAATCACAAAGTGATATATGATGCAGCACCTTTTTCTTCTCCTCGTCTTCTACAGGACCACGTGTACACCACTACAGAACGAGCTCCTCTATTGTGACTATGGTTGCAGCTACAGGCATCATGTCTTCCAAATCATGTGATAGACTCCATCATCTCCCATTTTCTCATCTGTCATGGTGAGTGCATTTTTCTTACATTCTAGCACCCTTTCTCTATAATACTGAGGAATTCCATGGTGCCCACCAGCATTACGTTGATTTCCTTTGTTAATAGTGCTAGACATGTTAGCTTGACTCAGTGTGCTGTTAAACGAGTATGCTAATACTTTTCCTGTTGCTGCTCAGTGGCAGCACTCGCCACTCACTCTTCCCTCTGCACCATCTCCTTGAAGCATTCACATCCACCACCATCCAGCTGAGCAGCCAGCCTGTGCATATGTGATGCTACAGTGGTTGAGTAGGGCTGCCATTGGCATCGTGCGCTCAGATTGTTCTTCTATAGTCCACTGCTATGCACCAGCTGGCTAGAACTTCCAAACTGCCCTCACTGTACAGCGTGCTGTTCGCTGCTGAGCCTGCTAACACAACCCAAATCCACTAACGCTGGAGTCAGGCCCTCACTTGATTCAATGGTATATTTATTTTCTTTCAAATAGGATTCAAAGTGAACACAATTTTGTCAACAGCGGTAAAAACTAATGTTGGAGTACCCCAGGGTTGTGTTAGCTCTGCTATGCATTTGACTTTGTACACTGATGCTGCTGCTCTAATATCTGTGTTAAGTAATTTAGACTCAGAGAACCCGGAACAGCTCCAACAGGGGGTAAATAAATCAGCAGAGTGGTGTGATTATAATGCCCTCAATACTAATATAAAAAAACGGAGGAGATTGTCTTTGGGCCTCCCTTTGACACTCATATAACTCCTGTTGTTATACACAATGAGAATATCAGACAGGTAGAGACATAAGTACCTAGGAGTTATGATAGTGTATTATCTATCATAGAAGGACCATATATAGACAGTATCTGCAAAAAAAATCAATGCAGAGAATTTATCTACTTCATCGGTTGAGGTCTTTTGGAGCAAGAAAACAAATTCTTCTATCATTTTTTATGTCTGTGATAACACCGCCCTGCATCAGATTTGCTGAATAGGATCTGATGGTTGTTTCTTACTAATACTTAGATGCTGAGTCCAGATATGCTGTTAGTTTTGCTCTAGAACATCACAACTTTTCACAAAGCCTGATGTCCAGTGTAGAGCTTTTTTGCCTAAGATGGACCATAAACGTTAGAGCTATTGCCAGATCCACTGCCACCAACACAGGAAACACTATGTTTATGTACAATAGGTGAGCAACATTTATCACTTTTCCTCTGATCAGCCCTTATATGAATGCTAGGCACACTTACATGCACACAAAACTCCCGATATCAGGGATTTATAATGACCAGTGAAAGACGGAAATGTGAGCATAGCCCAGATGATTTCTGCTACATCTGTGGGTGTTTTGCAACGTCCAAACAACGGCAGAAAATTACAGACTTTGTAAAAAAGGCATATTGTGCATATTTTGGAATGAAGCTGGGTGACCAGGACAGACCATGGTAGATGGAATGTGAACATGATGGCTGACTACTGCTGGAGCCTTCAGAGAGATTGTCAAGAAGTCAGCCATTCCAGAAAATCCCTCAAAAGGAAGTTCACTCCTTAAGCACTCTGCATATTATTATAATGTTCGTCTTTTGAAATAGCTTTATTTAGAGATTTTCACAAACATTTCACAGACTATTTGTCTGCTGTTCATGTTGTAAACAAGTGTTATGTTTTGTGTGCCTATCGTTGTAATTAATAAATAATAATAGCGAAATTTGACAGCTTCTACCAATTTAAATAAAACCCTGAAAGCAATATAAATATAGCAAAATTATTAAAAACTTCATTCTTATTTTGTGGGAGAACAGTACGTGATAGGGAATTTTCAGTGGCATATTTGAACTCAGCATGACCGAAATAGGTAAAAACAAGTGCGATTTGCAAAACAGCATAAACTTTTTTTCTAGATGCAGGGCGGTGTAATGAGTGTTTTGCAGTACTGCAACTCTGTATGGTACATGAGTTTGTCTGTCAGCTTAAAAACAAGGTTGTTAAACCAATTAAAAATATGTTCTAAGATTGTGGGTCAGCCACTCCAAAAAGTATTTGAGTTATCCTATTATAAGAACCTTATAAGGTTGGCCAATAACATTGTCTCGGAACTGTGTTGTTTAATGAATTTGTACTTTTACCATCTAATCGGCGGTACCCAAGTCCCAAGATATAATCGAATTAGATTAAAGCATTCCTTCTTACATCAAGCTGTATTAGAGTTGAATAAGCTACATAAAAATTAAATTTATACCGGGGCTGTTGATTAAATGTGGTTTTTTTTTTGTTTTTTCCTCTTTTTCTCGTCTATGTGGTATGGATTTTGTAAATGTGAATGATGAACTTACTGAAATGCAAGATGAATTTCAGACTATAAAGTTTTATAGACTATGAATTTCAGACTATAAAGTTTTATATATATATATATATATAGATAGATAGATAGATAGATAGATAGATAGATAGATAGATAGATAGAGATATATATATATATATATATATATATATATATATATATATATATATATATATATATATATATATATATATATATATATATATACAGCCGTGGCCAAAAGTTTTGAGAATGACACAAATATTAATTTTCACAAAGTCTACTGCTTCAGTGTTTTTAGATCTTTTTGTCAGATGTTACTGTTACTGAAGTATAATCACAAGCATTTCATAAGTGTCAATGGCTTTTATTGACAATTACATGAAGTTTATGCAAAGAGTCAATATTTGCAGTGTTGACCCTTCTTTTTCAAGACCTCTGCAATTCACCCTGGCATGCTGTCAATCAACTTCTGGGCCACATCCTGACTGATGGCAGCCCATTCTTGCATAATCAATGCTTGGAGTTTGTCAGAGTTTGTGGGTTTTTGTTTGTCCACCCGCCTCTTGAGGATTGACCACAAATTCTCAATGGGATTAAGGTCTGGGGAGTTTCCTGGCCATGGACCCAAAATGTCAATGTTTTGTTCCCCGAGCCACTTCGTTATCACTTTTGCCTTGTGGCAAGGTGCCCCATCATGCTGGAAAAGCCATTGTTCATCACCAAACTGTTCTTGGATGGTTGGGAGAAGTTGCTCTCTGAGGATGTTTTTGTACCATTCTTTATTCATGGCTGTGTTCTTAGGCAAAATTGTGAGTGAGCCCACTCCCTTGGCTGAGAAGCAACCCCACACATGAGTGGTCTCAGGATGCTTTACTGCTGGCATGACACAGGACTGATGGTAGCGCTCACCTTTTCTTCTCCAGACAAGCTTTTTTCCAGATGCCCCAAACAATCGGAAAGGGGATTCATCAGAGAAAATGACATTACCCCAGTCCTCAGCAGTCCAATCCCTGTACTTTTTGCAGAGTAGCAGTCTGTCCCTGATGTTTTTCCTGGAGAGAAGTGGCTTCTTTGCTGCCCTTCTTGACACCAGGCCATCCTCCAAAAGTCTTCGCCTTACTGTGCGTGCAGACGCACTCACACCTGCCTGCTGCCATTCCTGAGCAAGCTCTGCACTGGTGGTGCCCCGATCCCACAGCTGAATCAACTTTAGGAGACGGTCCTGGCGCTTGTTGGACTTTCTTGGGCGCCCTGAAGCCTTCTTCACAACAGTTGAACCTCTCTCCTTGAAGGTCTTGATGATCTGATAAATGGTTGATTTAGGTGCAATCTTACTAGCAGCAATATCCTTGCCTGTGAATCCCTTTTTGTGCAAAGCAATGATGGCTGTACGTGTTTCCTTGCAGGTAACCATAGTTAACAGAGGAAGAACAATAATTTCAAGCCCCACCCTCCTTTTAAAGCTTCCAGTCTGTTATTCTAACTCAATCAGCATGACAGAGTGATCTCCAGCCTTGTCCTCGTTAACACTCTCACCTGTGTTAACGAGAGAATCACTGACATGATGTCAGCTGGTCCTTTTGTGGAAGGGCTGAAATGCAGTGGACATGTTTTTTTGGGATTAAGTTCATTTTCATGGCAAAGAGGGACTTTGAAATTAATTGCAATTCATCTGATCAGTCTTCATAACATTCTGGAGTATATGCAAATTGCCATCATAAAAACTGAAGCAGTAGACTTTGTAAAAATTAATATTTGTGTCATTCTCAAAACTTTTGGCCACGGCGCTATATATATATATATATATAAAATATCATATCCTCCCCGATGCCATTTTCAATTTTGGCCTCAATAATGTCAAAAAACAAGTATTGGATCAGAGCATACATACCACCTGTGCATACCTGCATTCCATCACTGGTGGTCTCACAACAATGCTCTATGCCTCTATGCCTAGGTGTGCACTGGCCAAGCACTGAATGTAGATACAATGATGAGGTGCTGGTAAGAGCTTACGATACTGCATCAGGTATGTCACACAATGTGAAATTTGGAATATGGAATATGCTTTGGACCTGCTACCACAGAAGCCATAGGAGAGTGCAGGTTTCAGGATCATAAAACCAGCATGGCCGAATGGGTGGTTACGTGTCGCCTTTACGTCACTTCAACTTGGTCTTGTGATCCAATGGCCACAATGCCCAAGACAGGCAGCGTCACAACCTCAGGCCCCAAGCAGGTACTTGAGTACCTCCCATTTAACCCGTGGGGCAGCCCAACGCAGCACTAAATGGCCCAGAGGAGCATGCTCATGAATGGCAGGTGGTAGGGTGACTTGCAAACAAAAGCATTGGGCAGCGACCACATTAGATCAATGGGTCTTGATGACAGTGTTGCAACAATACAAGCGCCATTCTTGGAGCTCTGTGCCTCATCAATATAAGAAAAGATTGCCACTCTGACCCAAGATGTTCTTTCCCTCTTTGAAAAAAGGGTCAGCTAAAAAGGCAGGCCCCACTATTCAGAACAAAGGGTTCTACTCAACATACTTTTTCATTCATTACAGTAGTTTGTATCTGATTCTAGACTTGAGGGGTCTCAACTTGTTCTGAAAAGCCCTCCCATTACGGAAGGTATGTTGAAGTTGTCAAATTTATGCCATGACACTACGGAAGTCCAGAAAGGCCATGCATTTTTTCTTTCTTTTTGTTTTCTTGTGATCTCAGATAACGAATGTTGTTTTCTCGAGATCACAACTTATTTTTCTCATATGTCAAAATTCTTTACTGGACATACTATATACATCAGTGCCAGCCAATTTGAGGGACCAGGATGTGTAGTTAATTAATTAGATAGATAGTTAGTTAGATATATGGGAAATCTGGGAAAAATACTCTTGAACACTATACAGTCACCCAATCAGGATCAAACTTGACTGTAGGGCTTGAGATTACAAGAAAAATAAGTTGTGATGTCATGAAAACAACTTTTGTTATCTTGAGATCACAATAAAAATATAATAAATAAATACATGGCCTTCTGTATGAAATCACAAGACTAGTTCAAGTCTGTGTATCTATGTAATGCTTATTTCCATGTTTCCACTGTCCCTGATGACACCAATGCTTTTTGAGATTTGCATTACGAGGGCAGGCACTCCAAGTCAATGTTCTATACTTTCGCCTCTCTCTAGTGCCATGGGTATTTTCGAGATATAATGTAAACAACCTGATCTACTAAAACGGCTAGAGGCATCAGTATACATTCAGACACTTCCAACATCCTCACCCATGTTACTACACATGGCCCTCACCATCTACTGTACAATGCACAGAATTCAACAACTAAGTCAGATAGCCCTGCTTGTGGCTCCAATATGGCTACTTTTACTTATGGAGGAAACCCTGGTGGCTTCCTCCCTCTGCAGATAAACTGTTCCAAATGGAAAGAAAAGATTTTGCCTGTGTCTGCAGATCTGATGCACTGTCCGGTTCCCAAACTACCAACGTTTCTTCGGGGACTGCTAGACAGCAGCAAGCGTCCATGCAGCACATCATAGCACCATGGCTGGCATCTCTCCGGGGGTTCATAAACCCAATACAAACTTTCTGAAAGAGGTATAGTGCTTCTATCCACCATGAGGCCCAGCCTGGGATTTTCCCCTTGTGCTGGACTCCCTTAGGGCCCCTTGAGCTTGAGTTTCCTTCTAATCATTTTCCTAGCAACTGATATCTGCTAATGTTCTGTTTCTACAAATCTAGGAGTTTAAGGACAACTTAATGGACAGCCTCAATGGTAAACTATGCGGGACCACAGTAACCCAACCGAATGTCTCTGTGACACCAACCTGAACTGTTCCAAACATAACCATCATACACAATTATTTGGTCATTGTGTCTGTACCTTCCAACAGTTCCTCAAAGTCGTCAATGAAGTACTCCCTCAGTGGACGTCTCTTGGGCTTCTTCAGAGTGTTTACTAGCTGCTGAATCTTAGAGGACACACGACTACTCACAGGCACGCCTACACATCAGATTAAACACAGACACGT
This sequence comes from Cranoglanis bouderius, assembly GCA_023630585.1. Classification (NCBI taxonomy): domain Eukaryota; kingdom Metazoa; phylum Chordata; class Actinopteri; order Siluriformes; family Cranoglanididae; genus Cranoglanis; species Cranoglanis bouderius. The sequence continues at coordinate 2,012,258 of CM042545.1, forward strand.
ACACAAATGAACATACACTCAAACAAATACACACTCACACATTAATATACACATACTCTCACACATTAGAGCCTATGTATATACAAATCTCAAGGCATGGCCTGATTAAGCGATCGGTTTAGAGTAGTCTCTTATTGTCTCGCTTGTTTTCACTTACACTCACTGTCCGCTTTAATAGGAACACCTGCACACCTGCTCATTTATGTAGTTATTCAATCAGCCAATCATGTGGCAGCAGCACAGTACATAAAATCATGCAGATACAGGTCAAGAGATTCAGTTAATGTTCACATCAAACATCAGAATGGGAAAAATGTGTGACCTCTGTGACTTGGCATGAATGTGGCATGGATATTGGTGCCAGATAGGCTGGTTTGAGTATTTCAGAAACTGCTGATCTCCTGGGATTCTCACATACTACAGTCTCTAGTGTTTAGACAGAATGGTGCGGGGGGGAAAAAAACAAAAAACATTGAGTGAGCAACTGGAAATGCCTTGTTAATAAGAGAGGTCAGAGGAAAATGTCTAGATTGGTTTGAGCTGCCAGGAAGGATATAGTAACTCGTATGATAACTCTTTACAACCATGGTGGGCAGAAAAATATCTCAGCATGCACAACACATCAAACCCTGATGTGGATGGGCTACAAAAGAAGAAGACCACATCAGGTTCCACTCCTGTCAGCCAAGAACATAAATCTGAGGCTATCATGGCACCCAAACTGGACAGCTGAAGATCAGAAAAAAATAAATAAATCACCCAGTCTTTTTCCAGTCTTCAGCCGTCCAATTTCAGCGAGTCTGTGCCCATGATAGCCTCAGATTCTTCTTCTTGGCTGTCAGGAGTGGAACCTGCTGTGGTCTTCTTCTTTTGTAGCCCATCCACATCAAGTTTTGATGTGTTGTGCCTTCTGAGATGCTTTTTTTAAACATCACAGTTGTAAAGGGTGCTTATCAGAGTTACTATAGACTTCCTGGTTCCAGACTGGTTCAGACAGTCTGGTCATTCTCCTTTGATCTCTTTCATCAACAAGGTGTTCCAGCCTGCAGACCCTCTGTTCACAGGACGTTATTTGTTTTTTGCACCATTCTGTGTAAACTGTAGAGACTGTTGTGTGTGAAAATCCCAGGAGATCAGCAGTTTCTCAAACACACAACCCAGCTTATCTGGCACCATTAACCATGCCACGGTTAAAGTCACAGAGGTCACACATTTTCCCCATTCTGATGTTTGATGTGAACATTAACTGAAGCTCTTGACCTGTATCTGCATGATTTTATGCATTGTGCTGCTGCCACATGATTGGCTGATTGGATAACTGCATACATGAGCAGGTGTACAGGTGTTCCTACTGAAGTGAGCGTATACTATTTATTATATTTTAACAGCCATGATTTTAATTCCTCTGACACATCCCTCTCCTCCATCCAAACCATAAACAGGCCAGAAAGTAAAAAGTAAAAAAATAAAAAATAAAACTAAATACAAAACATTTTATTATATAAAGGTTATATAATGTTAGGGAGAAGGGGTATAAATAAAGATAAAGATTCTACCTAGGCACAGAGGACATATTTAACACGTGTGGTTCTAAATGCTTCACTTTCCTCAGCTGTTAAGGATATGATTTCGCTGTGATTTAGAACTCTTATTCCTGATGCACCACTATTAGTTGACATGCCATAATAATAATTAATTATTTGATTCAAGTATGCATATCAGCTGTTCCTTGGCAGCTTTACAGCACACAAACACACTCATTCCTTACTCACCATCTCCTGTCTCCATGAGCTCAGCGTTACCATATTTGGGCACAGGCTTGGTTGGCAAGGCGACCTGTGGGCGCTCCATGGTAACGAGGGGTGGGTCTGACATGCCGCTCGTGATGTCAGGAGGTGCAGCATGACTGTCTGTATACAGGACAAAAACATAACAGATCTCAGACCTATACCTATAACAAACATACTCTTGTCCTTTCTAGACTTTGTGTGTTAGAGCACTTCTAGAGTGTGTAAGGTTGCTGTTACTGCTGATATGCATCATTCAACAGAAAAGTACTTAAACAGTTTGCTGAATAGAGCATGTGAAGGTTTAGTCAACCACGCTGCTTAAAAAACCCAAACTGGAAATTTTCAACTCTTCTAATTTCAATAATACATTGTTTCAACCAGTGGCTCAGAAATCATATAAGAAAAGTGTTTTCCAACTCGTTGCTACCTGTGACAAACTGTTTATAAGCAGATCACTGGCTGTTTAGCTATGTGCCAGTGTTACCTACAGTAGCAAAATTGATAACAGTATGATACATGAACTATTGCCCAGGTTTGGTGAACAAATTAACTCCTGGTCACTACAATGTTCACACAAACAGGGATCTATTTCATCCTCTTGCCTTGTACTAGCAGAGAACATGACAAGTAATAGCAGAACGAAACCAGGATGGTGGGGAATTGGAAGTACACAAGCAAATGGGCACATATTAAATTTAACATTATGCATATTCATAGATCATTGTACATTTGAATAACAAGGGTAAGATAACTGCCATCCTGCCTACCCATAGAGCAGGCCCAATTATGCCGTTTTGGACTGCATTCTTGATGCTGGAATGAACAATTGCACCACTTCGGACTGAACACAGATCAAACTGCAGGTTCAGGTGTACTTCAATGAAACATGGCATACTGACCCTCCGAGTCCAGCGATGACCAAGGACGTTCGGACTGGTAGTCATAAGAGCGCTGACCGACGTTACCATTCTCTAATGAAACACCCATCTCCCTTAAGCCCCGCCTCTTGAGGGACAGATGAGAAACTTGACCGACTTGGTGAGGGAAAGAGAGGAGGCAGAAAGAAAGAAGAACACACGTGTATATGATTACATAGGAAAGAGTACAGTTGTATTTGTTTGTTGTGTGTAGATGTTTTGATTCCTGACATTATGTGTACTCTGCTACTGACAATTTGTAATACTCTTTTAAACTAGCTAAACTACAGACAACTGCTAATGCTAACCCTGAGAGAACCACTGACAGAAATGTCTGTGCACGTATGCTCAAGGTACTATGCAAAAATGTGTGACTGTGTGTGTACATGTGTACTTACAGTTGTAAGTGTGTGCATTACTCTCTGCCAAACGTGCTGCATTAGCGGATCCATTGCTGTGCGATGATGATGAAGATGTGGTTGATGAAGATGAGCCACGAAGTGCTCGGCTGATCCAGGCCTCCACTCCTGCACCTCTGGCTCTTCCTAGGGACCCTTCACCCTCAGAGCATGATGATGAGTCTACCAGCATGGCGAGAGAGAGACCAGTGAACTAGCCAGTCTCAACCACAGCATGTATATATATACACACACACACACACACACACACACACACACACACACACTACTGTGCAAAAGTTTTAGGCACCCTATTTTTTTTTTTAGTACAAACTATTATAGATTTTTTATTTTATTACTTCTACATTTTCAAGTCAGTACAAAAAGCATTTTAGATTCCCAAACATTACTTTTCTAGCACAAAATTAATTTCTAACAAAATTAAATGTTACAGAAAAATGTTTGTATGTCATTAAAGAAAGCATCATACAGTGGGGGAAAAAAAGTATTTGATCCCCTGCTGATTTTGTACGTTTGCCCACTGACAAAGAAATGATCAGTCTATAATTTTAATGGTAGGTGTATTTTAACAGTGAGAGACAGAATAACAACAAAAAAAATCCAGATAAACACATTTCAAAAAAGTTATAAATTGATTTGCATTTTAATGAGGGAAATAAGTATTTGATCCCCTATCAATCAGCAAGATTTCTGGCTCCCAGGTGTCTTTTACACAGGTAATGAGCTGAGATTAGGAGCACTCTCTTAAAGGGAGTGCTCCTAATCTCAGTTTGTTACCTGTATAAAAGACACCTGTCCACAGAAGCAATCAATCAATCAGATTCCAAACTCTCCACCATGGCCAAGACCAAAGAGCTGTCCAAGGATGTCAGGGACAAGATTGTAGACCTGCACAAGGCTGGAATGGGCTACAAGACCATCGCCAAGCAGCTTGGTGAGAAGGTGACAACAGTTGGTGCGATTATTCACAAATGGAAGAAACTGTCAGTCTCCCTCGGTCTGGGGCTCCATGCAAGATCTCACCTCGTGGAGTTTCAATGATCATGAGAACGGTGAGGAATCAGCCCAGAACTACATGGGAGGATCTTGTTAATGATCTCAAGGCAGCTGGGACCATAGTCACCAAGAAAACAATTGGTAACACACTACGCTGTGAAGGACTGAAATCCTGCAGCGCCTGCAAGGACCCCCTGCTCAAGAAAGCACATGTACAGGCCCATCTGAAGTTTGCCTGAATGATTCAGAGGAGAACTGGGTGAAAGTGTTGTGGTCAGGTGTGGTCAGATCTCTTTGGCATCAACTCAACTCGCTGTGTTTGGAGGAGGAGGAATGCTGCCTATGACCCCAAGTCATAACACCATCCCCACCATCAAACATGTAGGTGGGAACATTACGCTTTGGGGGTGTTTTTCTGCTAAGGGGACAGGACAACTGCACCGCATCAAAGGGACGATGGACGGGGCCATGTACCGTCAAATCTTGGGGGAGAACCTCCTTCCCTCAGCCAGGGCATTGAAAATGACCTTAATGACTTGGAGAGGATCTGCAAAGAGGAGTGGGACAAAATCCCTCCTGAGATGTGTGCAAACCTGGTGGCCAACTACAAGAAACGTCTGACCTCTGTGATTGCCAACAAGGGTTTTGCCACCAAGTACTAAGTCGAAGGGGTCAAATACTTATTTCACTCATTAAAATGAAAATCAATTTATAACTTTTTTGAAATGAGTTTTTCTGGATTTTTTTGTTGTTATTCTGTCTCTCACTGTTAAAATACACCTACCATTAAAATTATAGACTGATCATTTCTTTGTCAGTGGGCAAACGTACAAAATCAGCAGGGGATCAAATAGTTTTTTCCCCCACTGTATTACGTAAGAGACACTTTTCAGACAGTAAACACAATGAAGGCTGCTGGGTTTTGCTGCAAAAATAAGAAGCAAGTGCAAAAGTCAAAGTGTCCAGAAGAACTGTGTCTGGTTCTGCAAGATGCTCAATAAAACTTACCAGCTCATTTCCTTATAAAACTGCACTAATTGTACCAGAGACTAATATTTTTATGTCACACGAAATATTGACTTTATTTCATTTACTACTGTTTACGATATTTTTTAAAAATGTAGAAACACACACACACACACACACACACACACACACAGTGGGTATAGAAAAGAATCACCCCTTGTAAAATAATTACATTTTGTTGCTTTTTAGCCTGAAATGAAGACAGACAGAGTTTTTGTTTTATCCAGCTGTATTTACTCAGTGCAACTTATAACATCCAAGTGAAAGATATAACACCAACATGTCAGGAAAAAAAAAAAAAACAATCACCGAGTTGGAAAAAGGATCACCCCCTTGCTTTAATTTGCCTTAATTCCAGCCTTTAGTCTGTTGGGATATGTCTCTACTAACTTTGTACATCTAGACTTTGCAATATTTGCCCACTCTTCTTTGCAGAACTGCTCAAGTTCAGTTAAATTTGATGGTGACCGTTTGTGGACTGCAGTCTTCAAGTCATTCCACAGATTTTCAATGGGGTTTAAGTCTGGGCTCTGACTAGGCCATGCAAGGACATTCACCTTTTTCTCCTTCAACCACTGTATGGTCAGTTTTGCTGTGTGCTTTGGGTCATTGTCATGTTGGAAGGTAAACCTTCTTCCCATTGACAACTTTCTGGCAGAGGGCAGCAGATTTTCCTCAAGAATTTGACGGTATTTTGCTCCATCCATTTTCCTTCTATCCTGACAAGTGCTCCAGTCCCTGCTGCAGAGAAACGCCCCCATAACAGGATATTACCACCTCCATGCTTTACTGTAGGAATGGTGTTATTTGGATGGTGAGCTGTATTGGATTTCCGCCAGACATATCGTTTGGTGTTGAGGCCAAATAATTCAATTTTAGTCTCATCTGACCATAACACCTTTTTCCACGTGGCCTCAGAATCTTCAAGGTGCGTTTTGGCAAAGCTCAGTCGTGGGTGGCTTTTTTCTTGCAACCCTCCCATACAAGCCACATTTGTGGAGAATTTGTGATATTGTTGTCACATGCACACAATGACCACTCTTTGTCATTAATTCCTGCAACTGCTTCAGAGTTGCTGTAGGCCTCTTGGTAGCCTCTCTGACCAGTTTCCTCCTGGCTCTTTCATCCAGTTTGGAGCGACGTCCTGATCCAGGGAGGGTCTGTGTTGTACCAAATACCTTCCATTTCTTAATAATAGACTTCACTGTGCTTCTAGGCATTGATAAAGCCTTTGAAATGTTTTTTGTAGCCATCTCCTGACTTGTGCCTGTCCACAAATTAATCTTTTGACAGTGCTTTGCCACCCATAGTTGATTGTTTGCTTCAGTTGCACTACAAAATGCTCCAGAAAAGCTCTTTTCATGCTAAGCTAATCAAAATGACCACAGCTGATCACAGTTGAAAGTCAAATGGCTTTGTGTGCCATTGAGAAGGTGATTAGCTAAACCTTATTGAGTTTACAAGTCATTTTTAGGAGGGGGTGATCCTTTTTCCAACTCAGTGATTCTG
>CM042545.1:2021414-2038914 GCA_023630585.1 Cranoglanis bouderius
ATGCCTTTAATACCTTTATTATGTATCATTAACATAGAATGGTGCATGTAGCGTACCTCTAAATGTAATCAGGTACCTTAAATAATTTTTAAAGGTACACTATGTCCATTATTTCATGTAAAAGACACATATTAAAAGGTACAAAAGATAACGGTACCACCTCAGTGACAAGGAGGTTTAGCACCCTGTTTTCTGAGAGTGTACAGCTTACCTGAGCAATATCGCTCATCCCGTGAGCCAGTGGAGCGTCGTCGTTGGTAACGAGAGGAGAATGAAGATGACGAAGAAGGAGTCACAGGGACTCGAGGCTCTGCTCCTACTGTAAGTACAAAAGGACAAAATCACAATTGCAAAACCTTGAGCTAATCATCCTCTATACTGCATGTGTTTAATCTAATGCAGGGGAGTTAGTATTAGTGTGTAGTACCTGGTCCATGGGGCAGGTAGGCTCGAATGAGTTTGGCTCTTTTCTTCTCATAACCCTTCTGAGTGATGTCCCCTGCCAATAAAATAGTAGCATTGAGTATTGGCAAAAAAAAAAAAAAAAAAAAAAGGTGTAGAAGATTTAGTACACTCACCATTACAACTCAAATGAATGCAAAAATCGTGTCAATCAAAACTGGTAATTTGGTGATATTTATATGTAGAAAGTAGCAGCAGAAATAAATATTTGAGGTAAAGAGTATGTTGTCTACACATACAACAAATTAATGCTTTATTACCAATACAAACAGAGAGAAAGTGAAAAGACAATGAAACATTATTATATAACTACTGACTCTACGTGAAATCTCGGATTGATTGGCTCAATTCACTGTTGTCCAACATACATATGTTGCATCTCACATGCTTAAACTGTAACCATGATGACAAAAATAAGGATGAAATGAGGATGGGGATGAGTTTCCCTTAACTCTAATAATACAGAGAGGCCCACAGAGTCTGTATGCCTCTGCCACTAGGTGGTGGAGGCATTATGTTTCAGGTTATCTGATATCTCATGAATGACTGGTTGAATGTTTGTAGGATTTATATGGAATTATCATTGGCCCTGTTCACACCTGGCAGTAACATCCATCTTGAGTAATTCGATCTCATGTGGACAGCCAAAACGCATAGCTGTTTACACGTGGCATTTTGAATGCGGATTTCATACATCATTTCTGCTGGAGGAAGGGTGTCGCACACATTTATTATGTCAGTCTTACACTGCATCTCTTTTCAGGCAGAAATGTCCGGCGAATCCTGTCTCGTATACCTGTATGGGTTGTTTCAAACGTTTCGATCGCGTGGTCTGCTAATGAAACCGGAGATGAAAAAAGACGATAGGAAAAGCAGCTGCTTTATTCTCCTCTATTATAGCATCAGCTTTATCCATTAGCCTAGTGGTGGAGAACTCTACTGTTTCATCTTGTAATGATTATACAGTGGGTATAGAAAAGAATCACCCCCTTTAAAATAACCACATTTTGTTGCTTTTCAGCCTGAAATGAAGACGGACACAGTTTTTGTTTTATCCAGCTGTATTTGCTCAGTGCAACTTATAACATCCAAGTGAAAGATATAACACCAACATGTCAGAAAAAAATTAAACACCAGAATCACTGAGTTGGAAAAAGGATCACCCCCTTGCTTTAATTTGCCTTAATTTTTTAATTACAGCATGTCTGTTGGGATATGTCTCTACTAACATCTAGACTTTGCAATATTTGCCCACTCTTCTTTGCAGAACTGCTCAAGTTCAGTTCAATTTGATGGGGACCGTTTGTGGACTGCAGTCTTCAAATCATTCCACAGATTTTCAATGGGGTTTAAGTCTGGGCTCTGACTAGGCCATGCAAGGACATTCACCTTTTTCTCCTTCAACCACTGTGTGGTCAGTTTTGCTGTGTGCTTTGGGTCATTGTCATGTTGGAAGGTAAACCTTCTTCCAGATTTTCCTCAGGAATTTGACAGTATTTTGCCCCATCCATTTTCCTTCTATCCTGACATGTGCTCCAGTCCCTGCTGCAGAGAAACACCCCCATAACAGGATATTACCACCTCCATGCTTTACTGTAGGAATGGTGTTATTTGGATGGTGAGCTGTATTGGATTTCCGCCAGACATATTATTTGGTGTTGAGGCCAAATAATTCAATTTTAGTTTCATCTGACCATAACACCTTTTTCCATGTGGCCTCAGAATCTTCAAGGTGCGTTTTGGCAAAACTCAGTCGTGGATAGATTCTTTCTTGCAACCCTCCAATACAAGCCACATTTGTGGAGAATTTGTGATATTGTTGTCACATACACACAATGACCACTCTTTGTCATTAATTCCTGTAACTGCTTCAGAGTTGCTGTAGGCCTCTTGTAGCCTCTCTGACCAGTTTCCCCCTGGCTCTTTCATCCAGTTTGGAGCAACAATCTGATCCAGGGAGGGTCTGTGTTGTACCAAATACCTTCCACTTCTTAATAATAGACTTCACTGTGCTTCTATGCATTGATAAAGCCTTTGAAATATTTTTGTATCCATCTCCTGACTTGTGCCTGTCCACAACTTTATCCCAGAGATCTTTTGACAGTGTCTTGCCACCCATAGTTGATTGTTTGCTTCAGTTGCACTACAAAATGCTCCAGGAAAGCTCTTTTCATGCTGAGCTAATCAAAATGACCACAGCTGATCACAGTTGAAAGTCAAATGGCTTTGTGTGCCATTGAGAAGGTGATTAGCTACACCTGATTGAATTTAGAAGTCATTTTTAGGAGGGGGGTGATCCTTTTTCCAACTCAGTGATTCTGGTTTTTAATTTTTTTCTGCCATGTTGGTGTTATATCTTTCACTTGGATGTTATAAGTTGCACTGAGTAAATACAGCTGGATAAAACAAAAACTGTGTCCTTCTTCATTTCAGGCTGAAAAGCAACAAAATGTGATTATTTTAAAGGGGGGTGATTCTTTTCTATACCCACTGTATATTTCCCAGCTAAGGCAATGACACGGTCGATTGGGTGGTCCTTCGTTGCAGTCTGGGACACATCAATGTGCTTTTGTGTTCACATTACAAACGTTATGTGGTCATGTGTGTCTGAGACCACCTCCGAGACGCACTGGAACCTGTTCCCACCTATACTTAGTGCTGTCCACTTACAATCGGATCACCCAGGACACATGGCAGGTGTGAACAGGGGCCTTTGTAACCAGAAGATGAACTGATTAGATTTTGGGATTGATCATAAACAAAAATAGTGTGAAATTAATGTCAAATAATTTTTATTCAATAGCTTCCTTCTTGTTTGTCCCACAGAGATTTCAGCCATCTGTCCTTCTGTGCATCTGTCCAAGATTCTCATTAGCATGATAGCGCAAGAACGCCTGGTTCTTTTGTAGGATTTATATGGAATGATCAGTGTAACCAGCAGATGAGCAGATTATATTTTGAGATTGATCCAAATAGGGTCAAGGTCACAGGTCAAATGTTTGAAATAGTTTTTCTTCAAATAGCTTCCTTCTTGTTTGAAGTATATTTTAAAAGTATTTCAGGCATACACATTAGTAAACAGAGGAGTAGATTCTTGGAGGCAGAGGCATCCCGGAGGTCTACTTGTTTGTTAAAGCTTTACATTAACCTTAACTGACACTATTTCACAAATTGGTTAAGATGAACAAATAATGTTAAGAATGATAAAACAATATAAAAAAAAAAAACAACAAGAGTACCATATCATTAAAAAATTGACTAGCACACGCATTATTTGATGGGTTTTTTTTTTGTTTGTTTGTTTTTTTTCAATACTCAACCAAATAAGCCAAACTATCAACACCTGCATTAATCAATGTTCATACCATAAATGAGTAAAATTAAGACCACGGTGACCAACACCTTAATGAACATGTTTGGGGCAGGGGATAGACAAATACATTCACTAGGCACTGCTTTAGGAATGTCAACTAGTCTGGTCGATGGAAAAAACAGTGAGGAAAATGGTAAAGCAGAAAAAAGAAAGCAGCTAAATGTACTGTGTTAGTCTGACAATGTTTCAGACTAGATGAACACAATTCAGTCAGCCGCACATCGTGTAAGATTACACCGGGAAAAGTCTTCTGGATGGAAGCATATGTTGCTCTAAAACCTGTATATACCTTTCAGCATTGATGGTGCCTTTCCAGCTGTGCAAGCATGTGCAGGACCTTTTTATGCTGGGGACATTTCCCCACTAAAAGGAATTCAGATTATTTACTTAAAATAAATACTTCAGTGATTTAAACACTTTCTGAAAATATACTGGCTATAGTAGCGAGGGAAATGACTAATCAGCCTGTGCCCTTTGGCTTGCCTTTTTTCTTCTTCTTATGGCCTCCCAGTGCAACTCAATGCAGGGGATGTAAACCATTAGAAATATATATTAAAAGGCTATCATACCGTTATTAATGTAAGGTTCTATAAAGCTGCTGGTTAAAACACACGTACTGTCATATCCATGGGAATGCTTTTGGTCAATAGATCCCGCAATGTTTTCACACAAATGCCCCCAGCACTTCTCAAAATAAAAAAATAAAAAGTTACATCCAAGCACCCAGCAATATTAACGCTTGGTTAAATAAGCGGTCATGTTCTTTTTCTCCGATAGCAAGTCACGAGCCTCTTGAGGGTGAAGATCAGTCTTGATAAACGTACTCTGTGCGTAAGCATGGACAATTTGAGTGAGACATAGGGTGCAGTCATGAATCACTTGCCCCATTCATTCATGTCATACACTTAGCTAGGGCTGCAACTAACGATTATTTTCATAATCGATTAATTGGCCGAATATTTTATCGATTAATCGGATGGAGAGAGAAAAAACCTCTCAATACCATTTTTTACGTTTATTTAAAATAAAATCCACAAACTGAGTATTACAAATAGAAACTTCAGTCTATAACTTTATACATACATACAATACAAATATATACATAACATATAAACAAACAGCTGTGTTATATATATATATATATATATATATATACACACACACACACACAGGTGCATCTCAATAAATTAGAATGTCGTGGAAAAGTTCATTTATTTCAGTAATTCAACTCAAATTGTGAAACTCGTGTATTAAATAAATTCAGTGCACACAGACTGAAGTAGTTTAAGTCTTTGGTTCTTTAATTGTGATGATTTTGGCTCACATTTAACAAAAACCCACCAATTCACTATCTCAACAAATTAGAATACTTCATAAGACCAATAAAAAAAACATTTTTAGTGAATTGTTGGCCTTCTGGAAAGTATGTTCATTTACTGTACATGTACTCAATACTTGGTAGGGGCTCCTTTTGCTTTAATTACTGCCTCAATTCGGCGTGGCATGGAGGTGATCAGTTTGTGGCACTGCTGAGGTGGTATGGAAGCCCAGGTTTCTTTGACAGTGGCCTTCAGCTCATCTGCATTTTTTGGTCTCCTGTTTCTCATTTTCCTCTTGACAATACCCCATAGATTCTCTATGGGGTTCAGGTGTGGTGAGTTTGCTGCCCAGTCAAGCACACCAACACCATGGTCATTTAACCAACTTTTGGTGATTTTGGCAGAGTGGGCAGGTGCCAAATCCTGCTGGAAAATGAAATCAGCATCTTCAAAAAGCTGGTCAGCAGAAGGAAGCATGAAGTGCTCCAAAATTTCTTGGTAAATGGATGCAGTGACTTTGGTTTTCAAAAAACACAATGGACCAACACCAGCAGATGACATTGCACCCCAAATCATCACAGACTATCATCACTTAACACTGGACTTCAAGCAACTTGGGCTATGAGCTTCTCCACCCTTCCTCCAGACTCTAGGACCTTGGTTTCCAAATGAAATACAAAACTTGCTCTCATCTGAAAAGAGGACTTTGGACCACTGGGCAACAGTCCAGTTCTTCTTCTCCTTAGCCCAGGTAAGACGCCTCTGACGTTGTCTGTGGTTCAGGAGTGGCTTAAAAAGAGGACTACGACAACTGTAGCCAAATTCCTTGACACGTCTGTGTGTGGTGGCTCTTGATGCCTTGACCCCAGCCTCAGTCCATTCCTTGTGAAGTTCACTCAAATTCTTGAATCGATTTTGCTTGACAATCCTCATAAGGCTGCGGTTCTCTCGGTTGGTTGTGCATCTTTTTCTTCCACACTTTTTCCTTCCACTCAACTTTCTGTTAACATGCTTGGATACAGCACTCTGTGAACAGCCAGCTTCTTTGGCAATGAATGTTTGTGGCTTACCTAGTGAACCAAACTGAGAGACCATTTTGAAGGCTCAGGAAACCTTTGCAGGTGTTTTGAGTTGATTAGCTGATTGGCATGTCACCATATTCTAATTTGTTGAGATAGTGAATTGGTGGGTTTTTGTTAAATGTGAGCCAAAATCATCACAATTAAAAGAACCAAAGACTTAAACTACTTCAGTCTGTGTGCATTGAATTTATTTAATACACGAGTTTCACAATTTGAGTTGAATTACTGAAATAAATGAACTTTTCCACGACATTCTAATTTATTGAGATGCACCTGTATATATATGTATGTATATATATATATATATATATATATATATATATATATATATATATATATACACATATATATATACACACACATATATATACACATATATATATACACACATGTGTGTGTGTGTGTGTATGTGTGTATATATATATGTGTATATATATGTGTGTGTATATATATATGTGTATATATATATATATATATATATATATATATATATATATATATATATATATATATATATATATATACATATATATATACACACATATATATACATATATATACACACATATATATACACACACACACACACACACACACACACACACACATACACACACACACATACATACATACATATATATGTGTGTGTGTGTGTGTGTGTGTGTGTGTGTGTGTGTGTGTGTGTATATATATATATATATATATTTATTTATTCATTTATGGATGCACAAAAAAGCACTAATAATTAAATGACAATCCTAAATTTATTTAAAAACAAACAAACAAAACTTTCACTGTTTCTCTTACTCACTAGGGTTTTAATTTGACATTACAGATCTTACTTGCGGTCCCACTGTTTATCACCGAGTCTACAGTGTGAGTGAGGAGCAACGCTAATAGATCACTCCCGAATCTATCCGAATCTATTATTATCCGAATCTATTATCTATTCTGTCATCCAAACGACAGAATTTACATTGCAAGCTCACAAATACAGCATATAATGACAATAAACTTAAATTAAACTAAGCCTTTTAAGCAACTCACACCAATTTTGCTATTCCATAGTGTTCCACTATGTTCCATAGTGTATAGTACGTCATTACATGCGTATGGCGTCATGCGCCATGAACTGGGAAACGACTTATACTTCCCGTTACTTCCTAAAAAAACGCTAGTGTTCCATTTGAGATGATACCACTCTTCTAAAATTCATAGACTAGATGGTAGAGTACATGATGAGTGTTGTCAGAACCAAAGTAACACACGGAGTAAACGTGCTTCGTGCCATGCACAGACCAACTGATCGATCATGAGATTCATTGACAACGATTTTCATAATCGATTTTTAGTGATATTATGAGAGCTGTTGTTACATTTAGCCATCACTTGTTTAATATTTGGGAAGTTATTTGGTACATGATATTAAAATTAAATTTTATCAAGATTTTATTAGGACAAATTTCTTCCTTCTGACTACAAGGGGGATTTTAGTCCATTTTAAAATTCACTCACAGCTATCCCACATTGACTTTCCCCACTTACTTTTGTAGACTCGTCACGCTTCAGGTGTGTACATGGTACAACATACAGTATATTATGATTAATCATAGCAAATAAGGAGGAATAGTGCTGCTGTTTTATGCAATGTTTGCCACTAATTTATTATTCATCACTGTTTAGCCCAAAGGTTTCCAACCCTGGTCCTGGAGTACCCCCTATCCTGCACATTGCAGTGTTTTCCCTGTTTCAACTGCTCCCCTGTTTCCCAGACTGTTAATTAGCTGATTAGTTGAATCAGCTGTATTGGGATCACGGAAAACACTACAGTATGCAGGACCACGGTTGGGAACCTGTGGTTTAGCGTAAGCTGAGAGCTAGTCTGAGGGCCAGCTCAAAATCACACCTGAAACAACTAATTTAAAATACAGCAAAACAGTGCTAAAACTAATCAAACCTCATGATGAGTATAATATACCTAGAAATGTACTTTAACAAACAAAGCATAATTCCTCGATAGAGAACACAAGCACAGTAATCAGTGGGATTCTTCTGTCAATAAACACTCCTCCTGAGTCATATGATGGGATGGACATGACACGGGTAAAAATGGTGCTCAAAAGCAAATGAGTATCAGACTGTTTTATCTGGGGCGGTTCTCGCTAGGTCACGGGTATGGTCAAGCAATGGTCAATATTTATAGCCTAGTATTTCCTGCAAAAAGGCCTCCAAAACAACCAGAAAGTGACTGCACTGGTTTAAACTGTTAATTCACTAGAATACTTAATGCATCAAGAGGAAGAAACATAATACATCGATTAAAATGTGTCATTGAGACATAAGTACATTTGAGATTGATATCTGAATAGCCAGCCCGTTTTTAACCTCGGATGTAGCCTGCATGCATTACATTCTGGACAGCTTTACCAGCTTGTTTTTAGAAACACACCCCCGAAACAGGCCAACAGCTTGTAATGGACGCATCCTGCCATGTGAATGTACTAAATCGTAGCGCAAATCATGGCCGTGAGTTCGAATTAATCACACTTTTTTTTTTCACCCCTCATTCTTGCCCCCTACAATTTCCAAATCAAAATTACATTCAAGCTCTAAAACAGACGCATTCTAAATGAAACATTTATATAAGGCTCTCTAAGGCCTACAAAGTAATACTTAATTCCAAGCAGTTCATTTCTATTTTGTTTATTTGATTTAAACTTCATTTATTAAAGAATTCATGTTTTTTTTTTGATTGTACATTTGTGAATATGTCTATAATAACTTTATACTGAACACATAACCACATATGAATACATTATTCAGAATGAACAGATATGTTCTAAACAGATAAGAATACAGGTATGGACTAGATGTGCACTCAACTTAAATCTTTAAAAAAATGATTATGGACATATATAAAGAAAAATAAGAAGAATAATATAAAGATAATAGCCAGATTTATAAGACAAAACAAAAACACATTCCTCTAGTCGAGACCCTTTATGAAATCGGGTGATGTAGCTGAGGTTGAGGTTCTGTCAACCTCAGCTACGTCCTACAACCTGAGCCAGAATTCACAGACCACTGACATTTCTACCTCTGTGTTTTTCTCATGTTTCCAGCAGCACAGTGGTAGGCTTCATATTGGATTAAAAAAAAAAAAAAAAAAAGAACCCCTTTCTGGTTTCGTGCACACCCACTTCAGGATGAAATCAGAATACAAATACAGATATTCGGAGTACGAAACAGATACAAACAGTGGCACTGGGTTACACCCTTAAAACATACTCCTGGTGATATTTCTACACTACTAAAAGCTAAATAAGACTTCCTACAGAGCACAGTGAACAGAAACAATTGCATGCATCAAGCCAAGACCAACATTACACATCCTCCTCATGTCATGTCTTCCCCATGCTTTCCTCTTTCTCGGTCTCTTTCATTCATACACATATACACTGTATATTAATCTGTCCCCATTCTCTATAAAACTCAAATGTTTGGTCTGTCTCTCTCTCTCTCTCTCTCACACACACACACACATACAAACTAATTTTAACATGGCTCCTAGCAGCATCTGAAGCATCCAAAACATTTACTGTAATGTGTGTGCGCCCCACGTTTGCAGGATCACAGGAGCAGCCCAATCATGCAGCTTTCCGTTTTGAGACTTGAGGCCTTAAACAGCAACACCAACGATCTATATCCCTGTTGTCACGCCCTTTTGTCAAACTCCTGCAGCATCAGCCCTTACACATCATCATGTGATCATGGGTGTGTCAACCACAGAAAGAAACCCATCTACGGAGTATTGTTAGCTCGTTCTATTACATGCACGAAATCATCTGAGAGATCAATGCAAAGATGAACTGATTTGGATGAGTTTTTAAAACTGAAAATGGTACAAAAGGTGCAAAATGAAAAGTATATGTATGAAATTTGTCCTTCTGCGCCGCTACATAATTGCACATTTAGAATATTGCACATATAGAAGATGCAAATGCTTATAAACGTGCTTTGTAGACTTCATGAAGAAAAAAAAAAAAAAGCTCATGCTAGTGTAAACAGGTCAGGCTCTGACAATACTATCAAGCTAAAAACGTACCTCGTAGAGATGAGGAGTACAACAAGTGCTCATTTTAGTGCTTAGTGAAGAGCTAGGTCTTTGGCCTTTGTTTGAAGACAGTGACTCAGCTGTTCAAACAGTCAGGGGAAGTTCATTCCACCACCTGGGTGCCAGCACAGAGAAGAGTCTTGAAGCATGTCTACCTTGTACCTCGAGGACTGGGAGGTCGAGTCAAGCTATGCTAGACGTTCATAGGGGACAGGGGACAGAGCAGGGCTTGATTAGCCCCTTCAGTTAGGCGGGGGCTGGTCTGTTTTCGGCTTTGCAAGTGAGGATCAGCGTGGGCAGCTACAGGAAGAGGGAGCACACCAGTGGGGTGAGGTGGGAGAACTTGGGAAGACTGACAAGTCATGCAGCTGAATTCTGGATCACTTGTAGGGGGTCTGAATGTGTGCAGGGGGAAGCGAGTTGCAGTAGTCCGATCTTCTTTAATTAACGCCAATGTGACACAAATTACTGACTCCCAGTAACATTTCAAAATATTAGCACACAAAATCCATCTTCTATATGTCTAATATTATTATATATAATCGCATTAGTAAATCAAATGAAGGTCACAACCCCTAGTTTGGAAACTCCTGTGCTAAAGTAACGTTATATTAAATTGGTCACAGATTGTGTTTCTCTCAATGCATGACAATGATAGTAATTTATAAATTTTAAGTTTAAAAACAAAAAACAAAAAAACTATATTAAAATATGAGAGATTCCTACTATATAGAAGCTTCTTAATCCACTCCTCAGGGCTCTCAGCCAGGCCAGATTTTTTATTCTGTTCCTGAATTTTATTCAACGTTCTTGACTCTGCTTAGGTGAATTGAGAGCAGGAACAGAACAACAGCATGGACTGGTGTGGATTGGGAACATCTGAGCTCTTAGGTCAGGAATGCAAAATGAGGCCCAGGATAAACGGTTCCATTCACATACTCAAGAAGAAATTAAAAATAGAAACAGGAGTTATGAGACAGCTGAGCAACCTGATCCAGGGAGCAAATCCTTCCTCTCTCTCTCTCTCTCTCTCTCTCTCTCTCCTTTCCTCCACTTCACTCTCCTTCTGCCCAGCACACACACTTCTTACATACACACACACACACAGACACAATAGAGAAGTCTTGTTATAAATATGATACCGACTGAGACTGAATAACTAACAGGAGAGAAGTAATGTGTAAGGAAATAAGGGGAAAAAAATTATATATACATACACATTATATATCTATATCAATATCTATATCAATATCTATATCAATATCTATATCAATATCTATATCAATATCTCTCTCTCTCTCATATATATATATATATATATATATACACATACAGGTGCATCTCAATAAATTAGAATGTTGTGGAAAAGTTTGTTTATTTCAGTAATTCAACTCAAATTGTGAAACTCGTGTATTAAATAAATTCAATGCCACAGACTGAAGTAGTTTAAGTCTTTGGTTCTTTTAATTGTGATGATTTTGGCTCACATTTAACAAAAACCCACCAATTCACTATCTCAACAAATTAGAATACTTCATAAGACCAATAAAAAAAACATTTTTAGTGAATTGTTGGCCTTCTGGAAAGTATGTTCATTTACTGTACATGTACTCAATACTTGGTAGGGGCTCCTTTTCCTTTAATTGCTGCCTCAATTCGGCGTGGCATGGAGGTGATCAGTTTGTGGCACTGCTGAGGTGGTATGGAAGCCCAGGTTTCTTTGACAGTGGCCTTCAGCTCATCTGCATTTTTTGGTCTCTTGTTTCTCATTTTCCTCTTGACAATACCCCATAGATTCTCTATGGGGTTCAGGTGTGGTGAGTTTGCTGGCCAGTCAAGCACACCAACACCATGGTCATTTAACCAACTTTTGGTGCTTTTGGCAGTGTGGGCAGGTGCCAAATCCTGCTGGAAAATGAAATCAGCATCTTCAAAATGCTGGTCAGCAGAAGGAAGCATGAAGTGCTCCAAAATTTCTTGGTAAACGGGTGCAGTGACTTTGGTTTTCAAAAAACACAATGGACCAACACCAGCAGATGACATTGCACCCCAAATCATCACAGACTGTGGAAACTGAACACTGGACTTCAAGCAACTTGGGCTATGAGCTTCTCCACCCTTCCTCCAGACTCTAGGACCTTGGTTTCCAAATGAAATACAAAACTTGCTCCCATCTGAAAAGAGGACTTTGGACCACTGGTCAACAGTCCAGTTCTTCTTCTCGTTAGCCCAGGTAAGACGCCTCTGACGTTGTCTGTGGTTCAGGAGTGGCTTAACAAGAGGAATACGACAACTGTAGCCAAATTCCTTGGCACGTCTGTGTGTGGTGGCTCTTGATGCCTTGACCCCAGCCTCAGTCCATTCCTTGTGAAGTTCACTCAAATTCTTGAATCGATTTTGCTTGACAATCCTCATAAGGCTGCGGTTCTCTCGGTTGGTTGTGCATCTTTTTCTTCCACACTTTTTCCTTCCACTCAACTTTCTGTTAACATGCTTGGATACAGCACTCTGTGAACAGCCAGCTTCTTTGGCAATGAATGTTTGTGGCTTACCTAGTGAACCAAACTGAGAGACCATTTTGAAGGCTCAGGAAACCTTTGCAAGTGTTTTGAGTTGATTAGCTGATTGGCATGTCACCATATTCTAATTTGTTGAGATAGTGAATTGGTGGGTTTTTGTTAAATGTGAGCCAAAATCATCACAAGTAAAAGAACCAAAGACTTAAACTACTTCAGTCTGTGGCATTGAATTTATTTAATACACGAGTTTCACAATTTGAGTTGAATTACTGAAATAAATGAACTTTTCCACAACATTCTAATTTATTGAGATGCACCTGTATATATATATATATATATATATATATATATATATATATATATATATATATATATATATATATATATATATATATATATATATACATATATATACACACACACACATACATACACACACACACACATACATATACATATATACACATACAGTATCTCACAAAAGTGAGTACACCACTAAGTGAAAATGTCCAAATTGGGCCCAATTAGCCATTTTCCCTCCCCGGTGTCATGTGACTCGTTAGTGTTACAAGGTCTCAGGTGTGAATGGGGAGCAGGTGTGTTAAGTTTGATGTTATCGCTCTCACACTCTCTCATACTGGTCACTGGAAGTTCAACATGGCACCTCATGGCAAAGAACTCTCTGAGGATCTGAAAAAAAGAATTGTTACTCTACATAAAGATGGCCTAGGCTATAAGAAGATTGCCAACACCCTGAAACTGAGCTGCAGCACGGTGGCCAAGACCATACAGCGGTTTAACAGGACCGGTTCCACTCAGAACAGGCCTCGCCATGGCCGACCAAAGAAGTTGAGTGCACGTGCTCAGCATCATATCCAGAGGTTGGCTTTGCAGGATAGACGTATGAGTGCTGCCAGAATTGCTGCAGAGGTTGAAGGGGTGGGGGGTCAACCTGTCAGTGCTCAGACCATACGCCGCACACTGCATCAAATTGGTCTGCATGGCTGTTGTCCCAGAAGGAAGCCTCTTCTAAAGATGATGCACAAGAAAGCCCGCAAACAGTTTGCTGAAGACAAGCAGACTAAGGACATGGATTACTGGAACCATGTCCTGTGGTCTGATGAGACCAAGATAAACTTATTTGGTTCAGATGGTGTCAAGCGTGTGTGGCGGCAACCAGGTGAGGAGTACAAAGACAAGTGTGTCTTGCCTACAGTCAAGCATGGTGGTGGGAGTGTCATGGTCTGGGGCTGCATGAGTGCTGCCGGCACTGGGGAGCTACAGTTCATTGAGGGAACCATGAATGCCAACATGTACTGTGACATACTGAAGCAGAGCATGATCCCCTCCCTTCGGAAACTGGGCCACAGGGCAGTATTCCAACATGATAATGACCCCAAACACACCTCCAAGACGACCACTGCCTTGCTAAAGAAGCTGAGGGTAAAGGTGATAGACTGGCCAAGCATGTCTCCAGACCTAAACCCTATTGAGCATCTGTGGGGCATCCTCAAACGGAAGGTGGAGGAGCGCAAGGTCTCTAACAACCACCAGCTCTGTGTTGTCGTCATGGGGGAGTGGAAGAGGACTCCAGTGGCAACCTGTGAAGCTCTGGTGAACTCCATGCCCAACAGGGTTAAGGCAGTGCTGGAAAATAATGGTGGCCACACAAAATATTGACACTTTGGGCCCAATTTGGACATTTTCACTTAGGGGTGTTCTCACTTTTGTTGCCAGCGGTTTAGACATTAATGGCTGTGTGTTGAGTTATTTTGAGGGGACAGCAAATTTACACTGTTATACAAGCTGTACACTCACTACTTTACATTGTAGCAAAGTGTCATTTCTTCAGTGTTGTCCCATGAAAAGATATAATAAAATATTTACAAAAATGTGAGGGGTGTACTTACTTTTGTGAGAGACTGTGTGTGTGTGTGTATATATATATATATATATATATATATATATATATATATATATATATATATATATATATATATATATAAAAACACACACACACACACACACACTTTCTGTGTTAAGGAATAAGATGGAGGTCTGTGTATGTGTATGCTAGTTTACATAAAATACCTGTAGAGCAGGGTGAACACCTGCCCTGTTACAGCACACCTGGCAACGTAAAGAGGAAAGTCTCTCTCTGATCACTCCAAGGACACACACACGGAGAGAGAGAGAGAGAGAGAGAGAGAGAGAGAGAGAGAGAGAGAGAGAGAGAGAGAGAGAGTGCCAGAGAGACTAACCGTCAAGCAAACAGATCCCAAGGTGTTGACGCAAGTGCTGACACATTCAAACACACACGGTACAGCGAGCTATCAGGCATAAATTGTAATCTGTGACCTGCTGTCAATAAAACAGGGTTTATGGCATAAAGTATCTTCAGCTGTATTTCTTGATAGTGTGCAAGAGGCTTTTCAAAAACAGCTGCAATACAGCATTAATGTATTAGATACAACAGCACTAATGCATTACTATGAGTCTGCACTGAGGCTCTGGACTAATGCAGTCTCCTCGCTAAAAAAAAATGTGTAAAATCTGCATTGGGATGGTAGACTGCATTAAACAAGGTGGAAGTACAAAAGAATTCGTTTATCAAGGTGACGTCTTTCTGAGCGGCATCACTGCGTCAGTCCGTTTCTGGGATTCAAATGTCAGGCTCTGCTTTGAGTTCCACACAAAACA
Source organism: Cranoglanis bouderius (assembly GCA_023630585.1). NCBI lineage: Eukaryota > Metazoa > Chordata > Actinopteri > Siluriformes > Cranoglanididae > Cranoglanis > Cranoglanis bouderius. Next base: position 2,036,984 of record CM042545.1, read on the forward strand.
TGAACTATAGACTTATACTGTGTGGGAAAATCTGCAGCACTTTACTCTGGCAGCAACTGCATTTTTTGCCCAGAGTAGACATCTATATCAGCAGCCAAAGAAAAACCGATGACATAAGGAATTCTAGTACATTATACAGTGTATTTTCTGGCAAAGATGCATGATAGAGTAGAGCCGGTAAAAACGAACGAAATGAAGGAAATGACGTAGTGCAAAATGAAGGCTTAGCACATTTTAGCATAACCTTCTTTCAGTCTAAGGCTGCATCCACATTAATCCAGATAAATTTGAAAACGCATCTTTTTCTTTACGTTTTGGCCTTCCGTCCACACCGAGACGGCGGTTTAGTCCAGCGAAAACTGAGCTTTTTGAAAACGCTCTCCCAAGTGGATACGCGTTTTCAGGCATTTAAGTGTGGACGAGCAATTTTTGGAAAAAGTTGGAGAGCGTTTTCAAATCTATCCGGATCAATGTGGACATAACCCAAGTCATCCACTGAGACCATACAACGGGTTATCCAGCAAGTGGTTGTTGAGGGTAAGTCATCTCCTCTCTCTTATTTTTTCATATTGCATTAATTACATTTCGCGGTTTGTGAAATCACATTGCACATTTCACCTCCTTCATGTTTAGAAATGTTTAATTCTTGATTATTTGTGTGTTTAAAAATGTAAAATTCTAACTTATATTTTTTCAGTTTCCTTATTTTCTTTTATTAGGCCTGAATAGTACAGTTACTAAATGTAGTTTTGTAGGTTGTTTGGTACGCATGTAGTTTTTTTCCTTTGTCTCTTTAGAATATTTTGGGTACAACTATTATGTAACACACAAATTGTGTGGTGGCCTGGGAAAACCCTTCGTGTGGTCAAAATGTGATATTCTACTATATAGTTTTGAAAGCTACAAATTGTCAAGTTGTACCTATTTAATAGTCTGGTTATCTCAAAACTGAAAATTGATAAAATTGCATTTCAAGAGGGGTGGGGGTGGGGGTCTGTGCTGCGATGGCAACCGCTGCCTAACAACGTAACAACCAATCATAGCAGTCCGTCCCTTCCGCAAATCCAGTCTAGCACTGACCTTTTGGCTGTGCTGGCTGCTCCAAACACCATGAAAAACACTCTGCTTGTATGATAAATTTAATTTTAGAAATTCCTAATTTGATATTTTAGATAGAGATGCACCGATTGCAATTATTTTGGCCGATTCCGATTTCCGATGTTTTTGTAAGTGTGACCTGCCGATTCCGATTTTTGCCGATTCCGATTTTCTTTCTAAGAACTATAATTGACAGCATATACAAACAAAAATCTACTTTTCTTCAATGCAAAATGTTATTTTCATAATAAAAGAATTATTAAACATTACAATTTCCCCCAAACTGCAGTAAGTTACAGGATCTTCTCTCACTTAAACAACTCTCAATATAAAGTGACTGGAAAGAGGTAGAAATAACAATTAACTGAAAATGAGTTGCTTTATAGAACAAAACAGATATCATTTTCCACTGTGTTTATAAACTGACCTTTTTCTCTTTTTTACTCGACTCACAAAAGTCCAAAGATTACAAGCCTATGAACAAAACTGAAGTGTACAAATATTAAATATAAATATAATATAAAACTCTTCCAAATATTAATAGGTGCAGTGGCTAATAATTAAATAACAAGTGTAACAAGTAGAATGAGTTACTGCCCCTTTAAGGCGGAACGCTCTCTCTTACTCCCTCACTGATGAGTGGGCAGTCTGTAGACGGAGAGCGAGCTGTGATCATCTCATGTATGCATGTAAAGCCTGGTTATATTTCTGTTCTCTTTGCCCTGTTTTATTTATGTTCAGTAACGCAGTTGTTAGTGGAGTGTTTTGCAAACTGCCCCATGTGTGCGGGGGATCGACAACGCTGATAATAAACCACTGTGAAATATCAGATA
>CM042545.1:2043914-2093914 GCA_023630585.1 Cranoglanis bouderius
TCCCCACACTTTTACCACAAAGTTGGAGGCACATGATTGTCTAGAATGACTATGTATTCTGTAGCATTATGAGTTTCATTTTCTTATTGGAACTAAGACGACCAAACCTGTTCCAGCATGACAGAGCCCTGACCAAAACCCCACTGAACACCTCTGGGATGAATTGGAACGCAGACTGCACCCGATCTCACTAACCCTCTCGTGGCTGAACAAATGGTGGAAAGCCTTCCCAGAAGAGTGGAAGCTGTTATAGCAGCAGAGGGCGGGCCGACTGCATATTAATGCCATGCTTTTTGAATAGGATGTTCAAAAAGCGTATATGGGTCAGGTGTCCACATACTTTTGGCCATATAGTGCACCGTGATATCAGCATGCACAAGAACAAGCTAAATGCAACCAGAAAATACGCCCATTTGTAGACATAAGTCTGTAAAACAGTATTTTAAAATCCTCTGTGATCAACATAAATGTAAAGAAAAAACAAGCTAATATTTCTTGAGGGTGGCCGACACATTGTTTCGGGTCAGTGCTGAGATGAGTTTTTATACTAACAAGCACTTTTCTCTTTCTCACACACACACACAAACACAAAGATACACACTATGAAAAAAAAGGGGGGGAAAAAAATCTATCCTTTTGTTTGGTGGAATGATGCAATCAACATGAAACTTGCCTGCTTCTGCTTCAGCATGAACAGACCCTCCAGTCTGCCTACACTTTACACTCCCAGGGTCATGCAACATTTTTCTGTTTTTGACCCAGTGTTACTCACAGGAGGTTTGTCCTGGGTCAAAATAACTGTCATTTTCCCCAACACCAGAGTCAAGTCATTCTGCAAGATATGGACAAAAATAGCACAGCGAGTGTGACGCTACACACTGTGAATGCAATATGCCTAGCAGTATATTAAAACAAACCGGTGAACAGGTTATGGTTAAAGAGTGGCCTTTGTTAATTTGATGAAAATTATTATTATTATTATTATTATTATTATTATTATGGCAGGAATTAACAATACACCCACAAAAAAAATGTACCTGGTATCTCTGTGGTCACAATGCACACTGAACAGAGATAATGTGGTTTGTCAGAGAGCTCATTTGCATACTGCAGACTTTTGTGATATCAGTATTGCTATAGTGAGGCTCAGGAATCAACGTCATGTCGCACTGCATTATAGGATCATTCTACCGTTAGGGTAGGGTTAGATCTTTGTTCTCATGCTACAAACACGCTCACATGCACGCTCACATGCACGGTCACAGCTGAAAGGGATGCTGTGTATTGTGGTTTTTAGGACTTATGGTTAAAAGTGAATCAGTGGCACTGCATCGTGACAAACTCCAGAGAGATGCCAAGCATACTGATAAAAAGTGCAGTAATGATCTGGATGTGCTACTTCCCATTACATTTCCAGACATCTCTTTATCTCCTGTGCGGCCTGAGTGCCTATCTTTTCAAGTCACTCAAAGTACATGTACAGTTTAGAAATAAATGGCATACAGAACCTGCAGCTCTGCAAGATAACAGTCGCTCAAACCAGTGTGGCAGCTAACGTTACAGTGGCCTCATTGTTCTCTACAGCGATTTCATTAATGTTTGTCCTACTGTTACTGACAGTTAAAATAAGCATATATGTAAGTACTGAATAAATATTAAGGTAAGAGTGCATTACTCTGTAAACTTGATGTTTTCCTGCTAATAAAGCATTAAAATAATACATCACACTTGCCAGATGTGTATTAAATATTATGTAGTATGATTGTCATTTATTCCTTTTTCCATCAAAATCATTTAAAATGCCAAACATGCCAGGATGTCAGTAAAAGAACCCCTATATGACAACTATATTGTAGGAGGGGAAACGGTTGAGATGCCATGAGATGGGGAATATTTTTGTTTCGTGTAATAAAGCATTCACATCAACATACAAGTTCATTTCTGATACTGCAATGAACTTTAAATATAAGGAAATGTATTAGATAGAAATGCTTTTACACAGAGAACTCATAAGTGTATTATAGCAGAAAACAAAATATATTAAAATGTAATTTCACTTAACACTGCCCCAACTGTTCAAAGAAATGCGCTGTATGGAATACTGATGCTATATATTTTTCCAAGTTCTTTAAAACTACCGGCAAAAATTCTATAAATCAAAATGCACCTTGTTTATTAGGCAGAGTCTATAAAGTACAGTAAGTACAGGCTGTATTCTTGTCATTCTGAAAGGCAAAAAAATGCCAATAATATGAACGGAAAAATATAACTCTTATGTTACCTGAAACTGCCGTGAATCCAGAGTCTAGAGGCCGACCGGTAGTGGATTTTACCGATACCGATAACTAAGCTGGGCAGTACCTGCCGATAACCGATTAATAAACCAATAGTTTTTAATTTATACTGAATGAAAACATAACACTCAAAGTAAAATATATTGCTGAACCATGAAAATGTACTGTACTTCTTTAAATGAACTAAATATCTAAATATTAATATATATTAACTAGTAATAAACACAAGATATACATCCAAACTGAACCAAAAAGTAACACTTCAGATACCAAATAAAAATAGAGACATCCATAAAATTTATTAAAAAAAAACACTTCAAATAACACAACAAAATTTGTCAGTGATCTCTTTATTATACCTCTAGAGGCCGCTCTCTAGAGGTATAATAAGGTATAATACCAGCGGACCCTTCTCAGCCGCTTCTGCAGTGGATGCAACCGGGAGAAATCGGTGTGGATTTTTGCTGATAACCGATAGCTCCAGCAATCGGTTATCAGTGCCGATTAAAAACGATCAATCGGTTGACCTCTACCAGAGTCTATCCCAGAAACACTAGCCACCACAAGGCAAGAATATTCCAGTTCATCGCCATGCACAAACACATTCAACGGAGGAAACCTGAGAACCCGGAGGAAACCCGTGCGGACACAGAGAGAACATATGAAACCCCACATGTAACCTGACCTCAGGATCGAACTGGGACCCTGGAGCTGTGAGGCAGCAACTAATATTAGTTTTTTTGGTTGAATCCTGCATTCGGATGAGCCGAGTGACCACTTATGTCTAGACCACATATCTGGAAATGGCTCTGTTTCACACCATCATGACTGGAACACTCAGAACACTCGGTCTGTATGACAACTCGTCTACCAGCTGGCTGCCTGTCTGACTAGGTTTCTGACTAACCTTGCCGAAAATGGCGTATCACCCACAAGACACTGCGTCACAGCCCCAAATCTAATCGTAATAACGATAAGCAAACGATATATCGTGCAGCCTCAAAGCCAAGAGTCGCTAGAATGCGAAGAAAGAGGGACAGAGTGTCACCATGTGCAAGTTATATTAGGAACACCAATCTGTGTCCTGTCCATCCGCTGACTTCTACAGGTCAGAGCGCGAGGACACCACAGCCGTTACAAGAGTGAGCAAAACAAACCCCGTTACTTTTACACATACACACACACGCGCACGCGCGCGCGCGCGCACACGTCCACTGGGAGAAGCATTCACATTCAGACAGCGTACTGTGTGTCTACATGAAAGAGAAAGACTGAGTGTTTATTAGAAAGTGAATGGTGTGTGTCAGAATCTGCAAAAATCTCAGTGCACAGTTCTTCTGACACCGGTACCAAATATATATACATATATATTTTAAAAAAATTATCGGAACCATTAAGGCCCAGTTCGTGTCATACAAGGTCGCACGTATACCGTCCTGCCTTCCCCCTCATCAGCGCGCGCATGAACACTATACAGCGAATGTAAACACGCAAAGAAAAGGCCCGTGCCAGTTTAAATACGTTAGGCTGAATGTGTTCAGTCTGGCTTTGCCTCACCCTCATCCCAGAGCCACCGTAATGCAGGCCTACTCAACCGGGAAAACCGCCACTCACCTTCCGATAGCTCCAGTTCCAGCTCGGCGATCCGCGCTCGGATGTCCAGCGGCAGCGGTAATGCATCACGCTCCGCCATTCGGTCTCCTCCCCGTATCGGAGTCTCACACACACACACGGGTCGTTCTCAAAGCCCAAACGGGCAGCATGAGTGTCTGAGCGAGCATCCGACTCGAGACGGCGAACGCTCTAAGGGGTTACCGGCTCGTGCATTAGCCTCGAGAGCGGAGAGAAGACGCGGCTCCGGTAAATCAGGATGCTGCTAACGCCAGTGATTTGCGGCGGCGGAGAACAGAGAAGTCAGTGAGCTACAGCGACGCCTCAGCGCCTGTGCCATGGCGTCCGGGTCACGTGATCACGGCGCGCGCATTCCCGGTGGAGGGCGATAGAGCGCAAAACGAGCGACTGTAACGGAAATCTACAGTCCTTTGTATAAATTTCTGCGCGTGATGATGCAGAATCCTTTTTTTTTGGTCAGAAGAAGCCCGCTTTTTAAATTCGTCTTCTGAACTGTTGCACGTTTGCATTCACATTACATTTAATACTCATTTACAGCCTATTTTGTGCAAAGCAACTTACATCTGAGACAGGATCCAGTACACACACACACACACACACACACACACACACACACACACACGAGCAGTTGAGGGTTAAGGGCCTTCCTTACTCAGGGTTAAGGGCTCTTGCTCAGGTGCCCAAAAGAGGCTCTGTTGTAGTCCTGGGATTTGAACTAAACCCTGATAGTCTGATGAGCTCCCAGTGACCTGATCAAACTGGTAGACCATCTTTCCCAGCTGTTGGGTACTGGCGGAAAGGAAACAGATTCTGATTAAAAAACAAAAAACAAAAAAAGACACAACATTAAGTCAATTAGAAGATATCAGATATTTTTCAAGTGATAAGGAAGCTGGAAAATAAATTACCAGCTGGTAAGGATGGTCTACAAGTCTGACCAGCTCGGTGTTTTGGCAGCTGGAAGCTGGATGTTTCAGCGAGAACAGTCGATATTAATAGTCTTAGGGAAAAAAAAACAAACATTTGGAGCAATGTGTGGAGAAAAGGATCAAATAAAAGCCCTGGCCCAGTTGGTGCAGCACTATCACAGCAGCTTTGAAACACAGACCTAGTGCCATTCAATGTGCCAGCTGTATATTTTGAATAAAAACAAAAACTGCAAGGAGGTTCCAAGCTTGTGAATGTTTTTATTTATTGTCTTTTGCATGGTCGTTTGAATAACACAACCTGGCGAATATTTGGAAATCATGTACTGGGTGTTGCTCTTTCTAACCCTGCATGGGATGGTCAGATGAACATGCTAGCAGTGTATAGGCCTTTTTATCATTTGACTTCCTAAAACGATATGATTTCATTTAACAAGCTAGTTTATTACAAAGTGCTCAAGCTCAAATCCTAGTTGTTGAAGCACCATTGTTCAGTGTTTGGTTAACTCCTGCTCACCTGATCTAAGCTAATTCTGCAGCAGGTAAAACACTAAAGTGCATTCAATGCAATTCAGTGTCAGGGGACTCCCTGGACAACCCATCGCAGGACACAATTGCACACGCACACACACACACACACTGCAGTGTATCAATTAGTATCAGTTAATACAGTACCAACTTGGAAATGCCAATCAGCCTACAACGCATGTCTTTGGAGTGGGGGAGGAAACTGGAGTACACAGAAAAAAACCCCGAAGCACAGGGAAAACATGCAAGCTCCATGAGCACAGTGCAGAGGTGGGAATCGAATTTATAAAACTTTGCATAGATTCCAGAGTGTGTGTGTACAGTGGGATTCAAAGTCTGGGAGCACTAGTACTCTATTTTCCATTCTTTTCTAATCGAATCCAACAATGTTCATTACAAATTATATTATTGGCAACAACCTAAGTCAAAAGTGGAATCTTTGAATTGTTTACATGAATTTCAGAGTTTCTTAGTATTTGTTATGTTCCCTTTTTGCTTTAATTGTGACAGCGTGCACTGGAGCCGGCATGGACTCCACAAGTTCGCGATCCATTTTCATCCATGGATTTTAGATCAAATCCATCGGCATGTCGTCCGATCACACGCTTCAGTAGAAGGGTGACTTTCTCTACAAAGCAGTAAACATGGCCGATATCGCTAATTTGCTTACATTTAAATTGCTTATAAATGAAATACATTTTAATTGCTTACATATTAATATATTAAATATTCAAGATGTTGACCATTTACTTTCTTAGTTTTAAAATATTTCAAAATTCTAAAACCTGTTTATTTCCGATTTTAAACTTAAATAAAATCCCAGATTTTCAATGTGGTCTCAGACTATTGTACACCACTGTATATATCCTCACCAAAAAAAAAACAGGAAATGGCACATGTACCAAAATAATCAGATTAGTCCATTTCCTCTTTATAAGTCACTATAATCAAAAATACACTCTCCATTTTATTAAGAGCTTAAATGGGTAGAAATAGGAAGGTGGCTTGAACTTGTGCATGTGCACGTAAATAAGCTTCATATCTCACCTGGGTTCCCTCTCATAATTATGCATAAATGGTCACTGCAGACTACATAGTCAAGAGATGCGTCTCAAGAAGTCTCAAATATTTAGTCGTGTACTATAATGAACAGTCAACTTGTTCGCTGTAGTGTTTTTATTGTACATGAATAAAACATTGTTAAATTATTTCTATGGAAAAATCACTGCAGTACATATTGTAAAGGGTAGAGAATCCACAGTAGATGTCAGAAACGATACCATCGCCCTTATTCGTCAAATGTGCATAGAAACCAGCCCAGACTGCACAGATTGGAGTGCACTGAATGATGTATGAATGAATCTGCATCTGATCTCCATCAGTAAAACGTTTTAGCCAGTTGATGAATCTGCTTCAGTTGCTTGGAAACAAGCTCATATCTGTGAACCCCATCATATTGCACACCCCAATTTCTAAAATTACCTGAAACACACCCTAATTTAAACAGGAAGCCAAACAGCAGACTACAGTTATCCAAGATCCAGGAAAAGAAGGAAATCAAGCACAGAAAGAAATTACTGAATATAATGGGATCATGTAGGCAAATAGTCATGTGAAAAAATAAGTACACCCCATGGAAATTGTCAGCTTTTTTGACGTATTTGGACAAGCAAACATTTGATCATCTTTGAAACAGTGCCTTGAACAAAACCACAAGGGAAATTAGCTTTTTCAATCATTTATTCAACAGAAATATCAATAGATGTGATATTTTTCTGTGGAAAAAAGTAAGTACACCCTCGGCCTCAGAAGATAGTATTTAGCCCCCTTTAGCAGAAATAACTTCTTGTAGGTGTTTTGCATAATTGTTCACCAGGCTTGCTGGAATCTTTAACCACTTTCCATATAATATTCTTTCAGTTGCAAGATGTTTGAGTGTTTTCTTGCATGTACTGCCCGTTTCAAATCCCCCCACAACATTTCAACATGTCTGCTGTTACTGTGGCTAAACAACTCTATCTTTGATTCATCTGTCCAGAGCGCATTATTCCAAAAGGCCTGGTCTTTGCCTATATCCTCATTGGCAAACTGTAGTCTTGCTCTAATGTTCTTTTTAGACAGCAAAGGCTTTTTCCTGGCACGCCTCCCATGCAGGTCAAATTTGTGCAATCTCTTTCTGATTGTAGAAGCATGCACTTTGACACCAACAGCTGCACAACTTACTAGCAGATCCTATGATGAAATTGTGGGGTTCTTGGAGACTTCTTTTTGCATCAGACGGTCTACCCTCGGGCTGAATTTGTTGGGACGGCCAGTCCTGGACAAACTGGCAGTCGTTTGAAATCTGTGCCATTTGTAGATGATTTTCCTTACAGTGGAATTATAGTGTGACGAGGAGGAGGGAGGAGCCAGGTTGTGAGGATGCACACCTGGCACTGATTTGGCTAATCAGTGGGAGAGAGGGAGATAAAGGAGCGGCTGGAAACGAGAGAGAGATGCACTTTATGCATGAGAGAGCATTTTATGTTATGTTTGAGTTCTGCTGCTTATTAAACTTTGTTTATGTACAGCCGGTTCCCACCTCCTCCTTGCCCATCTGTGAAGTTCGTTACAGATGTATTTAAAATAATTTGGAGATCTTTTTAGATCCCTTGCCAGACTCATAGGCATCTACAACCTTTTTTTCTGAAGGCCTTACAGAACTCTTTAGATCTTGGCATGATGACACCACACACCTCAATAACAAAGGGAACACCAGACACTAGATATGACAGGGGTATAAATAAGCAGGTTCTAATCACTGCCACCCAACATACAGTATCATTAACTTTACTGTAAAACTATGCTCCAAAAGCATTTCCCTGAAGCAGCAAAAAAAAAAAAAAAATCATCTGGCTAATCTTTCTATCTTTCATTTTTTCCAGGATAAAGCAGTTAGTGAAGATGAGTGAATGAATGAATGCTGAATTTCTTCCATCATTTTGCCATTCAAAACATTTTATTGAAGGGGAGTAAGTGCAACAGTTGAACACCAGAGCTAGGCAACACTAGGTAATATTAGCTTAGCCAGTTCACTAAAATGTATTAGCTAGCTTGATATTTAAAATAGGTACCCATATAACTTTTCTTTTTCTTTTTCTTTTTCTTATGCAGGAATGTGCATTGATTGTCACTATTGTGCTCAGTTCATTTTATCTTAAGATGCACTTTTATTCAACCACACAAAAAGTACCATAGTAAGCATACTAGACATCAGAAGGAATGATCTGCAGGTTCATGGAGCACTGTAAAATCAGTTGATTGGGTATAAAATTGGACAGAAACCTTGGCCAACTGGGTCATTCTCAGAGTCATATAGCCTCCAATGCATGCAAGATGACATTATTTCCAAGCCATGCAGTTCTCCCACTCTTTTGATCAGGTGAACGCTAGCAAAAACGCATTCGTTTCAGTTTAGCACCCTTAATGGTTTCATTTGCCCATAATTAATTTGTCCTCATTGTCAGAAATGAACCTACTCTCTGCATTCTTAGCCATTTGGTTCTTATTATGGATCACGTGCATCAGTGATTAGTGCTTACTGCCAAGAATTGAATCTCAGAAAATGAAGATATCTGAAATAAAGAACAAATTATTTAATATTACAAGTTACAAGTTATTTAAGATTGGGCACTGCTCCCAAGTGGACAGCTTTCATGAGAAAGTCCCAATCAAGCTAGAGTTTGTGTCTCTCTTGCGGAGCCGAGGACATTTCTGTCTCTGTTGTATGTGGGTTCTAGCCACAGTTTGATAACAGGCTGCTGAAAGTCTTTTAGTTACAGAAGACCAAAGGCAACTATAGTTGCAGGTGCAATAATATCTGCCACACATTGTTTTGACTAGGATACCTAATGAATGTAGCTCCATGCCGATGAATTGTGCGGCCTGTTTTGGTGTTAGGGGGCTCTTTAATGATTTCACTGTGAGTGATTTTCACAAAGTATGTGGCCAGAATTGAGTCCTCCATGGTGGGGGCACTAGTTATCCAATTATAGTAGTATCCTGATGCCTTTGGAGATAGCTCCATAAGGTGTACTTAAGTTCCAACATGTGCAAGGCGAAAAGAAAAAGGGACAACTATATGACAACGGTATTTACTGCAAATACTACATCAAACATCTCTGCCAGAAGGCATTCAAGTGATTCCCACTGTCCCTTGTGGTTAGGAGGGGTGAAACTGTAGAAGACTTTGCGATGTGATAGTACTGTAGAACGCTTACTGGTAAAACAAAATGTTAAACCCATTGTGGTGCCCATTGTTCTGCCACTTTTTTGAGGGATGAAGAGCTAATGTTTGCAAATAGGGAGGTGCAGTATTAGAAGCATGGGTAAGGCATTCAGCCATAGATGCATAAAGACAGGATCTATGAAAAGCTGTGCTGATGAGATGGAAGAAAAAGACTTTAACCAAGGGTGATTCTAGGCTTTAACCCACAGGGGACTTAGTTCCCAGTGAGAATGTACTGTATGATATACAAACAAAAGGGAAATATGAAGTTCATATAGCCTGAGCAGGAGGTCAGAGTGACACATTGTGTTCAGCTCAAACAATATATGGAAATTGAGAGCTCCAGAGTGTGCAGATGTGAGAAGGTCATTGATGACTTTGAGCAGGGCAGTATCAATGCTGTGTTGTGGTTGGAATCCAGACTTAATGGATTCAAAATTGTTGTTAGATTGAAGGTAGGAATGGTGCTTAATAGCAACGACACATTCAAGGTCTTTGGACAAACTAAAATTTATCTAGAATTTATACTGTGTGGGGCACTGGTAGAGTACCATTCATACTTGATGTCCTCAAAACATTTGACAAGAGTAACAAGTGACAGTGATAACTGGATTAATCATTCCTGACTCTAAATCTACTGATCTAGTAAAACTCCATATTAATGATACAGCTATCATCTCTTCCCAATGTTCCTAACCTCAGAATCATTACAGACTCCATCTTGTCTTTTGAGGCCTTTAGGTATGCCTATTTTTCATGACTTTTTCAATCAATTTGTTCCTAATGATTCATATCATTGTTTTCAGTTTCTGTTTTAATTAGTGCTTTTTAAAAATACCAGTGTATTGGGGTCTTGGGGGACCCCAGTCAAAAGCACTCAATTCCACCTATGCAGTTGCAATAACACTGTAAAATAGTGTGTCATGCATATGATTGACATGCAGTCGGAGCATGACTGGGCCATGGTGTGAGTGTGGGGAAAAAGCACAAATGAAACCATTTTTGAGGCTGCAGAGGGGGAGAGTGAGAAAGTGGGGTATGCAAGGAGGTGGATTTGAGGTGGTTTGCTCTGTTTCTCAGATGTGTGTGGCTGTATTAAATCTAGAATATATATATATATATATATATATATATATATATATATATATATATATATATATATATATATATATATATATATATATATATATATATATATATATATATATATATATATATATATTTATTACATGGCTTACATTACATCCCCTTACATAATATAGTTTTGGATGACATCAGTGTTTGTTTTTTAGGCAACAATGGCAAGCAGATCAAGACTGGCCAGATTTGGTGTTGCTGAAGTTTTGAGACAAATTCTAAATGAGGAGAGCTCTGATTAGAGTGATGATTCAGGGACTGATTATGAGGATTATTTTTCAGAGGCTTCTGAATACAGTGACACTGAAAATGTGCCTGAAGCTCACCCAGACACTGCAGGGGCCACTGAGGCTGACCCTGACAATGCAGGACCCTCAGCACTTCACATCAATACCACTGAGCCACCACTGGTTAAAAGGAGACAAGAAAGGGGAAGGGCTAGAGCCAGGGGAAGGGCTACGGGCAAGGGTAGAGCTCTAAGCAATGCACGTGGGCAAAATCATGGCATAGAGCATAACAAAGCAGCTGGAGCTAGAGAGAATGCCAATGACAGACCATATCGTGGCAAAAATGGGACAGTATGGGGGGGGAAACAATCCTCCACCAGCAGGGTGAAGACATGCAGCTGACATCATCACAAATCAACCAGGTATAACAAAGGCAGCACAGTGCAAAACAGAGGAAGAATCTCTTAATATTTTTCTGACCCCAGAGATGATTGATGTTATAGCGCATGAAACTAACAGAGAAGCTGAACGAAGAATCAGGGAATGAGATGAGAGTCATCCCACCAACATTAGTGATCACTGGAAAGCAGTGGATGACACAGAAATAAATTGGCTTAATAAATAAAGCATTCATTGGCTTTTTGATCATAGCAGGGGTGTCTAAAGATAACCATGAGCCTGTAGATTCCCTCTGGTCAGAGACTGGCTGTAACACTGTGTTTACTCTAACTATGTCCAGAGCAAGATTCCAACACATATTGAGATACATGAGGTTCGACAACAAAGCAACAAGGGGAGAGCGAATGGCAACAGACAAGCTCGCCCCTTTCAGAGATATATGAACCATGTTTGTTGCCCAGCTCCCAAAATACGTTATTCCAGGCACAGACGTGTGTGTGGAAAAGCAGATTGTTGGCTTCAGAGGCAAGTGCAGTTTCCGACAATACATCCCATCCAAGCCTGACAAATATGGAATAAAGATCTGGTGGAACGGTGATGCAGGGACCAGCTACTCTCTCAAAGGTGAGGTATACCTTGGCAGGCAACCTGGACAACAACAAGAAGTAAGTCAAAGGGTCCGTGTAGTCAAAGAGGTTGTTGGTGCAAAAGTAGCAGAAATGTCACAGCCGACAATTTCTTTACATCCATTCCCTTAGCTGAAGCCTTACTAGAAGATGGACTGACATATGTTGGCACTATCAAGTCAAGCAAGCCACATATCCCAGAGGAGATGAATGCTAACAATGACAGAGAGATCAAAAGTTCACGGTTTGGCTTTCATGGGCAGCTTACCATGGCGTCATATGTACCTGCAAAAGGAAAAGCGATACTGGCGCTGTCCTCAATGCACCATAACACAAAGGTTGAAGGTGAGAAGCAGAAATCATACTACACTACAATGCAACCAAAAGTGGTGTGGATAATCTGGATCATCTAGCCAAAATGTTCACGACCAGAAGAAAAATAAACAGATGGCCAATGGTGCTGTTTATCAACATGGTGGATGTTGCTGCCATCGCTGCCTTCATCAGCTGGATGGGAAACTTCCCAGACGGGAAGTTTTCAGAACGTGGCCGACATCGCCGGGACTACCAGAGACAGCTGGGGCATGCCCTGGTCATGCCACACATGAAGAGGAGAGCTGATACTGCCATGCTCCAAGCCCCAATCCGAGCAGCAATGACCATCATGGGAGTGAGGAAAACTCCACCTGCTGCTGTGGACGTCCGATGATCGGCTGGAAAATCTACACGAAAAACGTGTAGCCTTTGCTCCCGAAACACAGACAGGAAGGTAGCAAATGTTTGCTCCTCCTGTCACATGCCAGTATGTCCTGAGCATAGTATGAGCCAAATCGTTTGCTATAACTGCCCGAAGCGTGTGGTGTTCATAGTTCAATGTAAACACCATTCATTTTACATTATGTACAAATTGAAAAATATAAATTTGAATTACATTTATTCAACCTTTATTTTGACTGGGGGTCATACTGAGACCAAGGTCTCTATCTACGTTTGTATTGAAAGTCAAATAAAATGAAAAAATGAAAATGACCCTGTATAATTGTGTCATATGTCACCATATAACACTAATAATGTTTACCTGAAATTACTGGTTATCAAAGGGTGGTAAATAAGCTTTTAAGTACTAATGTGGATTGTACTTGGTATAAAAGCTGCAGTTTGTATTAAAGAAAAGTATATATTTTCGTTTTACACAATATGCAAATTAACTGTAACTTTCCTAAAATAATAATAACCTGTTGGGTTTTTTTTTTTTTCCCAGATAACATTACTTACATAACTAATAATGTTTTAGGAAGAAATAAGTTAACATTTTGCAAGGATGGTTGCTTATTACAGTAGTTTATTCTTGGGGTCCCCAGGGACCCCAGTCGGTAGTCCTTGTATGTTAAATATGTTAGCAGGATGAGGGTTAAGTAGCTTCAATGTAACTACTAGCTAACTACTTTTTTAAAAGGGTCGCTTGACTGTAGCTTAACTACTTCAAACTATGAGTAGCTTGTAGCTTGAAAAGCTACAGTTTCAAAGTAGCTTCCCCAACACTGGTCTAATCTTAAGAGTTCTCTAGGGAGATGACAAGAGCATCTCCATGGAAATACAGCATCTCAACGTTGATGCAATTTCCGTTCAGGAGATAAGCAGTCATTCTTCATGAAATACATGTTAGGATAGAAGCCAAAGCATGTGGCTGAGGGAGGAAAGTGAGTTAAGGGTCATGAGTATAGCAGCAATATGACAAACCATGTATTACCTCACTGAGAGAGCATACATATATAGAAGGAAAATAGAGGAGGACCAGCAGTGAAGCTTTGTGGGACAACAGTGGAGAGTCTGATCTCACACCAGGATGAACAGTCTTGCATAAAAATAAATAAATAAATAAATAAATATTCCTACAAATCCCTTGAAAATCCTTAAAAAGCCCTAAAAATCCTGCTTATCATTCCACTATCCAACCTCCACTACCTTAGCAAACAAACTTTCTCCAGAATTGTATCTAATCTCTGAAACTTTGTCCTCTAACCGTCAGACAATCCCACTCTCTTCATATTTAAATCCTCTGCCCCAGACATCCACATAACATAATCACACACAAACACATTTATGTCTTCTCTCGTTTTACTGATTCTCATGTAATAATCGAATCATTGTTATCTGCTGCTTTGTGTTTTCACATACTCACATGCTTGCTATCAGAGAATGTATACCGAACTACAATAAAGGTAACAGCGAACAGTTCCCCCGGTAAAGAGTATACACCAACTCGTACAATCCACACTACCGTGTGCAATTCACTGTTTTTCTTCTTCAAACTATTTTTGTCTGAAATTTTTTTTTTGCCATGCTATAATGAATTATTTGCCTTATAGGGTTATTTTAAAAATGTATTCCATTACAGTTACAAATTACTTCATAAAACAATTTAATCAGTAACGTAATACAAGCATCACGATATGAAAGTAACGTAATCCGATTATTTAAATAAACTCAAGAGAAAAGCATGATCTAAAACAGTTTTATTTAGAGCTTATTTTAGAGCTTAAAAACTTAATGTTCAATGTTTGGATTTGTTTTAAGAATATAAATACAGTTGCAATCAAAATTATTCAATCCCAGATCAGGTTTATTGTAAAAATGTACAGGCTTTCAGCTGTAAACTGAAATGGAAATGGAAATAGTTCAACACAACGGATGCTTCAAGTGGTTTCCCCAAATTCAACTGAAAACGCAACTTATAATGACTTTAAAATTAAATGAATTAAAAATTATTACAACCCCTTCATGGCAAGCATCTTAATACTTAGTAGAGCACCCTTTTACTGTTATGACCTGCTGCAAATGAGACGCATAGCCAGACACCAGCTTCTGGCAGCGTTCCTGAGGAATCTTAGCCCGTTCCTCATGAGCAATGGCCTCCAGTTCAGTAATATTCTTGGGTTTGCGTGCTGCAACCCTTCTTCAAATCTAAAAGTCAGGTGACTGTGATGGCCCTGTAGAATCTTCCAGGACTTCTTCTGCCCTGAGTACACCGTGCGTTCTTTCTTCATTCTTCTTTCTCCAGACATACCGCTGATCCATCGTGCTGAAAAGTTCCAGTTTTGTTTCATCGCTCCACAGAACAGAATCCCAAAACTTCTGTGGTTTATTTATATGATTTTGAGACGACTTTTCTTGTGCTTTTGGGTCAGTAGTGGTGTATGGTTGGGGTTGGGTCTTAATTGCGTGCAAAACAGTGTTACACATTTGAATGGCCGTGTACTACGAAGCAATGAGCCAACATGAAATTAAAAATGACCATATATGGCCATGGGCATTGTTTCGACTCAGGACAGCTGTCATTTGCTGCTATTGTCAAGCAACTGTTTAATGGCGTACACAACAGCGCTTCACCTTAGCGTGTTCGTGGAGAGGCTAATGGTTGAGAGGCAGGAATTTGGCCAATAGTTGCTGCAAGCCTTTTATAATCGACCAATTGGTGTGTGAGAAGGCGGGAATTACAGAGAGGGGCAATGCAAATGCAATGCAAATATGCATTACTCCCCAAGCCTGCTTACAGGTATGTCAGTGTAAACGTCAGTTGAGGTAAAGTGATGATGCCAAACATCGCCTGTTGTATTTTCTAAGGTACGAGCCACAGCCAGGATTTTTGTTGTGTATCAGACATGGCAGCCTAAATTTGTGTAAATTATGTTGAAAGTTTCTTATTCTGAATACCAAATGTTACATATACCTTGACTCAATTGTTCCAAGAGGCTTTTGGAAACCCAATTTGGTTTATTAGCCAGACAATCATGGGCAAACATTCACTCATGGCCTCTAAAACATGCTCTTGCCTTTTTTTTTTTTTAGCAGTGCCAGAAAAAGCTACTCTGTCAGAGCATCATCCTTTCCAACCTATTTATACATCGGTTAATGTGCTCATTTGCGTCACCGTAGCTTTATCAGGGTGCTAATAGCTATTCGAAACATACCGTATTAGTGCAATTAAAGGCATTCTACACACAACCCATTATTTTGACTGACGCTATGAACAGCTAATGATCTCGACACTTATTTAACATATGGTGCTGCCAACTCAATTGTCAGTATAATCATCCTATTAAATAGCATCTGCTGATAAATAGACTTTGTAGCGAGTGCATTAATCCAAACTACAGTTTCAAATTGAAATGATGACCAGTCATTTGTGTTTTTGAAAAATTTTATTCAGCAAATAATTGCAGTAATCCATTACAAATAATGCAGGATCACATGAAACCAATCAGACGGGGAAATTGTATTCATTTGTATATAAAAGTTTAACATTTTTCTGCCACTATGTTTAAATTAAACTTACCATGTAGGCTCTAATGCAGGCTGCTTCTTCTGACCAACTTCATTTTACATCACGTGATGGGAATTGAGAGATTTTGGCACACGATCATGCAAACAGCTGCTCATTGTGTTCTGGTGGCTCCAGAGATGATGTCGAGTTCAATGTGGTGAGGATTAACAATGCTACACAGCAAGTCTCAAATCAACCAAAGAACCACAAGTATCCATCTGAACAGTCAGTGAGGCAAAGGCAATGACTACATTTACATGCACATCAAATTCCGTCTAAGGTCCATATTCGGGTTTCAGCCATACTCCGAATACGATGATTACATGCGTACAGGCATCGGGATACTCCTGTATACATGGGTGTCGCAAGTATGGCGATCTACACGCGCGCTTTTCCTTTCCCAGTTATTTCCAGTGAGATTCGAGATGCTGCCGTTGCGACCCACAATTCCTTGCGGACTGAGCATGCGCATTTATCTCCTTTCAGTGGATTTTCTGAACAAGGTGTTTACATGCAACAAATCTCTGATTAAAACAGGCATATTCCAGGGGTGGGAATCAGAATATTGTCTTAATCTGAAGCGGGCAATCTGATTGCAGTGTTCACATGACTCAATACTAAATTACAATATTGCCAAATCCTGATTAATATCAGAATATTTACGTGCGTGTAAACATAGCCATTTGTAACTGAAAAACAGAGGAGGAAAGTAGCACCAAAAATGTAGCCACTAGCTATCTAGTTTTGCAAACAATTATTTTTAGGAGGGGGGGGTGATCCTTTTTCCAACTCAGTGATTGTTTTTTTTTTTTAAATTTGTTTCTGACATGTTGGTGTTATATCTTTCACTTGGATGTTATAAGTTGCACTGAGTAAATACAGCTGGATAAAACAAAAACTGTATCGGTCTTCATTTCAGGCTGTAAAGCAACAAAATGTGATTATTTTAAAGGGGGGTGATTCTTTTCTATACCCACTGTACTATTCAAAATCAGAGCAATCAAAAGTAATTAAAAACCCAAAACAAAACACAAGGCAATTTTTAATATACAACCTGTTCAGCAAGAAAACTCTTGGAATCCCTTTAAGAACCACTTGCTGGTGGAGTAAGTGGATGAATCCTGGGTGAACAGACACAAACATGGGGGGAAAAGGTGACAATTTGTTGCACCAAATTTAAATGTACACAAAAATGATCCTGTCTGAGCTCAGTTCAAGTGTAGAGACAATCATTAGTGTAAGCAATTATTATTATTATTGACTTACACATCAATCAAAGTAGATTTACATCATTGCTCAGACATTTCATTCATTCTCACACACACACACACACACATGCATGCACACACATACACACACACACACACACACACACGCACGCACACACAAAGCTTCTCTAGCATAATCATAGGTGGCAGATTGCCAGCTCTCAGATTTGGCTAGTTCTCATCATTGACCCACAGCATGATGGGTCTCAGAGGGAGTGGAGAGCTGAGAGGGAGTTAAAGTTAGGGTACCACACACACACACACACGTGACTTTGTTGTGCACAGCTAAACACACTTACCATGATCACGTACTGCTGCATCACAGCACCTAGACAATAAAACTGCAGAAAGTGCAAAGACGGTCAGCTGCGTTATCCTCCAAACAACCAGAATTTCTTTGGAAATAAATAAATAAATCAAAGCCACGTCAGTAAAGTCATGACATTACTCAGAAACCACAATAACCTGGACCGTAAGGGGTTGTGGTGCTAGGCTTGCACAGGCAGTGCTGCATTTACCAAATCAGGATGTAGTGCCGAGGAAGGCTGCATGCTTCACTGTAGAAGACAGAAAGGATGGAAGAAGCAAAGTACTGGATGTGAAGAAGATTTCAACGACAAAGAAATAAAATGAGTACTGCATGTCCGCTTAGCGCCCCCCTGCTCCTGGAATGGCTCGAGGATTTCAGGTGTGCATTTTGCGGCCCAGCTGCAGCTCTTCCACACGCCGTCGCCCTTTTCTGAGAATCTACAAAGTAAAAAAGCTAAAATATTACATTCGACGTGAATTGCTTTGTTTTTTTAAACTCACCTAAACGAAACCTCCTCTATTCACACATCAGTGCTCGCCTGATTTCGGGAAGTCTGACCTGAGACCACAATGTGATCCCACGCCGCCGTGTCAGCTTCATCCACCCAGCTCTGTACAGACGCGTTCATTTCCCCTCTGATTAAAACCTTCAGCGCTCACCAGCTAAACTAACTTCTCTAACGAGCAGTTCTACTAATCTTTAGTTTAAATAAACCCCGTCTGACTGCGAGGACACACAGCGATAAATTCAAACCGAAGATATGAGGACCTGTACTACCCGCTTTTATCCTCTTCTTCTTCTCCTTCTTTTACTTTTTCTGGTATTTGGTCGTCCTGTTTTGGTGCATTACTGCCGACTACTGGACTGGAGGGTACAGCAACGTGTTTAGAGCTTGATTTAAATAAACAAACAAACACTACTACTAATAATAATCTATCATTATCATTAATGATGATAATAATAATAATAATAACTCCGAGATCTGAAGGGATTGAAGACACAGAGATGGACAGGTAAGACATTTCAGTGGCTCAGAAGGTAGCTAGCTAACATTAGCACATTGGTTTGCTTGATTTAGCTAGGTATCGAGTTTCCAAAGTTGTTTTTTGTTTGTTTGTTTTGCTATGGTCAGTGTAGTAAATTTCACTTATTTTCTGATAGTTATGAGAAAGAGCAATTCACCTCTACACCAAAAAAAAAAAAAAACACTATAGGTTACTTGCGTAACCCCGGTTCTCTAATAGCATTAAGTGAGATGTCTCACTATGGGATACACCCCTTCCGCATATTCCTCAGAAGCCCTATTACATTACGCCAGCCCGTATTGGCTGGCAGGCATGACGCTTGTGTCTGGGAGTGGCTCCCCTCTCCGGTATAAAGTGAGCAGCACAACGTCATTCTAGCATTCAAAACAAGCACACCTCTTCCTCGCTTCACAGAGCAAGGAGGGTGATCTGGTGAGACATCTCACTTAATGCTATCAGAGAACCAGGGTTACGCAAGTAACCTATAGTTCTCTTTCAAGCATACGTTTCGGTGTCTCACTATGGGATATTCTAGCTCCCGTATTGCCAGACAGCCTGTTCCGAACCCCTCTGCCAACCAGGGAATCACATCACTTAGGGCTGGACAAGTCCTCGCGGACTCAGGATCCCTAAAGCCAAAGTCTGTACTGTAACGTCTAGTCTATAAAACCTCGTAAATGTGTGCGGTGAGGACCAGCTCGCCGCTTCACATATATCCTGAATCGTGACTCCCTTAAAAAGAGCCCATGAAGTCGACATTCCTCTCGTGGAATGTGCGCACAAACCAGCTGGGGGTGCAAGACCCTTGCTGTACGGTGATCGGTCTCCCCGTACGCGGATTCGCCCAAGATACGAACAGCTGATCCCCCTCTCTGAACTTCCCAGTCCTTTCCGTGTAAATTCGCAGCGCACTCACTGGGCATAAAGTATTTAATCTATGCTGCTCCGCTGAAGCATAAGGAGGTGGGTTAAATGCTCTTAGTTTGAGGGGAACAATGGGATTAATAACTTTGAGCATAAATGCAGGATTCGGCTTCAGTAGCACCCCTGCATCCCCCGGCATAAACTGCATACACGCGGAATGTACCGAAAGCGCAAAGTTCGCTTATGCGCTTTGCTGAGGCCAGCGCTATCAGCAGCACCGTTTTAAACAACAGTATTTTATAATCGACTTTGTCCAGTGGCTCAAAAGGGGGCCCCGAAAGAACCTCGAGTACCAACGTCAAGTCCCACGAGGGAGAAAGCGGTTTCGAGACTGGCAAGGTACGCTGCGTGCCCTTCATAAAGCGGCATACTAAGGGGTGTTGTCCCACTGTCTTGCCATCAAAGCCTATGTGGCATGCCAAAATAGCAGCCAGAAACACTTTCATGGTCGAAAACACTTTCTGCTGATCTATCAAACCTTGCAGAAAGGATAGGATCAACGCCACCAGACACTGAAATGGAGTCTCGTGCCTATTTGCGCACCAGCACTCAAACACGTTTCATTTACATTCATAAAGAGACCTAGTCGAAGAAGCTCTAGCGTTCTGTATAGTCTTGATAACATTGTCGGGCAGCCCAGACGCATTCAAGTTGAACCGCACACCGGCCAGGCCCATAGTGCCAAGCGCTCTGGGTGAGGGTGTAAAATCTCTCCCCCCCCCCCGCCTGCGACAACAGGTCTCTGCGTAGCGGAAGAGACCACGGCTCTTCATAGAGCATACGTATGATCTCCGCCAGCCAGTATTTCCAGATAATTTATATGGAGATTGATCATATGCGGACCCCATCTCCCATTTATTATCCTGCCCTCGTGGATGCCTCCCCAACCGGTCAGTGACGCATCGGTCATAATGCCTTTCCTGGCTTGGACAACGCCCATGGGTGTCCCACAAGTCAAAAAGGGTGGGTGCCTCCATTGGCGCAGTGCCACCACTGCCGCGGACGTCACTCTCACTCTCCTGCGAGAGTGACCTAAAGGGTCTAGTTTCAGAGAGGCCACCCAGCGTTGAAATTCTCTCATGAATAATCGACCTAGGGGAATGACCATGTGTGACTAGTGGGTGGGAGTGCACCACTGCACCGTCTCTCGCTCTTTTCACAGTACCGAATCCTCTGGCCCAACCTGGCTCGGATTCCCACACAGAACATTTTGGAACATCGGAACTCGCTCCTTTTTGAACCCTGAGAAACTGAGTGGTGGGGGCTGATGAGACTGGGGGCTGATAGGCTCCCTTCCCCCGAGCAACACCCTCAAACCGCCTTCTTCTTTCTTCTCACTCTCTGAGGAGGCTGAGGTGCTGGCGGGGCTGCCTGGGCCGTGCCAGGTGCGGGTTTCTGCTCTGGAGGTCCTCTGTGACCTGCTGCATTCGCCTGTGGCCTCTGCCGCCTAGGAATGCGGAAGCTGGGGGGCGGACGGGCCGCCACCTGTGCGAAAGTCTGCCGAGGTGGCAACCGGTGCATCTAAAATGGCCTCCTTCTCCCGGTCGGATAAGTTGGTCAAATTAAGCCAGCATCCCCTCTCATGGATGACCATTGTGGCTATGGCCTTACCCGCAGCTTGGACTGCGCATCTCTGAAGACGAAGGGAGAGATCCATAACGACACAGATCTCATCCCACTGTGCCTGGCCTGGCGTGGCAGACACCTCGTCCTGCAGCGGTTTTTATGCGGTTAGCATGGAGATCGCATTCAAAGCCCGAACGGAGAGAGCGACTGCTTTATAGGCGCGTTCCATCATGACCGACTGGAATCGATCCGCCTTAGATGGCAGCGTCAGGTTTGCAGCCGTCGTGCGCCTCGGGTGCAAATGCGCTGCCACTAACGGTTCCATGGGAGACATGCGGAGAAGCCCTCCTTCTCCATTGCCTCCACATCGAGAGAAGATCCCCCTTGAATGGGCATTTTGCCGGTGAACGGTTTTTCCTTCCAGGTGACCGCCACCTCTTCCAAGAGCTCCGGAAAGATCAGAAGGAGCTGTCTCGCTGCCCGCTTTGCCCTCGGCAGCCTTTTACCCTCGTAGCGTGACTACGCAGCCTCCGCTACCACAGTCGGCCATGGAATATTGAGTTTTTCCGCAGCGCGTTTGCACACGTCCTGCAGATCAACACTGAGAAGCGGAGAGGGAGGTGTCCCGCTTGCCCCTTCCATGGGTCCCGCTGCGGCAAGGGGTTGTGCTGGCTGCGCGAGGGGAAGACAGAGGGAGCTCTCAAGATCTTCCTCTTTGTCAGAAAGAAGAAAATCCGAGTGTCCCTCCTCCTCGAAGTCAAGCACATCCTCCTCATCCTCATCCGTGCTGGGCACATTGGAGAGAGGGGCACATGCATCGAGCTGGTCACCCCAGGGCAGTGCCGCCATGGTGGGTGGCTCCACAGGAATGGATACCTGCGGGGTGACAGCCGGAGTGGGGCTAGCCGACACGAGGGGATCCTGGCCCGACAGGGTAGCTTGGCGTGCTAGCCTGCGACGAAGGCTCTTCGTGGTGAAGCGCACGCAGTGTGCACACGAACTGGGGCTATCAACAGCCGCCTGGGCATGTTTCAGCCCGAGGCATGCAGAGCAGACCTGGTGTGTGTCCTTGCAGGAAATTTTATTCCCGCACGAGCAGAGCCGCGAAGAATCCCCTACACTAGCCGAAGCACTCTGCATTGCTGTAGAGCCGAGGTACTAGTGGTACTACAATAAGCTGGAGTGCAAATTGCAGGAGTAAGGCGAAGAAGAAATGGCGTGGTGGCCAGAAAATCGCCGAAGAACCCAGTACCGAAAATATTAGCCAGCAGCTAGCGTGGAGGCTAGCCGTTGACAAACTGAAGTAGTTCAGGCTTCTGGAGTGAAGCGAGAAGAGGTTTTTGAATTCTAGAATGACGTTGTGCTGCTCACTTTATACCGGAGAGGGGAGCCACTCCCAGACACAAGCGTCATGCCTGCCAGCCAATACGGGCTGGCGTAATGTAATAGGGCTTCTGAGGAATACGCGGAAGGGGCGTATCCCATAGTGAGACACCGAAACGTATGCTTGAAAGAGAACCGCATCCGCCGCCACCTCCGTTGTCAAGAATTGGAGCTAATATACAACACATACGTATACCTCAAACCATCAGATTCATCCGCACAGATTATGCCGAAGCACAACCCATGTAAATAAAAAAAACAAAAAAACAAAAACAAACAAACAAACAAAAAACCTATGTTTCAAACAGAACTGGCGATAGAGAGGCAAAAGTACTGCAGCTTTAAGTGTGAATGTACAGTACTGGAGCCCTGTGATAGACTGGTGTCATGTCCAGTGTGTATTTCCTTCTACATTTACATTTACATTGATGGCATTTGGCAGACCCCCTTATCCATAGTGACTTACAGAAGTCTCTATCATCAAATACATCCCAATACTGGTTCACTAGGTCATGGACTAAGAATACCATCACTTTAAAAACTCTGTTGGAAGGTAATATACTGTAGTAGGAGAAACACAGACAACACAACTTTTTTTTTTTTTTTTTTTAATAAATGAAGTTCTAATTTAAGTACATTCGGAAGAGTTAAGACTTTCGACATCGTATGAAGACTGCCGGTGACTCAGCTGTTCGGACATCTAGGGGAAGTTCATTCCACCACCTAGGTGCCAAAACAGAGACTTCTTATGCCCAGTGTTCCCAGGCTCTAGACTGAAGATGAATGAATACATATATACTATTGCAATGAATGTCTGGGATATGGACTAGGGTGGCTAGATGGAAGCCCTTCCTCACAAAAAACATCCAAGACCAACTAAATCACCCCAAACCATGTGGCAAAATGTGTAATGGTCTGGACTAATTTCAAAATATAATTATTCCATAATTCCAAAAGGTATGTTTGCCACCAAAAATTGCACATCACCAAAAGAACAACATACCCATGGTGAAACATGGTGGTGGCAGCATCATGCTTTAGGGCTACTTTTATCAAGGTGGAGGGAATCATGAATAGCTACAAATATCAGTTAATTTTAGTGCAAAACATTCAGGCATTATTGTTATTGTCACCTTTCAGCATGACGATGACCCAAAGCATACAACCAAATCAACAAAGGAATGGCTTAACCAAAAGATGATCATGGTTTTTTTAATGGCCTAGCCAGAGCCCAGACCTGAATCCAACTAAAAATCTGTGGGGTGACCTGAAGCGGGCTGTACACAGGAGATGTGCCCTCAAAATTTGATGGATCAAGAATGTAACCAAGATCTGAAATTGCCAGCATTTTGCACACTATTCACCTATCCTGTAAAAGTTGATTGCTCTTTTCTGTCTAATTGACTCTGAATTCTCCAACTCTTAGTCATTAAATGTAAAAGTGAAATCATCTGCCTTATTAACTGATTCAATCCCAACTCATATTCATAACCACCGGTACAGAGCATTATACAGGCAGGCCTGAGTGGGTGTGTTTTGTAATAGGCGTGTCAATCAACACAGATGTTTTGGTTTTATTGGTTCTTTTATTATCTACCACAGTTATTACACAGGAATGTCAAAGATTGCATATTGCTGGTGTTTCTTAAGATTCTGGGAATCAAAATAACAGGACATGGCAAAAGTACTTTTGAATAAAAATGACATATATATATATATATATATATATATATATATATATATATATATATATATATATATATATATATATATATATGAAAAACAAAATAAGAGGCACCCTCCTGACATGAGCATTTTGTAACAAAAAGATTTAAAAATGTACAACTTTTTCAGTATAAGACAAAACATTGCACGTTAGAGTCGTACACATTGAAGAGCGGCACTGAGGATAGGTATGTGATCGCTGAGTGTGACTGCACATACAGAGAGAGTGTGTGTGTGTGTGTGTGTGTGTGTGTGTGTGTGTGTGTGTGTATGCACTTGCAAAAAAGGCACAGTCTCTTTGGCTGGAGAATCTGCCTGCAGAGCTCCAGTGAAACGCTATTGGATAAAACCTTAAACGCTCACACAGCGTCTCCAGAACACTTTTGGTAATATTCGCTACAGACCTACTGCTGAAATTCAAATGGCACTAATTACGCTGAAAAGGTTCATATTGCAATGTGTGTCAGGATTTTAAAAAAAAATAAAAATAAAAAATTATCCTGCAGAGTGGTTTTAGGCACTTTCAGGTGAATGTCATGTTTAATGATTTACACAGCACTCATTATTATTACCTTGCTCCCCGCTTTACAGAGTGTCTACTGAGTGCTTAATAAGGCTTGAATGGTTTGGCTTTAACCTGGGAATGTTTTAATAAGAATAACCTACAAACTCAGCCAGGTCCCACTATTCACATCTCTCCATGTAGCTCTGCGTCGCCACACGGCTACATACAGCGTGTGTGTTCATAATTCAGAGCTGAAAGGTCATAGGTGGTCAGTCTTCACCATTTGCTGCATTGTGTGCCATGGCTACTGATTGATGGACAGGTGCTGAAACGCTTCTGTACAATCATGCTGATGTAGGCTTTCATCAGTTTAGCAATGTCCATCACCTAAACACAAAAATGCACAAAAACACCAAAAATTAGACAATCAGATATTAAGTAATTAGTTGAACCCTCTTTCTACTCGCTTACAAATCAATGTACAAACACGTGTGATTTGGAAGCATATTTTTACACTCAGCATGCTGTAAACATTCACCTTTGTCCAATTATTATTAGCCTTAGAATATTTGTAGAATCCACCCTACAAGTCCCAGTGTAAGTTGTTATGATAGAAACGGTAATATTTTAGAACAAGAGCCTTCATATAAATCTGTCATTTGAATTACAGCCAGAACTACTGTCAGAGTTTCTGTTATAGAAAATGAATCAACATCTGGCCAATCAGATTTGAGAATTCAACAGCGGTATAACAATAGGTTAAAAAGTTATTTGTTTGTACACTAACCCGAACTCTAAATTCTAGTGCATGTGACAAGTAAAAAATAAAACACAACATGCTGTTACAGGAAAATAATCCACGATGGGATGGCGTGATGCGGCCTGGCACAGAGTTACTGCTATGACCCTGAATTCATTTTTTATTTTTTTTATTGTTTTTTTTACACTTACAGCACATCCCGAAGTGTTTTATTCCTCTTATACCACAGCAATTTGTCAACAATTACAATGGGCAGAATGTTATTTTTTATCCATTTATAGTTATATTTAATGTTGTGGACTGTCCATGAAACAAGTTAGTGCCTATTATCACCTTTTTTTTATTTTAAAAATAACTACAGTCAAAGTACACCCTCCTTCAATTTGCTATGTTTTCATTTATCAGGGTTGGTGAGAACCATTGTGCGGTTCTCACCAACTTCTGTAAACCAACAAATAACTTCAGGTAACAACAACAACAACAAACAACCCAACAGTAATATTTTTAGAATCCAGGCAGAAAAAAATAAGTACACCCTATAAGTCAGTAACATGTAGAACCAGCTACAATAACCTGAAGTAAGTGTTTGAGTTTATCGGTCTCTCAAATTGTTTTGGAGAAATTTTGGCCCACTTTTCTTTACAATATTGCTCCAGATCATGAATGATGTTTGAGGGCATTCGTTTATGCACAGCCCTCTTAAGATCCCACCACAGCATCTCAATGGGGTTGAGGTCTGGACTTTGACTTGGCCATTCCAACATTTCTTCTTTCTTCTATAGATATTCAGATGTCAATTTGCTGGTGTGCTTGGGATCACTGTCCTGTTGCATGACCCAATTTCAGCCCAGCTTAAGCTGCTGAACAGATGGCCACACATTTGTCTCAAGACTATTCTGGTATAAAGTGGAGTTTATTGTTCTCTCAATGACTGCAGGTTTCCCAGGTCCTGTGAGATGTTTGTGGTGATACGCTGTGTTTGTTTTTTGCCAAACATGGAGCTGTGCATGAAAACCAAACATCTCCACCTTGGTCTCATCAGTCCAAAGGATATTGTTCCAAACCTTTTGTGGTTTCTTTAGATGCAATTTTGGAGAGGAGGGGCTTTTTCCTAGCCACTGTTCCATGAAAGCCATACATGTTCAGTCTTTATCAGATTGAGCGGTCATGAACATAAACCTTTAATGTGCTCACAGAGGCCTGTAGGTCACATGATGTGACTCTTTGGGTTTTCTTTACATCTCTGATCATTAAACAGTCTGACCTTGGACAGAATTTACTGGGACATTCACCCCTGGGAAGATGTCTGAAGGCTCTCCATTTGTAAATAATCCTTCTCACTGTAGAATGGTGAATTACACATTGTTTGGAGATGGCCTTATGACCCTTCCCAGATTGATGAGCAGCAACAATTGTTTCTCTGAGGTCATGGCCGATGTCCTTTCTTCTTGGCATGAAGTAGACACACACCTGAGTGCTCCAGAACACCAAACTGCCTAAGGTTCTGCTTTATAGAGGTTGTCACACTTCTTGATGATGAACTAATCTTGTGCATTTCATTAGTAACACCTGGCTGCTCTCTTAATGATTGTGGAAGTAGGAAGGGTTTACTTGTTATTTCCCCCCTGGTTTCTGAATGTTGGTTTACTCTTTGGGGAAAATGACTACATATTTAAATCGGTTGTATTTTTATTTGTTGTCACTTGAGGTTATTTGTTTTTTAATAGAAGTTGGTGAGGACCACACAATTGTTATTTAGGCCCTGATAAATAAAAACATAGAATTGAAGAAGGGGGTACTTTCTTTTTCCCATGACTGTATAAACAGGTGTTCCCCTCACCAGCCTCTCTTTTGTTTGTCTCTCTTAAAGTTCATGAGAACAAACCCACAACTTGTCATGTTAACGAGAAACCTAAAAACCGCAAAGTAAGCAGAAATCTGTAACTGTAAGAGAAATCTCAAAGTGCTGACACCCAAGACTGCTTCAATAAATGTTACATAAACATCTCGTAACAGAAAGCTGCACCACATCAATGATTATATGATTTTCCTTGTTAAATAACATGTTTTTCGATTCATGAAATGATAATGTTTGAGAACACGTGCATTAATATGAACCTGTCATTTGAATTACAGCCGGACAGTGGTATAACAGAAGGTAAATGTTTAAGTAGTTACTTGCAAATTTCTACATTTTACATGTGATGTTTGTTTATACATGAACCCACAAGTGCTGTGTGTTGCACTAAATAGAGGGAATAAGCACAAAAACCCATTAATTGAAGAATTCTTCCTCAAATTTAAAAACAAACAAACAAAAAAAAAAACCATGTTAGTGACCAAATATTTATCACTAAATATCTGTCATTAGCTACATTTATCTCGCCAATTTGTATCATGACATCTAGCTGTTAGCATTTTTAGCATATGACTGAAAGATTAGAGAGACTGACAGTTGATATTAGCCTGCTGTGTTTGCTTGGTAAAAGGCAGTTAATTTAATTGTAGGAATGCATTTTCATTTTAATATGGCCAATAACATGCTTCTTTGACATGGTTTATTTGAGGAAAGTGTTTTGTTACCTGGCTAGTTTGGAAGAACAGGTCTCTTCCCTCCACACTGATCTTGTAAATGTTGGACTGTGGAGCACCAAAAGACAAAATGGCCTCATAGGTGAAAACCTCCAGCGGCCAAGCCTCTCCCTGCTTATACACACACACACCCGTACGACTCACTCCCAGCCACAGCTCTGTAGGATACACACCGTCCATGCACTGAGAGAGAGAGAGAGAGAGAGAGAGAATGAATATAAGACATAAACTGTTTTATAACTTGTATATGACATTGTAAGAAGTGGCTGCCTTTGCTAACGTATGTGTACATGTGATGAATATTAGATGTAAAAAGCACAAATCTCAAACATAAGGGATAGTGATCACATTACGCTGTCAACTTCTACAAAGAGCAAGAGCTTCTTTTCCCTCACAATTTTTCAGCAACATTTGTCATATTAATGAGAAATCCAGCATAGAAGTAGTGGAGACAACAAACACTGGACTCAATGTTCCAGAAAGCAAAACAGCTAAAAGACACAATTACGCTGAGTTACAGCAGAGACTCGGCTCAGCTAGTTAGTGATGTACGAGATTCAATTCAATTCGATTTTACTTGTATAGCGCTTTTAACAATGGACATTGTCCCAAAGCAGCTTTACAGAAATATCTAAATTCAGGATATAGAGTTTAAGTGTATGAATTTATCCCTAATGAGCAAGCCAGAGGCGACGGTGGCGAGGAAAAGCTCCCTGAGACGATATGACAAGCACAATGTTGTTGGCGGTTTTAATAGGAAAGTTCAAGCTGATATATTTGAGCAGAGTGTACAGATGAGGAGGTGAGAGAGCTTGACAAACTAAAGTACTAAAGCTCCGCTGCATCACTCTCTTTAGGCAGAGATGATGCAAAGGCTGAAATGTAAGAAAACATTAACCAAAGTACAAACGACATGAAGTTTACACACACACAAAAAATCTGAATTTAATTAAAAAACAAGAGATAGATAGGGTCGAAGATCACGTGTTAATAATAAAATTTATATGCGAGTTATTCAGGATTGAGTTTTCCTTTAATTGTGTGTCTTCACTCACCTCTACGCTGAACAGTGTAGACCCGTAACCCTGCCACTCTCTGACCAGGTTCATGTATTTGATCATGGCATTATCCTGACTCATTCCCTGCAGCTTCCTCCATTTCTCCACCAAACAGCTCCTTAATTCCGCCTTCTCATCCTGAAACCACGCCTCTATTGCAGCCGAATTCTCTCCCTGTCTCCGCCCAAGAGACCCCCGGAAGCTCCGCCTAAGCGTGCCCTCCAGGAAACTGCCTCGCTTCTTCTCCGTGCCACCGCTGCTGGAGGTGAAACGCTGAATACGGGCACGGAGACGTGCAACAGGGAACACTTGCTCCAGGTCTGGCAATGCATTCTGGTTAGTGTAGTCTCCGAACAGATGCTGCAGCCGAAGAGCTGCCAGGAACTGCAGAGTTTCCTCAGGAGCAGGATACTGTCCACTAATCACTGCCTCATGAGCCTGAAAAGAAGAAGAAGAAAAAAAAAAACTAAACTGATTATGTGGGTCAAAAAGACATTGAAGGGTATAAAAATAAAAAGATTATTACATTCACTCCTTTGCAAATCAGGGATAATATACAGTATGTTTATGTACACAGTGGCCCTACTGCCAACAAAGCTGAATAGCCGTGATCTCAGTGTCAGGTGCATGTTTAGTGAAAAATCAGACCTGTTCAAACATGAACGCGAACTCCACGCTGTCCATAGCAATGTTCTCTGTGTCTGTAAAGCAGTACAGCTTGAAATAAAACCTCCATCCTCCACCCTGATTGTCTTCTCCACCTGCCAGTCTGAGAGAGAATAAAGCAAAAGGTTTTTTGTGAGTTGAGAGTTGAGGGACTACTCAATCTGGCTGGAAATGACCAGAACATCCATTAGTAAAAACTGCACATAAACACCCTTCCACCAGACTTGCATATTCTAAATATAAAATAAAATGTAACATTTATTTCTAATACATGCTTCCAGGGACCCGCTGTTTATTTTAATACAGTGGTGGAGATCACAACCCACCTTTATCATTGGTTCGACTGGTCACCTGAACGTTATCCATCTCATCTACTGTATAATGGTGGTTCTCTGTGTGTGATCGGCTTCTATACATCCTCCAACATGGTTGTTGAGAGCCAATTCGTTTGCTCTTTATTTTAGGTGTTATAAAATAGCGAGTCAAATTTTTCCACCCAAATTCTTTCCACAATCTTGAGTTAGTGGTCACGCGTTGTGTTACACGCATGTTTCCCACTCTTCTTCTGTAATATTGATATTTGACTACCTCTCCCATTTAGCTTTAATATACTGAGTGGAGGAAGTTTTGTAGTCCCTCAGATTGTCATAGAGCTGAGATGTCACCCTATATTTTATCCCGCTGTATGGAGAAATTCTTTTTAAAAGTGAAATGGAGCAAAACTCACTTCTCAAACTTGGCAACGACGTCGGCCACAATGGCGCGGCTCTCAATGGCTTTGTCTGTGCTGCCGTTGTGTTCAAATAGAGCAAACATATTCCTGCTTTCCTCCATAGCCAGGCCCTTTAACAACTTATCAACCACCTAGAAACACATTCACAGAGAGAGAGAGAGAGAGAGAGAGAGAGAGAGAGAGAGAGAGAGAGAGAGAGAGAGAGAGGAACATAGTATTGAACCCAAAGTCACTGTGAAAGACTAAGCTGTAAAAAGTTGACGTAATCAGTGACTACCTCTCCTGCTGTGGTGTGTGAGTTGATGGCAATTTTGCAGGATCCACCTCCATGGCAGTATACAGTTGATGTCATTTCCTGTCTGCTGAGAATGGCTCGGAGTTCCTCATGTGATGGCACACATTCCCGTCCGCGCACATGCCTCAGTGCCTCCTGGGAAAATGCAGCATATTGGTCCACCTCCGTGCCTGGGAATAACTCGCGTGTCCTAAATAATACAGTCAGTGATTAAACAACACTGACTCCAAGATTCACACAGATAGCAGATGCACATAGAATCACACACACACACACACACACACACACACACATGGCCACTAACCTTTTGATGTGGAATTTGAGGTACTTCAGGATGCTCCTGGAGATAGGGCTAAACGTGCAACACATGCAGGCTATAACTCTCCAGCCACTGATGTGGGCGGGGCCACCTGGCTCAGGGGGCCGTGTAGTTTGCTTAATGAGTTGACAGTAGAGTTCATCTCGCAGGGGTCGGAGGTCATGACCTGTCTGCAGAAGGCCTTGGATTACTGGGACAGGATCGGCCACGCCCTCAAGCTGCTGAAGTATGCAAAAGAGCTTCAACGCCTCAGCCTGCAAAGTGCTATAGCTCCGCCCCCTTTCAGCTAGTAAACAGAAAAAGACCAAAGATTAGCCTGGTGGATGCCTCCAGAGGATTGGGACAGTTGTGGAGTGTGAGATACTCACAGCTGCGGTGGACGTCTCCATAGGGCAGAGGAAGTAATGGTGTGTGTAGAGGATGGTGTGTGTAGCGTAGTATCGGGTTCCTCTTGTAGATCTGATCCACCACTTCTGAGTTTAGACAGTTCTCCTGAAAAGTGCACAAAACATTAAACATTTCTAGATTTTACTTTTAACATTTATTGGAAATTGGATATAGAAATAATTAACACATACGATTAGTGATTTTTATTTTAAGATCACTTACAATTTAAGAACACTTTATAATTTTATATTACCAAAATACATTTGAAAACATAAAAAATGTTTTCGTAAGTAGTGCAATTTTTCTGCAAATCATTGGTTTTGGACGGGTGCGTTTATTCAAAAACATGCTTGTTTTATAAGCTTATAAATAATTATAAAATGATTTATAATTTCATATTAATGCTAAAACACACCCAACACCATTTTATTTATTTTTGTTTGATATTTATCATTGTTTTGGTTTACGTCATGTCTCCACCCCTTGTATGTTTATTGTTGTTTGTCTTTGGTTCATGTCATGTCTCCGCCCCTGTTTGTTTATTGGTTGTTTGTCTTTGGTTCATGTCATGTCTCCGCCCCTGTTTGTTTATTGGTTGTTTGTCTTTGGTTTACGTCATGTCTCCGCCCCTGTTTGTTCATTGGTTGTTTGTCTTTGGTTCACGTCATGTCTCCGCCCCTGTTTGTTCATTGGTTGTTTGTCTTTGGTTCACGTCATGTCTCCGCCCCTGTTTGTTCATTGGTTGTTTGTCTTTGGTTTACGTCATGTCTCCGCCCCTGTTTGTTTATTGGTTGTTTGTCTTTGGTTTACGTCATGTCTCCGCCCCTGTATGTTTATTGGTTGTTTGTCTTTGGTTCACGTCATGTCTCCGCCCCTGTTTGTTTATTGGTTGTTTGTCTTTGGTTCACGTCATGTCTCCGCCCCTGTTTGTTTATTGGTTGTTTGTCTTTGGTTCACGTCATGTCTCCGCCCCTGTTTGTTTATTGGTTGTTTGTCTTTGGTTCACGTCATGTCTCCGCCCCTGTTTGTTTATTGGTTGTTTGTCTTTGGTTCACGTCATGTCTCCGCCCCTGTTTGTTTATTGGTTGTTTGTCTTTGGTTCACGTCATGTCTCCGCCCCTGTTTGTTTATTGGTTGTTTGTCTTTGGTTCACGTCATGTCTCCGCCCCTGTTTGTTTATTGGTTGTTTGTCTTTGGTTTACGTCATGTCTCCGCCCCTGTATGTTTATTGGTTGTTTGTCTTTGGTTTACGTCATGTCTCCGCCCCTGTATGTTTATTGGTTGTTTGTCTTTGGTTCATGTCATGTCTCCGCCCCTGTATGTTTATTGGTTGTTTGTCTTTGGTTCACGTCATGTCTCCGCCCCTGTTTGTTCATTGGTTGTTTGTCTTTGGTTCACGTCATGTCTCCGCCCCTGTTTGTTTATTGGTTGTTTGTCTTTGGTTCACGTCATGTCTCCGCCCCTGTTTGTTTATTGGTTGTTTGTCTTTGGTTTACGTCATGTCTCCGCCCCTGTATGTTTATTGGTTGTTTGTCTTTGGTTTACGTCATGTCTCCGCCCCTGTATGTTTATTGGTTGTTTGTCTTTGGTTTACGTCATGTCTCCGCCCCTGTATGTTTATTGGTTGTTTGTCTTTGGTTTACGTCATGTCTCCACCCCTGTATGTTTATTGGTTGTTTGTCTTTGGTTCACGTCATGTCTCCGCCCCTGTATGTTTATTGGTTGTTTGTCTTTGGTTCACGTCATGTCTCCGCCCCTTGTATGTTTATTGGTTCTTTGTCTTTGGTTCATGTCATGTCTCCACCCCTGTATGTTTATTGGTTGTTTGTCTTTGGTTTACGTCGTGTCTCCACCCCTGTATGTTTATTGGTTCTTTGTCTTTGGTTCATGTCATGTCTCCGCCCCTGTATGTTTATTGGTTCTTTGTCTTTGGTTCATGTCATGTCTCCACCCCTGTATGTTTATTGGTTCTTTGTCTTTGGTTCATGTCATGTCTCCGCCCCTATTTGTTCATTGGTTTTCTACACTTAATTTCATTATGAGTTTCAGGTGTTTCGTGTTTCATTTGTATTATTTAAACCGTTTAGTTTCTGTGCCTCGTCGCAGACTATTGAATGGAAATAGATTGCACTCTGTGTAGTAAATTAATGTTAATTGTTTTTCACGGCCCTCGCGTTTCCTGTACCTTGGACTCTACTTCCTCGTTATTATTTTGGATTACTGCCCTGCTCTTTATGGATTTATGCCTCGCGAGTTTGTGGAATTCTTGCCTTGCCTGTTGTGTGGATTACTGTTTGTTTCTGGACCCTGCTGTTGTTTTGCATTTTTCCCTGTCCAGATACTTTTGGTTATTTCCCATTTTTACCTGTGTTCCTTTACTTTTGGTTATACCCCTAATAAAGTGACTTTTCCCCAGCGCATGCATCCAGCTCCCCTGTGTCCGCCGTAACAATTGGTATATATGCTTCTTAAGTGAATGCAGTTGCAGAAGCTATACATTGTATAGGAATAGTGCTTCGTGACAGTGTAATGAATGGAAAATGTTCTGTCACTTTAGTTTAAAGGCATCAAAATCATTCATAACATCGGCATATATGCTTCTTAAGTTTATAAAAGTTTTATAAAATGGGACGGACCTCCAGAGGCATCGTATTCCTACAGAAATTATGTAAACAGTTCAAAAAAGGCAAGTTGACATACTTATATTTATTTCAACCCATCCCAAAGCTCATATGTGCTCATGTTATCTGTCTATCAGTCATGAGAGGCCTTTTGTCTACTCTGAGATAATTGCATAAAACTATCATATAATATTTGACAAAGATATTTTTATAAATTGTCTAATGTTGCTTAATAATAGATTTCTGTAATGTCTGTGAAAGTTTTACGAACTGGAGCCCTTTTCTCCCCACTCCTATCTGACATATTGCATAAAACCTGTGATGTCACCTGACACGTTTTGACATAAGCCTTTCATAAATCCTCTAACACCGTTTTATAAAAGCTGAATGTAATGGTTATGAATGTGTTATGAAGTTCATATGTCGGGACCCTTCAAATTAAGCGTTACCATATATTCTACTTCCTCATGTTCTTCCTTGTGGCTGTAACCCTGCATAGTGTTTAACTTGTTACTGCTCTCTCCATGGTTTAATGACACTGTGAACATACACTTATTGTTTGTCTGTGTATGAGTGTCTTTTTAAAATTTTTGTTTTGGTTCTTGTGTGTTACCTTAATGTCCTGGATGAGTTGCTGCGTGTGTGTGTCCATTGGTGGTTTGTTATCGATGACATTCTGCACAGCGTTGGCCCAGCGGCACACTTCACTTTGCAGCTTACTGTAGAGCCTATACGAATGTTTACGGCCAAACACTGTCACACCCCAGTAACCTACACACACACACACACACACACACACACACACACACACACACACACACACACAAAAGCATACAACTGGATTACAGATTAATTCAAGAAACTTTACAATGATAAATTATTATTATTATTTTTTTTATTAACGACAGATTTTGTTTAAGTGTGTGTGTGTGTGTGTGTGTGTGTGTGTGTGTATGTACTAACCAGTCTCTTTGTACACTCTCTCGTCAGGTGGCAGTACAGAACACAGGCTGTTTAGCAGCAGGGAGCCCAGTTTGAGTGCGTTTCTCTCTGAACTCTTATAGTAGTCCAGTGAATTATGGGTGAGCAGGAACCAGCGTTTCTTTAGTCTTAGGTTAGTACGGCTACTGCCCTTCATCTCTTTATGTAACCAGCCTGGGAGGAAGGGATAGAAGGAAAGACAAGATAAAGAGAGAGAGAGAGAGAGAGAGAGAGAGAGAGAGAGAGAGAGAGAGAGAGAGAGAGAGAGAGAGGGGAAATGAGGGGAGACAAAATGATTTAAACAGAATATGGACACTGTTTTGGAATTATTCGTCCACATTTCATAGTTAAACAGCACGTAGCAGTTTTCCCGTCTGGTGACAGGATTATGCCACGTACAGCTAACACTTGTAACTCAGAATCCTTGACCTCCGATTAGGAAGAAGACCTCCTCTCATCTCGGAATTCCTACCCAGAATGTCGGGAAGGTCTCCTCAACCCTGAGTTCAGCACATGATGTCAAATCAACATTGTCTGCTCACATCATCAGCAGTTAGCAAAGTAGCACTTCTTTACTTTTATAAACGAGCTATACTGTATATACTAGTATTTGCTTTAGATTGATCAACATCCAGATATATGCACTCTAACTCTAACTCTAACTATACAGTTCACTGTTTTGAGGAGGAAGTTACAGCCTTCATCACAGTTTAACTTGTTAGATTTCTGCTAATAAAAGATGAACATGGAGGCATCCATGTTGTTTCCCCACGTTGTAGCTTGTGTGCTCATAGCTCATTTCAGCTAGTATCAGCTTACATGTCTCATAATCACAGCATAATCTAGTTCCCCCTCGCTGGATAACTACTTCCATGGTGTTCCAGGACTGCATGACTAACGAATTAAGCACTTATGCTAGCAAATTGTAAGTCTGAAAAAATAAAAAAGCTTCCACATGTGATCTATGGTTAAGATGACCTGGTGACGTAATGTCTCACCTCTAATAATGAATTCTTGGCCCTGGACTCGTGTGTCTCCCTTAGAGCGCTGTAGGAGGGCGATCCAGTGGTGCATCTCCTCCGGGGTCTCAGCATTACAGTGCAGGACGCGGTGAGCCGTGATGATCACAAACGAGTTTGGCCTGGAGATGGAAGAAAGAGACAGAGAGTGAAAGAAAGAGGGATGGGAAAAGAATAGGAGGATGGTAGTGTGAGTGGAAAAGAGTATCAGAAAAGGAGATTGATGGTGCGTAAGACAGAGGGAGAGGAAGGGGAGAGATGGGGATACAGTAGCAGAGAGAGACAGAAAAAGTGTGTAGACAGGATTCAGTGGAATGATTTGTATAATAGAAATAAATATACAAAAAAACAAACAAACATTAGAGTCATGGTGTAATTACAACAATCTTGCACAAAATGTGCCATGTGTGTGCCATATTTTCGTCTCAAATTTTTTGGGGTTAGTGAGGGATAGTTGTAGGTGTATTAGCATTATTAGATGTAGGTAGCACTATTTAACTATAATAAAACACACGTGAAATATCACATAAATATAGAATAAAACCCCCATAAATATAGAAAAACGTGTGTCCAGGGGGTGTTTTTATATCTTGGTAGGGATCAAATGTCCCCACAATGATAGGAATGTCTGCTAGTTTTAAAGATGTGGGGACATTTGGCAAATTATATTTGCAGCTTTTATAAAAAACAAACAACCCTAAATGTTTCGCCTTTTGGTTCCTGAAGTTAAGGTTAGATTTATGTGTAAGCATAGCCTTAGCTAGCCGCATTAATAATTATGTCAGTGGTTGGACCTCACAAGGATAGTAAGACCTGTGTGTGTGTGTGTGTGTGTGTGTGTGTATACCTCTCTGGGTTGTCTGAGGCACACACAGAGTCGATCATGCCTACATCTAATGTGCCCTATAAAGAGAAATATGAGATTGCATCACTAGTACAGAAACACAGAGATGAGCCAGGAGCAACAAACACACTGTGGATGCTAGATGTTTTTACTCTCATGTGGGTGATCAGAGAAAACGGCAAGACGGTATGGGATTTAAAAGTCCCTCTCGCAGCTCCATGTCAACATTGCTACATAAAATTACAGCACACTTTAATATCATCAGTACTTCAAATATGCCAAACCTTGTTACATGTGAGCTGGGTGTCTGTGGGTACATTGTTTGTCGAAGTTTGTGTGGTATATACACTGTGCCCTCCACTAATATTGGAACCCTTGGTAAATATGAGCAAAGAAGGCTGTGAAAAATTGTCTTTATTGTTTAAACTTTTGATCTTTAATCACAAAAATACTCTGCTCTCATGGATATCAAACAATTGCAAGCACAACACAGGTTTATCAAAAAAAAAATCTTTGTTAAATATAGGTGTGCAACCATCATTGACACCCTTTTAGTCAATACTTTGTGCTACCTCCCTTTGCCACAATAACAGCTCTGAGTCTTCTCCTATAATGCCTGATGAGGTTGGAGAATACATGGCAAGGAATCTGAGACCATTCCTCCATACAGAATCTCTCCAGATCCTTCAAATTTCGAGGTCCACGCTGGTGGATTCTCCTCTTCAGTTCACCCCACAGGTTTTCTATGGGGTTCAAGTCAGGGGACTGGGATGGCCATGGCAGGACCTTGATTTTGTGGTCAGTAAACCATTTTTGTGTTGATTTTGATGTATGTTTTGGATCACTGTCCTGCTGGAAGATCCGACCACGGCCTATTTGAAGTTTTCTGGCAGAGGCAGTTAGGTTTTCATTTAATATCTGTTGATATTTGATAGAGTCCATGATGCCATGTATCCTAACAAAATGTCCAGGTCCTCTGGCAGAAAAACAGCTCCAAAACATTAAAGAGCCACCACCATATTTAACCGTGGGCATGAGGTACTTTTCCATATGGCTACCTCTCTGTGTGTGCCAAAACCACCTCTGGTGTTTATTGCCAAAAAGCTCTATTTTGGTTTCATCTGACCATAGAACCTGATCCCATTTGAAGTTCCAGTAGAGTCTGGCAAACTGAAGATGCTTGAGTTTGTTTTTGGATGAGAGTAGAGGCTTTTTTCTTGAAACCCTTCCAAACAACTTGTGGTGATGTAGGTGACTTCAGATTGTAGTTTTGGAGACTTTCTGACCCCAAGACGCAACTAACTTCTGCAATTCTCCAGCTGTGATCCTTGGAGATTTTTTGGCCTTCGAACCATCCTCTTCACAGTGTGTTGAGACAATATAGACATGTGTCCAATTCCAGGTTGATTCATAATATTTCCAGTTGTCTGGAACTTCTTATAGCCACTTCTCATTTTGTGAAGCTCAACAACCTTTTGCTGCACATCACAGCTATATTCCTTGGTCTTACCCTATGTGATGAATGACTAAGGGAATTTAGCCTATGGGTTACCTCATATTTATACCCCTGTGAAACAGGAAGTCATGGTTGAACAATTTCCTGTTCCTAGTCACCCAGGTGTACTAAATTTTTTTTTTTAAAATATCATTGGGAATATACTTCAAATATATTTTTCTCATATGAATTCATAGGGATGCCAATAATTGTTGCACACCTATATTTAGCAAAGATATTGTTTTTTGGATAAACCTGTGTTGTGTTTGCAATTGTTTGATATCCATGAAAGATTATTTTTGTGATTAAAGATCAAAAGGTTAAACAATAAAGACAATTTTTCACAGCCTTCTTTGCTCATATTTACCAAGAGTGCCAATATTAGTGGAGGGCACTGTTTGTGTATTATATCTGTGAATGTTTATGTGTACTCACCACAGCATTCTGTGGGTTGGCCTGCTCATCATGCATCTCTCTGATTTCTTGTTCAGTGGAAGTGTGTACCTGACTCAACACACTGAACCAGTGGCTACAGAGCACAAGAAGAAACAGTCAGTCAAAGACATTATTAGCTGCTTGGTCTTTATGATGATGTTTGTTTAGGAACGTTCTCTAACAAACTCTGGGGCCTTCCAGGAACAGGTGTATTAATACTGAGCTCACGTGACACTTTAACTGCACACGGGTCGACTCCATTTAACAAATTACAGTTGCAATCAAAATTATTCAACCTCCACTGCAAATCAGTTTTATTGTCAAAACTTATAGACTTTCAGCTGTTTGCAATGAACACATCAAACAAAAGCAATTGAAATAGTTCAACACAACGAATGCTTCAAGTGGTTTCCCCAAATTCAACTGAAAATGCAACTTATAATGACTTCTCCAGTCTCAAAATTATTCAACCCCTTCATGACAAGCATCTTTAGTACTTGGTAGAGCACCCTTTTACTGTTATGACCTGCAGCAAACGAGATGCATAGCCAGACACCAGCTTCTGTCAGCGTTCCTGAGGAATCTTAGCCCATTCCTCATGAGCAATGGCCTCCAGTTCAGTAATATTCTTGAGTTTGCATGCTGCAACTGCCTTCTTCAAATCCCACCAAAAATTTTCTATGGGGTTCAAGTCAGGTGACTGATGGCCCTGTAGAATCTTCCAGGACTTCTTCTGCAACCAAGTCTTGGTAGAATTTGAGGTATGCTTGGGATCATTGTCCTGTTGGAAGGTCCAATAATGCCCAAGCTTCAGCTTCCTCACAGACGGCATGACGTTTTCTCCTAGGATTTCCTGATGCTTCAATGAATCCATCTTGCCTTCCACACACTGCAGGTTTCCAGTGTCAGAGGATGCAAAGCAGCCCCAGAGCATCACCGAGCCACCACCATGCTTGACTGTGGACAGAGTGTTCTTTCTTCATTCTTCTTTCTCCAGACATACCACTGATCCATCATGCCGAAAAGTTCCAGTTTTGTTTCATCGCTCCACAGAACAGAATCCCAAAACTTCTGTGCCTTATTTATATGATCTTGAGCCGACTTTTCTTGTGCTTTTGGGTCAGTAGTGGTGTACGTGAGTGGAGTTCTGGCATGGAAACCTTCTGCGTTTAGTATTTGACATACTGTGCTCACTGACACCTCAGTGCCTGTTGCCACCAAGTCTTGCTGCAGGTCTTTTGCAGTCACTCGAGGGTTTTTCACAACCTGACTTCTCAGAAATCTGGTTGTAGTCGTTGATAGCTTCCTTTTTCTGCCCCGTCCAGGTATTTCATGTGTTTTCTGCCCCTAGCCAGTTCAGCTATTTCATGTGTTCCAGCTAAAGCACACCTGGTGCAACTAATGAAGCCCTTTATTAGTTGCATCAAGTGTGCTTGAGACAACTCCTGTTTAGCATATTTGTGCTGTTGTGAGGGATTCTATTCTGGGGGTTGAATAATTTTGAGACTGGAGAAGTGTATCCTACACAGGGTTGTAGGGAGCGTGGAGCCTATCCCAAGGAACTTGGGGCATGAGGCGGAGGACACCCTGGACAGGGTGCCAAACCATCGCAGGGCACAATCGCACACACACAAACCCACGCATACACTGCGGACAATCTGGAAATGGCATTCAGCCTACAACGCATGTCTTTGGACTGGGGGAGGAAACCGGAGTACCTGGGAGACCACGCAAACTCCGGACACACAGGGTGGCGGTGGGAATCTAACCCTGGAGGTGTAAGGCAAACGTGCTAACCACTAAGCCACTATGATTGTTTTTAAAAATGTTTTTTTGGATGAAAACCATTCAATTCGTGTGACCAGTCAAGGAGGCTAATAATTAATGACAACTCAATAATAAATATAAGTGATTTACACCACTGTATTAAAAAATGACAGACCCCTTGGCTAAAAAAAAATCTTCAAGAATCCCTGGGGGGGATACACACACACACAAACAAAATATTGCTATATAGCATGTGGGGGCCATCTTTCAAAGGGACAGTCCAGATGGACATGCATTTACGCACACACACACACACACTCTTACCTGGCATCCTCTGCGTTATCCGCTATAAGATGGTATGTTCTCTCTGGCATCACAATATCTATTCCGTTCTCCTTCCCTGTGTTATCAATGATCTCTCTAACAAGCAAAAAAACAAAAGAAAGAGGGAGATGCATTATAGACCGTCTCTTACATGTGGTACACTATCTATAAAATGTGCTATTTGTAGCATGGTCATGACAGTAGACACTGCTGATAGTGTGCTTGCAGTTTGT
Organism: Cranoglanis bouderius; assembly: GCA_023630585.1. Lineage (NCBI taxonomy): Eukaryota > Metazoa > Chordata > Actinopteri > Siluriformes > Cranoglanididae > Cranoglanis > Cranoglanis bouderius. Next base: position 2,085,510 of record CM042545.1, read on the forward strand.
GTGTTCCAGTATTTGTGACAGGAGTGTTGGACAGCTGATCTGATGTGTGAGATGGTAAAGTATTCAATCTTAAGCCTTCATAATTGCTCCAGAATTCATGTCTGGGTTTGTGCAATGTGTAATTTACACAAAGTGTGAGAAGGTCAGCAATCACAACCGGCAGCTGATACAGGCCAACGTATGGTAACCCATACTTGGAATTTGATGTGACAGTGTGACATATTTAGGTTTTTCATTGCCTAAGTAACCCCATAAGTAACCCCACTGTTGTCTAATTACAGTCATGTGAAAAGACAAGTACACCCCATGGAAATTATTATTATTATTTTTTAATATACATATTTGGACAAGCAAACATTCGATCCTCTTTGAAACAGTGCCTGTTAATAAAGTCGACATTTTGTAGTAATTTTCACAATTTAAAGGAACAAAAAGCAGATCAGTCATATGGAAAAAGTAAGTACACCCCTACATTTATCACACCTTCAAATCCATAAAATTAGAATCAGGTGTTGAGGACTGGGTGGCAGTGATTAGAACCTGCTAAGGGAGTGCAGGTGGAACCTAAATCTTATTTATACCCCTGTCATATCTAGTGTCCGGAGTTCCCTTTGTTATTGAGGTGTGTGATGTCATCATGCCAAGATCTAAAGAGTTCTATAAGCCCTTCAGAAAAAAAAAGGTTGTGGATGCCTATGAGTCTGGCAAGGGATTCTACAAATTATGTGAAATACATCTTTCCACTGTAAGGAAAATAATCTACAAATGGTGCAGATTTCAAATGACATTCCCAGCAAATTCAGCCAAAGAGCAGACCGTGTGACGCAGAAAGAAGTCTCCAAGAACCCCAAAATTTCATCACACGATCTGCTAGTAAGTCTCGCAACTGTTGGTGTCAAAGTGCATGCGTCTACAATCAGAAAGAGATTGCACAAATGTGACCTGCATGAGAGGCGTGCCAGGAAAAAGCCTTTGTAAGACTGCAGTTTGCCAATGAGCATATAGGCAAAGACCAGGCTTTTTGGAACAATGTGCTCTGGACAGACGGATCAAAGATAGAGTTGTTTAGTCGCAGTAACAGCAGACATGTTTGGCGCAGACCAAAGACAAGTTTATGACCGAAAGTTGAAGTGGAACCGAAAGTGGGCCTTTCAACAGGATAATGATCGTAAGCACTCTAGCAAATCCACCAAGGAATGGCTCAAAAAGAAGAAACGGAGGGTTATGGAATGGACTAGTCAAAGCCCGGATTTGAATCCCATTGAAATGTTGTGGGGGGATTTGAAACGGGCAAAACATGCAAGAAAACCCTCAAACATCTTGCAACTGAAAGAATATTGCATGGAAATGTGGTCAAAGACTCCAGCAAGGCTGGCGGACAATTATGCAAGACGCCTACAAGAAGTTATTTCTGCTAAAGGGGGCAATACTAGCTTCTGAGGCCAAGGGTGTAGTTACTTTTTCCACAGAAAAATATCACATCTATTGCTATTTCTGTTAATGATTGAAAAAGCAAATTTTCCTTGTGGTTAGTTCAAGTAAAGTTATATCAACTTTATTAATAGGCACTGTTTCAAAGATGATCAAAATGTTTGCTTGTCTAAATATGTAAAAAAAAAACAAAAAAAACAACAATTTCCATGGAGTGTACTTATTTTTTCACATGGCAGTATGTAAAAATTTGGTGTTAATTGTGAGATACCTCCCTTCCCTCCCTATTCATTTCTTGCAATGTGTGTATTCCCAGTTTTTCTGTGTGTGTCAGACCTTTACTACTACACTTGGAGTGTGCCCTAGGGCCTTTCTTACACAGTACTGCATTTGCACTAAACGCTAAGCCACCCTGTTGTGCATTCATATTTCATTCCCTAAAAGGTCAGTACTTTACAAACATGCACCCTTATAGTATACCCTAGCCCTTCTATCCTCTGCATTGGCCCTGCTCACATTGTAGTGCCCTTGCATTGTGCTCTAAACACTTATTTACTTTATACTGCCCTTGCACTCTATCTGAAGCCCTTACATGACAGTGTGCCCTAATCCCTCCTTTGTCTTGCAGTCACATTTGCAGTGTAATACACACTCTGTAAAGTACACCAGGGCCTTATTCTCTCTGTAGTGCCCTTACTTCGCTTCATGCATGTCCAGCATGCCCTTCATCCTCTCCTCAGCATCGTTGTCGTAATAGATAAGTTTGCTCTGGCGTAGGACAAACCAGCGGCGTTTCCAGTTGCGGCGGGAGAGTGTTGATAAGCCTCCACCCTTTTTAAGCAGCCAGCCCTGCTTCAGAGCCTCCTGCCTGCTCCGAAACCACAGGAACGTCTCGTCCTTCAACACACACCAGCGACGCTTCCAGGAGTTCAGCAGCCCACCTGCAGCACAAACACATTCACATACAGTTCAGCAACACAAAAGAGAAAACGAGAAGAAAAGAGGAGGGAATAAAGACAGTCGTTTTTACCCTTGATGTAGAGGAAGCTGTGAAAATAAGGCAGAGTGACGCAGCTGTAGACAGAATCTCTACGATAAGACGACTCGTCATCCGTATCAAACCTGTCAAAGTCATCCTCACTGTCATCAAACTGAAGAAATAAAGAGAGAGAGTGTGTGTGTGTGTGTTAACCTCTTAAAGTCTCAGTTTATTATTCAGTTATTCATCTTAAATCATATTATTCACAGAACTTTATTATGAATCAGTCAGTAACTGCACTGAAATGAAAGATAATATAGTTTGTGTGTGCTGTTGCTGTACAGGACTGCGTGAAATATCATAAATAAATATCGGCATGTTCAGCGTAGAGGTGTTTGCAGGACTGCTTTTAAATCCCATTCCCACAGTTATTATTGTTCACACCTGCCCACAATGTTTTCTGACAAGCTTAAATGGTTCTATTTGTCAAAATATAAACAAATTAGCGATTTAAACCACCACGATAAACTTCAAACACCATATACAGTACACTCTCATGTTAATGAGAGTCCTTTCTTTGTCCTGCAAGTGTATGTATGTGTGTACGTAGAAATAATTGTGTATACAGATACATATATTTGTGTATATGTGTTAGACTCACTGATGATTGGGCTCCCTCAGAGCTGAACCTGTACACCCCCGAGCTAGCACTGGTGCTAGTCGCCATGGAGCTGCGCTGGTCACATGACCAGCTGCCAGTCTGGAGCACAGTCAGGGACATGCTGGGAGGCAGGACAATGCCACCTTCATCATACTCATCGGCGTCGTAATCGGAGTCCTCATCTGGTGGAATCAGGTCCTCTTCCTGCTGTGCCCCGCAGTAGGTAGTGTCCCTGATACAGGTTAGTCCATGATAGGCTGAGGGCACGTTTGTGGGTGGGGCTGGGGGTGGAGCCACACGGTCATTGGCGTACGGGTCCTCCTCAGACGAGTCGTCGCTGGTGCGGATCCCACTGGTGCGCTGGCCGTCCGAGTGGCCGTGCTCACTGGGGTTCGGTGAATCTTTAAAGCCTTCCTCATCCACTCCCAATCCTTCATCCACCTCCTCCTCATCGCCACCTCTCCTCCTTTCCTGTTGTTCAGTTCCTTCTGAGCAATCCTGCAACACCAAGGTGCTCTCGATGTTGCGCACACATTCATCGATCTCGTGGAAGTTGAGCGAGGAGAGGAACTGCTGTGCTGCCTTGCAGGCCTCTTCCTCCAGCCTGAGCAACTCCTGATCGCGCAGGTGCTGCAGACGTGCCAGAGAATGTGCCGTCAGGGTCTGCTCCCGGGTCTCTTTCTGCCTCCGCAGACCCTCGATTTCGCGCTCCAGACGCAGGATTTCCTCCACTTGTGAAGCCTCATTGGGACGGGCCTCTTCCTCAAAAACCTCATCCTCAAATGGCTGCTCTGAGTGCTTGCTCTCAGCCAACACAGACCTTGGCTCCAGACCATTTCTGAGAATCTTCCTCTCTCTCTCAATTCTCAGAGCCTCCTCTACTCTCAGTGCCTCTTCTGCCTGTGAGTATGTGACAAAAAAAACAACAAAAAAAAAAAACCTACATTACCCAGCCTGCCACACTGACAGAGTTGAGTGTAACCATATTGTTTTAAGGCTATTCTTAAATCATGTCAGAATTTTGGGAAAATTAGGAGCTTTGGCTCAGGACATAAAGTTCAAGCATTAACATGAGCTATAATTATTATGCGGAAAGTTAGGTAAGAGAAAACATCTCAAGATTCCAACTCTCCTCTTTTGTTTCAAATATGATACTGATGTTACCGTGGTAACAGTCCCCAGTCCTTGTAAAAACCCATAACAATGGCTGTGAGTAATCATGGAAGGCAGAGATCATGCCCATCCTATACAAAAAGCATTCTATAGTCTTATGTATAACAAAAACGAACAAAAAAATAAACCAATCGATAAAATAAACACATGTGCACATTTTCCTCAGTTCTCAAAGCTCTGGCTATGGCGTTTAAACAGTATCTTTAATAGAAAGTGTCAAGTTGGCTGACTTGAGCACACAGAGCTGTATTAAAGAGTACGGTCACTGAAATGAGTGTAAGGTCCTGCACGAGAGCACTTCAGCTTCACGAACACTGAGCACTGAGCCGTGCGTTTGCTTTCCCCTCGCTCGCCCCTCCACATAATTACAATAAAACAGCTATGGCCTGAAGAATAAAAAGTCATGTGTAATGCTGATTATATTAGTATTTTGACAGTTTTTGTTTAAATAAAAAGTAAAACAAGTTAAACTGACAGTGTATGATTTTTTGCAATCACTCTTGGTAGGAATGCGCTATTATTATTTCCACTTTAGAACTTTCTAACCTTTTTACTTTCCTCCATTAATTAAGTGTGGATTTGCACTAGCTGAAGAAGTAAGAAAAAAAAAATGTAGGAAGTGGGATGGTAGTAATTGCTGGTTTCATATTGAACCTTCATTAGTCAGTGAATTTTTTTTTTTTATTTGATGTGAGAGAAACAGTGACTCACCTCTCGAGCCTTCTGCTCCATCTCCAGTCTCTGTCTCTCTCTAAACAAAAGAGCATGTCAACACACCATTAAAATCTAAATCAAAGCCAAACCCTAGTTAGATTAAGTGAAGCACAGTGAAGCTAATTGGGTCAGAATTTATACATGAAACTTGTTTTAGCTCAAAACTTGGAAGAAACATTAATGCAGTTCGTTTTTTTTTTGTTTTTGTTTTTGAAAAATAATTTTTGAGATGAAATTCTCAGTGTTATTCATAGCCAACAACACGACACGCCACTGGAACACTGGACTTTAGAGTGCTGAAACAACAGCAAATGCAAGTACATAGTAAGTCTGCTTGGACAATAGATTACATGTCAGCGGACCGACTGGATTATATCCCATGCTTGTACCCAGTACCCAGGGTTTGAAAAATTACTGGTTATTCACATACACAAACTTCAGGTCTTAGAAAGTCTTAACGCAGCTCCCCCCAGAATGCCTTGCCCACCTCTCTCGCTCTTCCTCCTCCTCTCTTTGTCGCCTCTCTTCCTCAATCCTTCTTTTCCTCTCCTCAAGTAGCTGTGAATAGAGCTGCCGTGCCCTTTGACCTCTAACTCTTTTTTGGAGTGTGATGGAGGCCCAGCGGAGCATCAAGTAGCGCCGGCGCCAGAAGAACGCCCTCCAGTTTTTCTGGATCACTAGCACACACTGCAGCAGCCGCTTGTACTGCCTCCTACAGGCCACAAAGAGAACACAGTTAGGGTTCTGCATCATGTTCGTGAACTTCACAGTTAACTACAGACGGGTGAAATAAAGGAAAAAAGCACATGATCTGCATCATTCTCATACTCATCAAACCCTTCAAGTGAGCACTCGTGCCCTGTGAATGGAGGCACTGTCTGGATAGAAAGGTTTCATCGTAAAGATATAATAAATCAGTATAACTTTTGTGTGGATTTGCAGAGACTGTTTCCTGTAAGAGGACATGTGGACCCAAATCATGCCAGTAAAATTCCCCTCACAGCATAACAGAGCCACCGTTTTCCCTTTAATTTGTCACCCGTCTGATATAACAAGTCATAAACTGTATAAAGATACACTGGGGCTAGGATCTGTGTGTGTATGTGCTTATAAGTGTTTACCTTGCCCTGTAGCCCAGCAGGTAGGCCTGTATAATGGCTGCAGCCCGAAGCACTTCTTCCTCTCGCTTCTTTTCCAGTCGCAGCTCCAGACTCTCCCTCAGGAAAACCTACCAGTACAAAGCGACAAATCCCAAACACACACATGCGGAACAAGCTGAGTTTATGAGAACAATGAAGGAATATTTAAATAATCTTTAATACAACGTTGTAAAACATAATGAAGGAGTAATGAAACTGTGTTTCTCACCCTCGTCTTTCCCAGCTGCCATTCTACACTGCTGCTGTCGTAGAGGCGGAGCATCTGGAGACACGCCTCCTTGGGGTCATCACACCTGGCCACACCTCTCATTAACACACAGTACCTGATTTAAAAAAAAACAAAAACAATTTAGAAATATTAGAAGTAAAACAAAAACAAGAACAAGTATTTATGCTAAAGCAAATTAAAACCAATTTAAATCACTAACGAGAGGAATATAGAACTCTATGAATTATTACAAATCAGTTTTACCAGGATGAAAGACCCCAAAACTAATTCTTCCCCGACCAGCAATCAAACCCGGCCGCAACGGTGAGAGCACTGCATGCTTGCCGCTAGTCCACCAGGGAACAAAAGCCCCAAAAAACATAGAGGCCAAATAAAACAAGTATGTTTTTAGGCTGCATTTAAATACACATACTGAGTAGTTATAAATCGGTGGTCACCAACCCTCTTCCTTGAGATCTTCCTTCCTGCAGGTTTCATCTCCAACCAAAATCTAACACACCTGTTTTAGCTGATCAAGAACTTCTTAAGGCAATGATTAGATGGTCAGGTGGACACGATTATGCTTGGAGCTAAAGTCTTCAGGAACGTAGAGGTTTGGTGACCACTGTTATACATTAATAATGAGAAATTGAATATTAAATGCTTAGTATAATGAGTCTGGCTAATTAAAACTCAGTGCTCCTCTATCCTTATAGTTTTGCTGAAATAACCACGTATAATCTGTAGCTAATTAGGTTAAGGTTCTCTAACAAAGCTCTAACGCGCTAATCGCAAAACGCATTTCAAAATTAGTGCCATGGAAAAAATTGTATATTGATATATTAATAGTTTATGTAGGTACCATATGGACACACTTTGTATACCATTACTGACTGTAGCCCATCTGTCGCTATGCAGTTTGTCAGCTCCTCTCTAACGGACAGAACCACCAACTGACCAGATGTTATTCGGGTGGTGGACAATGTTCTACATGGCAGTGACACTAACATGGCTATGTTAGTTTGGTTTAAACAGTGTATCTGGCCAGTGTTTCTGGTCAGTGGTGATTTCCACTGATGGGTTGGATAAATGGGGGTGTCAAGATCCCTCCATCCATCCATCCATCCATTTTCTATACCGATTATCCTACACAGGGTCGTGGGGAGCCTGAAGCCTGTCCCAGGGAACTCAGGGCACAAGGCAGGGGACACCCTGGACGGGGTGCCAACCGATCGCAGGGCACAATCGCACACACATACACACAATACAGACAATTTAAAGATGCCAATCAGCCTACAACACACCTTTGGATTGGGGGAAGAAACCGGAGTACCCAGAGGGAACTCCCGAAGCACAGGGAGAACATGCAAACTCCACACACACAGAGCAGAGGTGGGATTCAAACCCTCAACCCCAGAGGTGCGAGGCAAACATGCTAACCTCTAAGCCAGCTTAATAAAATGGCAACTGAGTACATATTAATACTATATTAGGAATGTTTTAGTAATGGTAAGTGACCATATTTGAGTTAAAGTAGTGGGAATTCATTAAGTAACTGCTTTATCCTGATCAGGGTCGCTGTAGTTCTGTAGCCTATCCAGGGAACACTAGATGAAAGGCCAGAATACACCCTGGACGGGACACCAGTTTATCACAGGGTACCAAACACACACTCATTCACACCTAGGGGTAATTTAGCACAGCAGTTCATATTCTAGAATGTTTTTGGGAGGAGGGAAGAAACTGGACAACCCGGAATAAACCCACACGGACACAGGGAGAACATGTACAATAACCTGAGCTCAGGATCGATCAATTTGAAGTGGAGAACCTAATATAAATATGTGCACATGTTAATAGAAAGTGGGACTGACCTGGTGCAGAAATCCTGGAAGGTTCTCCGAACAGGAAAGCCAGCACGTCGGATCCTCACTGTCTCCAGCATGCCAGAATACCGCAACTGGTTCAGCACCAAAGAATAATCAAAATGATCTGGCGTCTGAAATAATGAAAGAAGTGTTTTTTTTTGTTTTTAAATATCCATCTGTTTTATGCTAAATAATTCTTATTTACAATTTT
>CM042545.1:2098914-2103914 GCA_023630585.1 Cranoglanis bouderius
AACCAGGCCTGATTACTGCAAACCCTGTTCAATCAAATCAACACTTAAATAGAACTTTTTCAACAGCATGAAGTTGGTTAAAAGGTCTTACCCAGTAACACACTATGCCAAAAATGAAAGAAATTCCAGAAATGATGAGGAAGAAGGTGATTGAAATACACCAGTCTGGGAAGGGTTACAAAGCTATTTCAAAGGCTCTGGGACTCCAAAGAACCACAGTGAGAGCCATTATCTCCAAATGGAAAAACTCAGCACAGTAGTGAACCTTCCCAGAAATGTCTGACCTTCCAAAATTCCTCCAAGAGCACAGCAACTACTCATCCAGCAAGTCACAAAAGAACCAAGGACAACATCAAAGGACCTACAGGCTTCTCTTGCATTAATAAAGGTCACTGTTTATGACTCCACTATCAGAAAGACACTGGACAAAAATGGCATCCATGGAAGAGTGGCGAGGTGAAAAACACTGCTAACCCAGAAGAACATGAAGACTTGTCTAAATTTTGCCAAAACACACCTTGATGATCCTCAAACCTTTTGGGAGAATGTTCTGTGGACTGATGAGTCGAAAGTGGAACTGTTTGGAAGACAGGGGTCCCGTTACATCTGGCATAAACCAAATACAGAATTCCACAAAGAACATCATATCTACAGTCAAGCATGGTGGTGGGAGTGTGATGGAGTGGGGATGTTTTGCTGCTTCAGGGCCTGGGCAACTTGCAGTAATTGAGGGAAACATGAATTCTGCTCTGTACCAGAAAATCCTAAAGGAGAATGTCCGGTCTTCGGTCTGTAAGTTGAAACTCAAGAGCAACTGGATTATGCAGCAAGACAATGATCCAAAGCATAGGAGTAAGTCCTAGTCCTAGAAGTAAGTGAAAGACTGATCTCCAGTTATCGGAAGCGTTTGGTTGCAGTTACTGGAAGTCAGGGCGGGGCATATAGAGTGGCTCCTGCCCCTTTTTAAATAGCCAATAGCGTTTAGCTTACCTCACAGCCCAAGCTAATCCGTACTTGACAGTTAGTACCATGGGTTTTTATAATGAAGGGGGCGGGACACTTCAGATTCTACAAAGCATTTGATTGGACAGATAATCTGATGAGAAGCTGAAGTGCGAGAGAGCGACTGTACATTTTGAATGCATATATCTTCTAAATGCAAATTTCGTCAGTGTTTTGGAGCTCACTAGCTTATAGATAACCTTTAGACTAACATATTCATCCTAAAAGCCACAAAACATCGATTTTGATTTCATGGGGACTTTAAATTGCCTTCCCTGCTATGTCTATAAACACTCTGACCATTCTGGAGGTGTTTTCTACAGGCGCTCACCTTAAACTGGGAGCTGACTGTTGGCCTGCGGTGCTGTGAGCTGCTTTTCATCGTGTCCTGCCCACACCTGCTACTCATTCTCTCAAACAGATCATACACAAAATCCAAACTGAAGACAGAGAGAGAGAAAGAGAGAGAGAGAGAACATAAATAAAGTCAATTTGGAAAAATTAGTAAACATTACATTGTTGTGTCTATAAGGACAAAGGGAACATACTGAATTAGAAACACAGCAACACCTCAAGAGCCTTCAAAACATACACACACACACACACACACACACACTATGGGTTCCATAGACGAGTTGCTAATATATGGGGATGTTGAGTAGTCAGGGAGGTGGAAAAAACAGTGAGGTAGACGGTAAAGAACGCAGACTCAATGTATGTTGTTAGTCGGAGCAAACTAGATTAAGTCCATTCTAAAATGTACTGCAATGGTAACTGCGCTACCGTTCTGCTATCACTTTGTATGAAGTGGAATTCCTCACATGGACATTCTGATGTCCATTAAAGCTAAATAAAACTGAAATAAAACTCTCACACTGTGGCACAGTGAATTCCAACGTGACCAGCGCTGTGTGAAAGAACACATTCGGAGCCATGAGTTCCACATCACTATCCAATCCCATTCAGCGAGTTTAGAGCCAACTGACAGAGGCTGATCCAGACTCATTTACATCTGCTACTAAGACTGAAGCTAAACATGATGCATCAATTCCCAAGTCATTATCAGCCTTTAAAAACCTCCCAGACACCTCTATAGGCAGCATCTTCCATCCAAGGAAGGCAGGACATTGAGAAATGCTGATGGACAAGAGCTTCCATGCTGCGCACTCTCAGTTCCAGAGTGAATGAGTCACCAAATCATTAAACAATTGCATTTTAAGAATTGGTACATCCTTTAATTGAGTAATATCATACACAGATGTGTTATTTCTCATTGATTTATTTTCATCATTAACAGTGTAGGCTAAAAAGCACTTAAGCTGGTAATATGTATTCTGCCTGTTAATTGAAGTTCAACAAAGTTTTTGCTTTAACTATGGAAAAGATGACCAGTCAACTACCAGATTGCATTTTTTAAATTTTAATTGGTCAACTACTAAAAATGAGTACCCCCCAACACACACACACACACACACACACACACACACACACACACACACACACACACACACACACACACACACAGACCTGCTTTCCCTGAGTAAGTTGAGGATGTCATCTCTGAAAGTGTCTCTGTTTTTCTCCAAGATCCCTCTCACGTCATACACCACCTAGAGACATCATAAAATTTAACACACACACACACACACACACACACACACACACACACACACACACACACACACACACACACACACACACACTCCTGTATGTAGGCACACACAAACCTGAATGCTTAGAGAAAATAAAGCATGCAACTGAGGTAACTATAAAAGGATAAGGATATAATAAACTAAAATAACATATAAAATACTTCATTGACACTGACCCCAGAACATAGGTCATGACTCTCTTCACAGACCCACAAGGAACACATTGTGTTTCTAAACTCACACTGAATACACACAACGTGTTGGCTAGGATGTCTTACCTCGCCAGCATAGTGCTTCACTCCAAAGTAGTGCACAGCAACTCGAGGCTTTATGTAGAAAGGGTTTTTCTGTGAGTGTGAAGAAGAAAAAGATGGAGAGGGAAGAGTAACGTTAGACTTAATTGTGTTAATTACAAATACTAACTACAGCAGTGCACATGGCAAGGGGAAGAGAGCCTGAACTGAGATGAGACTGTAAACGAACAGTCTCCATGCCGCAGCATAGTGCCATTGCATCCTGTGTTTCTATACTGCCCCCTGCTGGACTAAACAAATATACACGGCTACAACAAACAGAGGAAATATGATCTGATCTCTAATTAAAAGCCTCAGATGTCACAGGCTGTCTGGATTTCTGCAAATATGTCTGGATCTGTCACAGTTTTACAGTAGAATTTACCAATTAGTTGCCTCTGTAGAGCACAAACAGCATGCCAGTGTGTGTGTGTGTGTGTGTGTGTGTGTGTGTGTGTGTGTGTGTGTGTGTGTGTGTGTGTGTGTGGTAGGAGACTTACAGAGTGCTGGCTGTGAAGCTTCTCCAGTAACGTAGCATCAGTGGCTTTGGGAAAATGACTTTCCTCATTCATCAGAGCCAACAGACCCAGTTTCTGCAGAGGTGAAATACACACACACAGATACATATACAGATACAACTTGAAACACACTCACATACAGATGTTCATTCATCACTCATACAGTATCACTTTCTATTGAATACGTAGCAGGACGTGTAGATTACCTTCTCTATTAGATCCAGACATTCTCCATTGTCCATCCAGTTAACATCATCCCAGATCAGTCCTTCCCTACACACACACACACACACACACACACACACACACACACACACACACACACACACACACAGTATTTAGTTTTTAATTTGGATTTAACACAGAAGTAAAAGTATCTTGATTAAAATCATGAGAAGAAAGTGACAGTATAATTTTTTAAATGAAAAGTTAAAAAGTTAACTGCAGTTAAAGGTTTCATTCTGACTGCAGCGCAGGAGCATCACAAATATTGACAGCTGATATCCGATTACAAACTGAATTGATTAGTCTTATGTCCATTTCGGTACGGCATGTAGCTATTCAACAACTTGTCCAAAGACTGACGTTCACTGTGTGAGGAAATTACCCCTAGCTAGCAAGGAATTAGTCATCTTCAGACATCCTTTTTAACCACAGTGTTTGTTAACCTTTACACAACATGATGCTATAAAATGGTTCCATGTCATTTTGGTGAAATATATTTATAGGTTGTAGTCTAGGTGTCAGTGTGTCATAGGCAGTTTTTCCAGAATTCAGTAACAGCCACATCCAATTGGATTTCTCGATGTAATATATATGTGCACTAGCAATATTTTCCGTTACAGTTTGATCTAATAAACAAATGAAACAAACAATTACCATCTTCTGACATCAGCATTCCTGCACAAATGGAAAGTTGTGCAGTGCCACCTTGTGTACCGGGGTATTTCTGCTTTTCAATAAGCGCCATCTACTGTTAGGGAGTGAGTTTGCACTTTCATTCAGCGAGTCGCACGTGTTTAACGCAAGGGTGTGAACACACACACACACACACACACACACACACACACACACACACACACACGCGTCGCAAAACAGACCCTTTCCATCACCAATGATATTGTCATCTATGCTACTTTATTTAAATTGGTGCATGTTTATAGCTAAGTTAAATGGCACTTGAGTCCCCTGATTAATTTCATTTGCAACTATTTAATCCAGGAGATTTATGTCTGGCAGTCTTTCATAAAATAAATAAATAAAATAAATAAATAAAGCCTTTTACGAAGTTCTAAACCCAGCACCATTTCTGGTTTTAGATTCTGAAGCCTAGTAAAGCCAATTTAGTGCAGTAACATATGAAAACAATCTGCTAGCTAATCAAATCAATGCCTTCTTTCTACGTTACAAATTACAATGAGTGTGACTGTCTTTTAAAGATACACAGTCAATAAATACCACACACACACACACACATTGTTACTTGTCTTGGACTAAAATGTGCATCAATTATATTCAATGAAGTGTGTAAAAAC